>OAMR01000077.1:894491-923520 GCA_900205405.1 Echinochloa crus-galli | reverse complement strand
ACGTCGGCCGGTCCCCAGTCCCGCACCGGCACGGCGCCCGACAGAACGGAAGCCTCGTCGGCGGCGGCGCGACCCCTGCAGATCTGAGCCGCCTCGGGCTCATCTGTGCGAGGTCGCCGCCGGCCTCAGCTCTTCGGCCGGGGTGGCCTTGGTGAGTGGGGCCTGCCTGGAACTTCATCTTGGTCGATGGTGCCGCCTTCGATCCTCGCGTCGCCGACGAAGCTGTCCCCGTAGCACCTCAAGTCACCACCGCTGGGTTCATGTTCTCTAGCCCACTCTGCGCGGCACGGTGTGATTCCGTTGAGGGAACGACAGAAGATTTGGGACCAATTGAGGGTCCCAAAGCTCCCCGATAGGTCGGGTGTTGTCGTGCGGGTGCATATGGAACCTAGTGGTGAGCTTCGATGGCTGCGATGGTGGGCGATGGATGGGAGCGAGTGGGAGCGGTACTGGTACCCTCGGCTCGTCCGGCGGAGATCCTCAAGCGTAAGCTTCAATTCGGTTGCCGGATTGGGCAACGGCGTTTGCTCGCCCTCTTGAGGGCGTTGTCTGTAGGGTCTCCTGCGACGGCGGTTCGTGGAAGCTCTCCGTAGTGAAAACCAAACGTTGGCGCAGTGGCGCCATTGCCTTTCTGAAGGCGTTGTTTGGAGCTCTTTCTGTAGCCGTTGGTGGCGGAGTTTTAGGTTCCGCGGACGGGCAGTTCCGCTAGATGGCGGCTCCTTAGCTTAGTACTTTCTGTAATACTTGAATGTAATCTCTGTAGTCTCTGTAAATTTCTCTATTGAATGCAATACTTCAATGTAAATTTCTGTAATCTTGGATCTATATAATCTATATAAATTTCTCTGTTCAATCTTGAATGTTGAAGTTTGAGCTATTTTTATTCTTAATCTCGAATGCAAGGTATTTAAAGGCTTTTACTCTTAATCTCTTTCTTTCTCCTCTCTTCTTTCTCTGTTCTTCTTGTTCGTGAAGAACATGGAGAGAGCAGCTACAAAAGAGAGAAGATGGAAAGAGACGAGAGTAAAAAAGCATTTAATTTTTTTTGCGTAAAAAACTTTAGCACCGGGTCATATTTTCAACAGGTGTTAAAGGATGACTTTATTGCCGGGTATTTGACCCGGTGCTAAAGGTGACCCCTTTAGTCTCGGATATTTAGCACCGGTTGGGTTACCCAGTGCTAGATGTTTAGCACCGGTTGGGTTACCAGTGCTAAAGCCGGTTCCCAACCGGTGCCAAAGTCGCCTTTTCTGGCAGTGTATTAAGCGTTTAGGATAATACTGAATTTGTGTCTTGGTTCTTTGAAGAGGTGTTATCATTCATTCCAAAATGATAAATAAATGAAAAACATGTTGTGTTCAATAAAAATTTTGGAATTATTGTTACAAAAGAGGAAGAAAGGGAACCAATTCATTCTGCATTTTATCTTCTAGAAAACATGTATGTAGATGTAGTCTGTGGATGCCAGTTTAGCACTAGATAATTATTCTCAAACTTTAAAAGATGGTTTATCTTTGTGGGCCGTGGTGTTTCACAGAAGGAGTACAACTAGGTTGAATAACGCGCTTTGCCGCGCCCGTGGGTTAAGGCATGTTTTGGTTTTGTGTTGTTTTTTTTAAGAATTACACAGTACAATGCAGACACTTACACGTGCACTCACACACACTCACCGCTATGAATACACGTATGCAAACCCTACCACTATGAGCATCTCCGAAGGACTGAGCACCCGGTAGATTCGGAGATTCCCGAAGTCACCATTGACACCTCGTTGTCGATGGAAACGCCGCTTACCACTTAACGCATAGCGCCGGTAAATCCTGGGAAAATCCCAGGGAAAGGTGCGATTTTTTTTTTGAGAGGCCACGGTAGTATTTGTTTGGGTGATGGTCTCTTCGTAGTTAAATGGGCTGTGATGTTTTGTGATGTTTTGTGATTTGGTGGGTTGTGATGGGCTTTACTATGTTTTTTTGGGCTGGACCGAGTTTCCACAGGTTGTATGGGTTGGCCTGCCACTTTTGGTGCCTGTTGGCTGGTGGCGCATATGTACGGCGCCGCTGTATCGATGAGGCCTCTGTCATCGGAGAGGTCGTTTATCGTGGACATCGACGGCTCGTTCTTCGGTGGCATTGATACGTTGTGACCAAAGGATGTTGGGGATCAAAAGGGGCGCCGGTGATGATCTGTCGCCGCGGCCGTGTAAGCTAAGACGTCAGGTACATTTGGTTTGTCTGTGTGATATCGTAAGTTGTTGTCGTGTTTAAGTTGCTAAGGGTACAATGGCCATTGACTGTCGTAGACATGCAATGGAATTTTACGAAACCCCCCACGGCGTGAGTTACTCCCCACCCGGTGTCTTGTTCATCTACGAGGGGAGCTCGTGCTCCCAGGCGACGCGACGGAGATGAGGGCCATTGTACGGCGCGTTGCGGGAAGTCGACGGAGGCGCCGGATCGGCTGCGCTGCGGGAACTCATTTCGCGCCTAAGCTTCGTTCCTCGCCCGCAAAATCTCTCTCCCGCCTTCGAGCCTCCCCTCACCGGCTCCTCCTTGCAGCCACGGGGACGGGGATGGCGGCCACGGGGACTGCAAGGTGGTGCCATCTCGGCTTCCCCGGTGGACATCTCACCGACGGCAGCACGGTGGTGATGCCCCCAGGCAGGCAGACTGCATCCTAGCCTCTCCGTTGAGAAGATCCATGGTGGCTGCATCCTCCGGTGGCCTCTTCTGGGAGTCCCGGCGACGGGGGAGACCCGACAGCCGATGTCCCTTCCCTCCCTGGCGGATCTTCAGTGGTGGCGCAGCATGACCTCGCCGCTCGCGAGCACCGGCAGCATCGACCTCTTCCATGGCTCGTGAGGTAGGCCTGTTCGAATCTGACAAACTTGCCGTGGATTAAAAAAAAAATCTCTTTCATGTTCCTGACGCCGGCTACGGCAACCTGTGGCCGAATCCATGGCAGTTCGAAGCCCTCCTGACCAGAAGCACGGGGAATTGATGGTGTGGGGATTGCAGGTTGATCTCCTTCCGTTGTTTTTTACTTTTTTTCTTGGTGACGTGTCAGGCGCCATTCCAGGCTATCGGAGCAATGCATGTAGTTGAGCTCCTCCTTTCTTTTTTAAAATGCCCAGGTGGCACCCTCATGTGAGCACCAAGAACAGGCTTCTGCAAATTCAGATAGAGTACGTGCTGGGATGGATATATGCTGCTGCTGCATTGTTTTCTGCTTGTGTGTTCTCCTGAAGATTTTGAACACTGAGGTTCAGCTGGATCCTGCGACCTGAAAATTGATGTGCAGGCTGCATGCCCGTTTCAGTTTCATGGTGGGCGGCGATGCAGATGACTGGTGGGTCTCCTCCCATAGAGTTTTCCATTCAGATTAACTAGCCATTTTCCACTTGAATTTGTATGCTTTCCTTGTATATTAAATATGCCATTTTCTTTTTGAACACCATATATACTAGTTGTTGTGGCAGCGGTGTGGCAGCCATGGTTTCTATGCCTTTTTTTGGGGTATGTGAACCATTTTTTTTCATCTGATTAGCTACCTATTTCTTGAAAATGCATCTATTCTAGTTTCTATGGCGCTCATCATTGTTTTTATACAAAAGAGAATATGATCTTTCTTGTTCATATATATGTATGTGTTTATTCATATATACCGCTATTGTTTCGTTGCTCTAAACTATGAACTGAAGCATGGACACTATCCACCTTTTTTGTCCAGATGGCTTGTTTTTAGTGGATCCATCTTCGCTGTCCGCATCGATGTATTTGAATATTTGAATGTATTATACATTGTCTCATGTATGCAACAAAATGACTACAAAGATCAAGTATGCACTAGATTATCATAATTTGTGTGTCAAAGGACAGCCAAACAGACAACCTATTGTATAAGTTGTCTGTTTGTGTAAAAAGACAGCAAGTTGTCTACACGGCTGTACTTGCCCTAATATGCATAGTTGTAGTTGCTGTGTAGGGAAGCGGTCCTAGCGATGTAGGTGATGCTATAGCGATCGATTTGATATCAACCGGTTTGGTTGGTGGTGGAGAGGTTGTATATTAACCTGCTGTGTTCCTGGATGCTTATTCGTCTGCGGTACGTTCATTTGATTGGGCTGATTTGACCGGCATCATCAATACTGAGCCGTTTATAGATCAAGAGCATGTTGATCATGATAGTCTTATGTATGTCAATGTTCCTGATGTAAGATCATTGGGTCCGAGCTTATTTGTGGTATGATGGTTTTGGTTGGTCTGTTTCCTATGTTCTACGAATTATGTATGTGTTGTTAAATCAGTTTTGTTTTGTTTTGGGTTTTGTAGGCTTCTCAGCCTGTCTTAATATCGAGGCAGCTTATTTTGAAGGAGATAATCCGTACTCTGGATCTTAAGGTGTATGGATACAGTATTGTAGTTGAATCAGAGGCTGTTGTGCGTGGGTGAATTGAGATGGAGGTACCGAGCTCCGGTATGTTTTCCGCTAAGAGCCGTCAAAGGCTCTTCAGTGATGGTGTTATCGGTACTTATGAGGCAATGGAAGGTGCTTGTAGTGATGCCATTTCGCATTTGCGTAGGGAATGCTTTGTTGTGGTTGAAGATGTCCTTTACCTTGACATAAAGGATCTCAAACAGAGGGCTTTGGCAGCGGAGACTATGTCGAGTGCAAATGGATCTTTAAGAGAAAGAGAGATGCGGACGGAAACGTTAACGTCTACAAAGCACGACTTGTTGCAAAAGGTTTTCGACAAGTTCATGGAGTGACTACAACGAGACATTCTCTCTAGTAGCGATGCTTAAATCTATTCGGATCATTCTAGCAATAGCTGCGTATTTCGATTATGAGAAATGACAGATGGATGTCAAAACAGCTTTCCTAAATGGGAACCTAGAGGAGGATGTATACATGATACAACCCGAAGGTTTTGTCGATCCAACTAATGCTGAAAAAATATGCAAGCTTCAGAAATCCATCTATGGATTAAAGCAAGCATCTCGGAGTTGGAACCTTCGTTTTGATGAGGTAGTAGTCAAAGGGTTTGGCTTCTGGCAGAACGAAGAAGAGGCTTGTGTTTACAAGAAGGAAAGTGGGAGCTCTGTTGCATTTCTAATCTTGTATGTGGATGACATATTGTTGATTGAGAATGATATTCCTATGCTGGAATCCTTTAAGACTTCACTGGAAAAAAGTTTTTCCATGAAGGACTTTGGGAAGCTGCATACATTCTGGGCATAAGGATCTATAAAGATAGATCGAGGAAGCTTATAGGATTAAGCCAAGATACTTATATTGACAAGGTACTGATTCAGTTCAGCATGAAACAGTCCAAGAAAGGGTTCTTACCTATGTCACATGGCGTACACCTCAGCAAGACTTAGTGTCCTTATTCGACGGCTGATGAGCGGGAGCGCATGAGTAAGGTCCCATGAGCTTCGGCAATTGGATCTATCATGTACACCATGATAAGTACTCGCCCAGATGTCTCATATGCTCTAAGTGTTACGAGCAGACACCAGTCTAATCCAGGTGAAAGTCACTGGACAACAGTAAAAAGCATTCTTAAGTACTTTAGAAGGACTAAAGATGTGTTCCTAGTCTATGGCTTGTACGTGATGTTGTGGTGGTTCGTCTGATATGATCTTTACATGTGCATGGGAGTTGACACGTCTTTCTAGAGACCGCTATCAACTATTGGGGCGAGTAGGAGTACTCGAACCATGTCTATGTGTACGTGAACCTAAAGGGGTCACACACTTAAGGGGTTTGGAACACTGAAAACTTGGCTATAAGATTGTCTCTAGTGCAAGTGGGAGACTGCTGGATATATGCCCAAGAGCCAATCGGGTTGGACTTAGTTATGGGACTGATCCATGAGGGATTAGGTTTACTAATGGGGCCATGAGATGGCAGCCCATTAGTACGGTCTATATATACGTGGGAGGGGGCTAGGGGCGAGGACACCTGTAGCCGCTGCCGCCCAAACCCCAGCCGCCCTCTCGCCTCTCTCTCACCACGCGTTCTTGGTGCTGGCACACCGGCGCACGGCGTTCCATCCTTGTACGTGTGGATACCTCGGAGGTGCTACGCTTGGAGCACAAGGACGAACCGCACGTGCAGGACCAGATGGACGTGAGCAACTGCACCGCACTGCCACTTCGACGCGTTCGTCTACATCGAGACGGCTTCCGCTGCATCTGCGTGCAAGACCAGATGGACGTGAGCAATTGCACGACACTGCCACTTCGACGCGTTCGTCTACATCAAGACGGCTTCCGCTGCATCTACGTGCAGGACCAGATGGACGTGAGCAACTGCACGGCACTGCCACTTCGACGCGTTCGTCTACATCGAGACGGCTTCCGTTGCATCTGCGTGTCTAGTGGTAACGATCCGTGATCTATAACTGATGTTGTTCCTGTTTTTGGGTAAATGAGTTTTTGTATGTGCTAGCGTAGCCTCCTCGTTTTCCTACACGTGTGGCACGCCCTTCTCCTTTTACCAGCTTCACAAGTGGTCCACAGATGGTCCACCATTTATGTTGTTAGGATTCCCTTAGATCCTCTGTACGGAATTTAACTCCCTAGCATTTATTAGTGGTCCTTTTAATTCTTTGATTAATTGAGACTAAAATGGATCAAGGCCCAATTAATCCAACAGCCATAGCCTAGTTTAGTGATGCCTAAGGTGTGGCCTTGTAATTAGTTGTAATTGGATTTTCAATTTAATCAAACAGAGTCATTAGTGGAGCAGAGCAATTTTTTAATGCGAAGATGACATAGTGGTGCTTTCTGAATACAACCCCAACAAGAGCAGGGCCCCGGAAGGCCGTGGGCCAGCTAGGAAGGCGACAGCGGGGCCTCTTCTGCCGGTCCAAGACCCCTCTCCCATCCTATGCTCCGGCGGCGCCAACCATGGTGGTGGCGGCGGCGTATCCGGGGCCCTCGGCACCAGATCCATCCCCCCCCTCCCCCGACGGCCGGAGCAGAAGCTGGTGGGGCATGACGGCACGACGACGGCCAGCGACAGCGGCCGACGGCATGCAAGGAGCAGCGAGGAGCCGGCCGCGGGTAGCAGCGGCGAGGACGACCGCGAGCATCGACGGCTACGACAAGCAACGACACGTGGGCTAGGCGAGGAGACGTCCGCGACGACAGGCAGCGGCGACGGCCACCGGGGACAATGCCGGCGGCGTGTGAGGTGCAGCGAGGAGCCCACCGTGGGTAGCGGCGATGGCCACGATAGTGGCAACGGCGCGTGGGGCGCGGCGAGGAGACATCCAGGGGCAGCAGCGGTGTAGGTGGCGCGCGTGTTGAAGGTCCCAGCACATCTACAGGGCTGAGCGCGGCCGCAGCCTTGGAGCGGGCGGTGGCTCTGGATGGCCCAAACGCGGCGGAGGCCTCGGTGGGGCGAGGAGGCTACGAGGGGCGACGGCCCAGCATCGGGCAAGAAGCACGCATGCGGATAGTTGCGACTGAGGTGTGTGGAGGCAGTGGAGGTGCATGAGCGGCAGCATGGTGCGTGAAGGCGCGGCGGTGGCGACGCCCTGGTTTGGATGCATCGGGAATGCCAAGCCTGGTACGTGCAGCATGGGTTGAGATGTTCCCGGCGAAAGCCCTCGTCAGCATTGTGCTGGTGAAGATGACGGCGGCGCCTTAGGGTGTCGCTCTCCCTGTTGAGGGCATCATTATGGAGCTATAACCCTGTTGCGCGGGGTTCTCGAGGTGAAAACCTTGTCCAGTGGTGGACGAGCGACGACGGCGCAACTGACGTCGTTCTCGTTGCCTCGTTGGAGGCGTCGTCTTTTGAGACCCCACTCGGTTTTTGGCACTGCTAGCTCATTGGACGATCGGTGTTGGCAATTTCGTCGTGGGGCATGCAGAAGGGTGTTGGCTACCTCACGTCGAGACGTTTATTTTCTTGTTGGTGGTCAAAGGTCGTCGCTTGGTTGCCGTTCGACTGTTCGGTGCGGACCACGGCGGCCGACGTTGCCTAACAATCGTTAGTACGGTGTGGGACTGCATCCGAGAACGGCTCTTGCGGCAACAGCAATGGGAGATGACTCGGCTTGTAGTGGATAGCAGCGGTTCAGTTCAGCATGGCTGAACCTACCCGGTGCGGTACAACGTCGGAAGCGGCACATGCGACAACCTTGGTGTGCTGGTTTAAAGGTAGCGGCTTCGTGCGGGGAAGCAACATGGTGAAGTTGAAGCACGGCGGCGGTCTGGTTGTTTTGGTAAAGTTCCTTGGTGCGGTGGCGTCTCCCCCTCTGTTTCTCTATCGCCGGTGGATCACGTCGAAGGTTTCGATGGCTGCAAGGGTGCGGAAGATGGGAGGGAGCTACGGTTGTGTTCTTCTCTGTTGTCATCCTCGTGTGTAATGGCACGGTCGTATTGACGCCCCAATCCAACTGGCCGCTGAGTGGTTTCCCACGTTGACGTCCCAATTCAACCGGGTGAGTATAGTTTGTTTTCTCTTTCTTTTCTGTTTCCTGTCTACGGCCTCCCAGTGCCATAGTATTTTTTCTGTTATATCAATAAAAACGAACTTGTCGAGAGTAGTTGTTCAAAAAAAAGATGACAGAGTGGTATTCAGCGACGATGCTGTTCATTAATTTGATGCTGTTCATTAATTTACATATAGAGAGTACCCTACCATAAGGAGAAACTTCAGCAATTTACATATAGAGCGACAACGCCGTTCATTAATTTACATATAGAGAGTACCTTACCATAAGGAGAGACATAGTGCTAACAGGATACATAGTATGGGTTGGTATATAAACAAACCAGGACAGAGCCAACAGCCAAGGTGGCCTTCACTACACACCACAGTAAATATATTCAGAGGCAGGCCTTGGTGAAGGAATAATTTTGTTGTTGCTAGCATTGGTCTATGATGGACCAAATTGTTGAATGGTACTGCCTGTTTATGAAGGAATGGCATAAATTGTTGTCAGGTGTGGCAATATGAAACTGTAGTATCGGTACAGCGTAGAGGGCGGTAGATGCATACCTAGTTATGTTCTGGTGGGTCATCCACATCCAGGCGTCTCTTGGCTGGGTAAATAAGTGAAATGTAATATGGAGATGGCAGAAGAGGTATTTGCAAATCAACAGACCGACTATATTAACAAGACATCAGGATTGACAAATATGTTACAGCGAACTATTATCTATTTTGTAACAGCGCCAGGCTGTGTGAGCTGTAAATATTTAAACAACAAAACAACTGAGTCACATCGTTAACATGAGAGTTAAACATATTCTAGAACTTCATTGTACACAATATTCTTCGTTGTGCAATCTGGTTTGCCATCAGCATCTTCGATCAGTACTTTCAAGCCATGGCTTGAATTAACCCGAGATATAGCAACGTATAACTGTCCATGGGTGAATACAGGTTCTTTCAAATATACTCCAATCTTGCGTAGAGTTTGACCCTGGCACTTATTAATTGTCATTGCATAGCAAATTTTAACAGGGAACTGACGACGTTGCAGAGTAAATGGCCACTTAGGGCTACTTCCATTAAGGATAATGCGAGGTATGCAAACTCTATCCCCGGCATGGCTTCCAGTCATGATTTGCCCTTGCAGTAGACGATCACCCATCTTCTCAACGAGAATTCTAGTACCATTGCAAAGACCGATAGACTGATTTATATTCCTAAGCAGCACCACTGGAATACCAATCTTTAAAGGAAGGCGATGTGGAGGGAAATTATTAATGACTATGTAATTCAGGAATTCAGGTGGATAGAGCATCTCAAAGTCTGAAGGTTGTTCTGTTGAATTGGCAATAGTATCAAAGCTAAGGTATTCCCTGCCACATCCAGGAACTTTGTTGGCCATAAATTCGTTCAGTTCATCCACTACAGTATTCACAGGACAGACTATACATCTTTCTGCAAGATACGGAATTGATGAATGGAAGAGATGGAAATCATCGTATATAGCATCAGCAATAGCATCTATTTTCAGGCCACTGGGTGAAAGAACGAATTTATGTGGGACCTGTATCCAATTTTTGTCTAACTCATTGTTTTTCATCTCAGTTCTACCACGAGCCTCACCAACATCAAGCACCCATTGAGCAAATTGCTCCATGTCTATCCTCTGTTGATCAGAGAGAGAAGGATTTGACAATCTCATATTGATAGACAAACGTAGCACTTTGATGTACTTCCATAGGTACGATCCTAGCAAGGATGCCTTCAATATTTCGTTACGTGTACCACCTTCGACAACAGGCAGAACCTGCCTGAAGTCACCACCTAATAATATGGGTTTCCCACCAAATGGCAAGGTGGCATTGTTTGGATTATCGATGGATAACAAATCACGCAGTGATCTATCTAGAGCCTCAAAAGTATATCTATGACTCATAGGAGCCTCATCCCATATAATTAGAGAAGTTCTATTGATAAGGCCGGCAAGCATAGTGCCTCTCGCTATTCCACATAGGTTGCTTTGATGAATATCTAAAGGTATTTTGAATCGAGAATGAGCAGTTCTGCCTCCAGGCAGGAGAAGTGATGCAACACCACAAGATGCAACAGCCAGGACAATATGATCATTTAATCTGAGCGTAGCTAAGATTGCATTCCATAAGAAGGTCTTCCCTGTTCCACCATGGCCAGAGACAAAATAAGCAAAAGATTTTTTGGCATAGATCAATTCGATAACCTTGTCATATATTGCTCTCTGATCAGCATTGAGAGCAGCAGACATTCTCATGGAATCACTAAGCAATGCAGTTTTGTCGTAAGATAATTCTTCTAGGATGAGTCGGTTAGTGCCAGCATCTAGAGAGGCAGAAGTTATGTTCGGAAGGTCGTATGATGTTATGGATTGGCCATTATTAGAAAATTGATCAGCAAGTTCTTTGATGAGAGCAGATTGCAGAACGGAACCAGGGACAACATATAGAGGATTTCCAAGGGCAGTTCGCAGCCGGTGCACAATATCATCAGCCATGTACTTCCAGTATTTATCAAAGAGTGCTCTGACATTACCAACACTGCAATATACCAGGACAGTCATGAACAGATTCCTTAACTGGTATGCAGTTGCGGAGATAACAGCTTCATCAAATAAACATGCCCACTCTGTATCATCTCCAATTAGACCCCTTGCCCGGCAAGCTTCTCTGAAAGTAGAATAGACAATGCCCTCATGAGTCCTAACTTCTTGATAACTTTTGGCACCACGAACAACCATGAGAAGCATTCTAAGATAGAATGTTTCCCCAGTGCTAGGGTGCACAAACCTTATCCTTCCTAATTTAGAACCTCTTCTTCGACGGGTCCATACCTTGTTGTCGGCATCCCAGGTGTATCTAGATGGGAATTGACAATACGTAAGGTCATGACCAGCAGTAGAGACCTGATTTGCAGTGAACCGCTCTGTTAGAGAACTCATTTCAGATTCAGGGTCATCTACGACCTCCTGTAATTCAGTGCTCTCATGTAAAGTGATGAAATTCATTCCTGGAAGGTGGACATACTGTTGGTTCTGAATTCTTAGTCGCTCTCAGAACCAGCAGTACGTGAAAGTAACTGGATTGACTCAGTGAAATTCACAGTAACCTTTTCAGAATTCCAAACGTCATCCCCCTCAAAAGGGGCGCTAGGACCTCCTTTTATAGGGGGACTTTACAACACAAAATACGAGTTTGCCCTCTCAATGGAGCCCTCTACAGGAGTTGACTAACCGACCATTACCAAGGACAAAAGGGACATTTTACATACATGATGTACACCATTTGACTACTGCCTAAAGTTTACATGACGTGATCACCAATCTAATAAAGCAAAGACTTACTTTACACTCCGTGACATCTCGATGCTCTTTGAACTCGAAGGTCACCCCAGCCTCGTCTCTACGTTCCAAACCTTTGGGTTACCTTCGACCGTAATTTTGTCCCCTGTATCACGTCGAACCTTCGTCTTAACCGAGGTCCGTACTATTGTCGGAGGTAAGGCCTTTCTGAAATTCGGCCCCCCAACACATACAAACGCTCTACCGAAGGGAATTTCCCATGTATTTCAAATCCAAAAAGCCTCCACGTTGCCTCACAACAGGACAGGTATCTAGATCTGATATACTCTGCGATTTCATCAATGCCATCTGCAGCAGGATCGTCAGTATCGATAGTTGTTGTCTGATTATATGATGTGCCCTCTCCACTGTCTCTTTGAGGAGAATGAAGAGGTCTTTTCTTATAGAAACCCACCCTTGCACAGTCAAATCCTTTGTTGACAAACTTGAACAAATACTTAATAAGGTATGTTTTATTGCAGGCCTCAACATTGATATGTGCCTGATATTTCTTGAGTGCAAGAAGATTATGAGGTACAACCCACTGATTATCAAGCTGGACATTGTTCTTCCAAACAACTGCACCGTTGTCCCTCCGGCGATACAAAGGGTACCCTTCAGAATCAAATGTTGTCTCACTCTGAAATGGCTTCGGGTACCTCTTTGAACAAACGCCATCTTTCATGCAAGGGCTGTTTGGATTAGATGGCCCGCACGGTCCGTGCATCATGAACTCCTGAACTAAGGAGAATCCCAATGGATCTTCTTTAGGATCAGGTAATTCAGCAGAAATGTACTTATCGACTTCTGATGCAGATGGTTGGGAGCTGCCATTGGACTGCCAGACTAAAATATGGGAATGTGGAAGACCGCGCTTTTGGAATTCATTGGTATGAGCAACTGCAGAGATGTTAGTGAAAGGAGAAAAATTAGAACATGCCAATCTTACACATATATAAGGCAAAAAGTTTCAAAGTTTTAATAAAATAGCTACCTGCATGAACAGGACCAAAAACCTGGCCTTCTTTGATATCTTCAAGGTATTCTTCAAGCTTCATATGGAAAACTCGTACAACCATATCAACTCTGTCACATGGTTTCTGTCCAGGCTCAAATCTAATTGCATCAGCTATTTCAGGCCATTTTGAATTGCATGTAAAAGTGGTGAATTTGTCTGGTGGCCCGTATGCGCAGCAAATAGCCATACAATCATGGTAGTTCTGCTGCATATATCTTTTACACCCAACATGTGAAGCCGGTAACATTCTCTTAATACCAACATCTTTTCCCGTACTTGCACCCTGACCGGTGGCATCAGATATGCCTTGATATGTCTCACAGCGCAGAAGGTCTTGATTGAAGAAATAGAAGCTTAACTTATTGGCCTCAACACACGAGTAGCAATCAACCTGGAACTGCTGAGATAGCCTTCCAGAACAGAGTGCTGGATTTGGTTCTCCCTTACGATAGTGCATCTCATAGGCATAGAATTCCAGCATGGAAACATTTTGTCTAGCAATGTTAGGAGCATCAGTCTGTCTTAGATTTATTCCAGGGTGGTAACCAATTTGTCCATAAGGGAAAAGAAGTGGGTACTGCATGGACATCAAGGCTGGATGAATAGGTGACACATGCTTAAATTTGGGCATATGGGACTCAACAACAATATCGAAGGAAGAAACATCCGGAGTGAGACCACCGGTGAGCAAAGCAGCCAACTCAGGAGCACACGGCAACGAATACCTATCACCATGGTTATCTACAATCCCACAAAGTCTAACGGCTACCTCTGGAGCAGTAGGGGAAAGTAACCTATCTCGTGCCATCCTGAACTGGTGGGCCAGAGGATTATGTTGATCTAGCATATGGATAAGATCCGAAACAACGCATGGGTCCGGCAGATCAGAAGCTTCAGAAGAGAGAATATTCAATCTATTCTGCAACTCATTAGCAGTGTCATAGATATAAAGTTGCGCATATTCAGGACGACTACCAGAAGGGGGAATAAGGGATCCGATACGATGATGAACAACACCATTGATTCGAAACACGTAAGGACCATTCCCAGTATTGATGGACTTATCAACATTGACACCAAGAGAAGTAAGCGCGAACAGAGAGTTATACTGTCTGATAAGGCGCATGAAATTGTTAGAACGTGACGCACCGTCGAACGAACTAACTCTTGCAGTGGAGGTGGAAAAGGCATATGTTTAGGCAAGGAAACACGACCTCCCCGGCAACATTGATTGTAAACAACCTTATGCCGATTACTTTGGCTCTTGATCCTTTCATGGAACCAGAAAACAGCTGAACAATGTTCACAGCTATAATCAGGCCCACCATAGTACGAACGCTGAGGGTATCTTGCTGCAGCGCACCAGACGGTAAGGATCCCCAAGAAAAAATGGTCAGGCAGGGAGGAATACATAGACATTCTTATAGCCTTAGTGAATGCAAGATTGGACATAGAATCCCAACAGCATACCTTTAAGCATATCAATATAGTCCTTAGGAAACGATTGAATTGGCTCAACATAAGGAGCACGACAAATCCGATCTATAGAAAAATGATTAGGCAGCACACACAACAAATTTGGGAATAACACAAAGGAATGGATGGAGCAGCAAGGGGCACACCTTGGCGTGCTGCTGCTTTCTTCTTATTTCGAGACATACGCGAAGCATGATTGTAATTAGATTCACAACCGGGTAGTCAGGTACCATAGGACAGAAATGGTCCCCTGTAATAGCAGGAACGTATGTATTACACATAAGGAACTTATAACAAATACAAAGGCAAGAAGGGTACTAACGCTGCACAAAACGCCATGTCTCACTCCGAGAAGGCTGATGAACAGACAAAGCTGAGGGGCATATTAATGGAGGTGTATGGTGGATTGAATGAGGTAACCCATCCGAAGAAGATGGCACATCAGATGGGGCACCCACACAACGGCGAGTAGGACGGGGTCTTGCAGGAGGCATGTCAGCAGGAGCAGGTTGGCAACTAAGAACACGACAAATACATGATATGTAAAAACGAAGCTGGGAAAATATACCAATGAGTGAAGGCACCAGGTAGTAAACAACAACAAAGCATTATGACTTGGAAGTAGAGATGTGGAGCAGCAGCCGCATAGGAACAATGAGGCACTGAACGTACAAAGGTACAGGACGTGAACACACAACAAAGAAGAACAACAACCGTACAAATATAATATAGAATATAAAACAAAATTGAATCTGCATAATTGGAGCAGAGCAGCCACATAGTACCGGTGGATAATATGGAGCTGTAGATAATAGTTGTGAGCAAATATAAACATGAAGGAAAGAGCAGTGTAAACTGTACGTCTGTACCTGGCGTGAAGGAGGAATCCAGGCTGACGAAGGCTGCCGCGGACGAATCCAGGGTCACGAAGCAGCAGGGCAGGAACTACCGAAGAACCTAAAAGGGAAAGGGGAAAGAAGAGCCGCTCATAAATGCAGGTAAAAAGAAACAGCATATGAAGAAATAAGAAGCCGAAAATGATTTGGGGACTAAGAACCACACGCAGGGAACCACGAAGACGAAAAGGAATGAAGAGGAACCACGATTTCGTGCACAGACAACGGTATGGTCGGAGCAGAATATATGGAGAACAAAGAATCGGTGGTAACGGGAGGGCTCCGAGAACGCCATGGCGATGAATGAAGGTGAAGAGAGAAAGAGGAGCAGCAGTACCTCACAAAGAAGAAGAAGGATAACGATGACCTCAAAGGAAGCTAGCTGCCGACGAAAGAAGCCGTCGCCGCCGCCCATGGCATCTAAGCGTCGGGAACATCGACGGAGCCAAAAGCACGGAAACGGTGGTTCCTCGATTGTTTTTTTTAGCACAAACGGTGGTTCCTGGATGTGCCCCCATCGACTTCTGTGTGTGAAATTTACCTCTTGGGCTTGCCATGGTATGCAACGTCAATGGGTCTGGCCCGCTAAGAGTTATGCCTGGCAAATGCTGGACCTTTGTGGTGGAAGGCCCCCAGCTGATGATGATGATGGGCTGGCTTGCGACCGCAGCAGGCATTGGGATAAACGTGGCAAAGCTTTTTCGATTTTTTTCTTTTCTTTGAGCTAGCTAGAGATAGATTAGGCTCACCCCCTGGGAGAACCTGAATATTCTGTACTTTTGGAAACCAGATCCCGGCTGGCAGCATCCGCTCAGCTAAGGCCTTCTCAAGTTCCACCCCAAATTTCATTATATAAAAAGAAGATTCTTATCACATCAAAATATCGGTACATTTATAGAGTAACAAATATAGATGAAATCAAAAACTAATTACACAGTTTTGTTGTATTTTGTGAGACGAACATTTTAAGTCTAATTAATCAATGTTTGGATAATTATTCACAAATACAAATGAAATGTTACAGTGACACAATGATTGTAAGGTCTAAAGTTTGGACACTCAAATTTTGAAACTAAACAAGGGCTAACAAGGACGATGGTGTGAACCAGAGGTCTAAAATGGCCGTCTGGTCCAAGAAGAAATGTCTCATGGACAGCAAAGAAATCTCAAGTGAGCTACTCCGTCTCCTAGCTTATGAGGCCTCCTTCAATAGTTCAGCTAGCATTTCCGTTCTAACCACTCTAAAAGATGGCTTCTCTAAGGATTTAGCTCTTAGCATCCAGCTAATAACATGAATGACCTTATATATTATTCTCACATTATCTTAAAATATATGTATGAGACTTACTCTTTAATAAGAGCTAACTTTTAACTTTTCATATTGTTCATGAATTAAAAAAAATATGAACTAGCGTAAGAGCCGGTCATTCAAGTTGGCCTGAAGCGGTTTGCCAGCTACCCCCATTTTTAGGCCGGACTATCTCTGGCAACTTGCTAGCTTAGGTAGGAGTACATGTCCAGCCAAGCCAACAACACGCGCCCAGCATTTTTACTATCCTGATTTACTAGCACCACGTCCTGGTCCAGGACGAACCTAGACGGACACACCGTCTCTGTGCGTCAAGCCGTGGACCCAGCACCTCCTCTCGTAATCTTGGCCTTTTTCTATCGCCGCGACGACGCCACGCTCTGCGTTTCCCGGCACGTCGCAGAGCACGAGGAGCACGAGGGCTTGGCATACCTACTACGGGTACGTATCAGAGAGACACGGGCATTATGGATGGCACACCGCGGCCTCAAGTGTATCCGCTACTGTGGTGGCAGCAGAGCACGAGAAGGGTTGGTCCAGATTGGTGACGTGGTGAGTATTAGGAGATAATACACCAGCAGCGCAGAACGCCCGGCACACCGCTGATCAGTGTAGCATGTACTGTCGTGGCAGCAGAGCACGAGGATCACGAGTACACTGCTGACAATTCTCTAGTATAATATTAGTGCTAGTAAGGAATATCACCGAGATAATCACTGATCAATATTATCGCATCCTGATCTCTGTATATTTTTTATAAGGAATAGAGTGTCAGAGAAACGTTCACAAGAAACACGTGTTGTTATGATCAGCCAGGCGAGATCACGAGGTGTGCTCCGCTTTGGTAAGCTATTGCCTCACCAACCAGCTAATCAGACGCGAGCCTCTTCTTAGGCGGATTTTTCCTTTTGCTCCTCAGCCTCTGTCCTAACATACAGATCGGCTTTTTTAATTTTTAATTTTTATTTTATACAATATAATAAAAACAATATATGTAGAAAATTAAAATAATCTATAATTTAAAACAGAGAATAGCTTCGATTTATGTCACCGGTCAGCACTCAGCAGCATGGCTATTCTTCAGTCTTCACATTCCAAATTTTTGAACTACTGCCTCCATATCAAATTATAGGTTATTTTATTTTTTCTACGTATATAATTTTATTGCTACGCACATAGATATACATTATATTTAGATTATATTTAGATGTATAGTGAATATTACATAACTGACTTATATTTTAGAACGGAAAGAAGGGAGTGAGGACAGTATTTCAGCTGTTCTACGCACATGCAACACTTTCTACGCGACTACACACATGCCGCCCTATGTTGCACATGTTGTGTCAGTCATCCGAAGATGCAAATCCATTAAAGTAATACTCCAGTTCATATCCAAACTTATCCAAACTTGTTGTTACCTAAAATTATTTCTTTTATGAATGAGCATGAATGGATTTAAATCATACTAGTACATATAAACGGGTGATGAAGGCATGAACTGTGCCGGTCGAGTGAGCAGCCTGCTTCATTTGCAACATGGATCTTTTTTTCTAAAGTAATAATATTTTAATGATTAATTGCAAGAATAGGTGTCGGGAGTTAGAAATTGCAGAAATGTATGTTAGTCGGCTAGTGGAGAGTCAACAGGAGGGTGGGGAGGGGGGGCCTTGGAACAGCCGACTGGAACTAGTGGGCTAGCAGAAAGCCGGCAAGTTCCTCCATGTTCGTGCCAAGGAAGCTGGTCATGAAGCCATAAATACGGGCAAATGTCCACATTGTACTCCGTAGAGCATTTATTATGTACACCAGGGACTAATTTATAATTACCTAAGGCATGGTATTTTTAACAATAAAAGCCAGTTCGCCTGCACGAGCTGCACATACTAATGCAAATTTTATTAGATGGTTTAGGATGGTATTTTGGTCAATGGTGTTCTTTTCGTACTGCTACGTGTTGTATGGTGTCATGTAACATTTATCTATCAACAAAGCCAGGAATTTTAAAAAAGTCACAGCCATTGATACATTGTCCATCAATATTGATATGAACCATCAGTGAAATGCAACTAATAGGCCGGTGCAGTCTACGTATCATGTTCGCATTAGCCTTTTTAGGCGGATGGGACTACACAAGATGCCTATTGATATGCTTTTGAGCCTAATTGTTCAACTTCTTACTAGATAAATCTAAACTTTTCAAATGTATTCAACAACACATACTACTATCATTTCACATGCACAACGAACTTCAGCACTCTTCAAATACAACTCGCACTCTACCTTCTTCGTCAACACGAACTACCAGTAACCACAATGACAACATCAAGTGGGAGAGGCCAGGGGAGGGGAAGAGACGAGGAGGGGATGCGTCTGTTGTGATATGATCTAAATTCACCGATGGAGCGAAGCGGAGGCCCATCACCAGAGGTTTGGGCCGGAGCGAAGGGGTACTGTGTTTTTCTCTTATGAGCGCACAGTTTAGTCCCATATCGGCAACGCAACCAAGCACGGTCATGTGAGCTGCCTATATAATAGAGCTTTGCCCTTGATGAATAATCATCCTCTTGTAAGCTGCCAACAGGTGTTGTAAACACACACTTGATATAGTAAAGTTTTGCTGGCTAGCGCCCGTGGTTTTTTCCCTTCTACATCGGGAGGGTTTTTCACATTAAAATCTCGTGTCTCCTGCGGTTTGATTCTTTTACTTATCATCGTTTATTCGTTATTATTCATAACAATTGGTACCAGAGCCGGTTTCAGATTCGGTTTCCTTGATATCGACGATGATGAAGTTTGATCTACCGCTGTTGGATTACAAGACGAGGTTCGCGTTGTGGCAAGTCAAGATGCGGGCTGTTCTGGCGCAAACTCATGACCTTGATGAGGCGCTGGATAAGTTCGGTGGCAAGTCATCCAACGAATGGTCCAATGAGGAGAAGCACAAGGATCGTAAGGCTCTGTCTTTAATTCAGCTTTATCTGTCTAATGATATTCTGCAAGAATGTTTGCAAGAACAGACTGCTGCAGCACTCTGGTTGAAACTGGAATCGATTTGCATGTCGAAGGTTCTAACCAGTAGGATGCACATGAAGTCGAAGCTGTTCACGCTCAAGATGAAGTAGGGTGATTCGGTGATGAGCCATATACCCGTGTTCAAGGAGATCGTTTCTGACCTAGCATCGATGGAGGTTAAGTATGATGATGAGGACTTAGGTCTCCTATTGTTACGGTCTCTGCCAAACTCTTTTGCAAATTTCCGTGACACCTTGTTGATTAGCCGTGATGAACTAACCATTTTGGAAGTTTATGAGGCACTCCAATCAAAGGAAAAGATGAAAGGTATGGTGCAGCCTGACGGATCGTCGTCGTCCAAGGGCGATGCTTTGCAAGTGAGAGGCAGGGGGGGTGCGGGGCGATCCCATTCATCCGTGCAAATGTGAGTACCTTAGGCACTTGTTGATTCCATTTTTTGGGGGATTTGGTTCCTCGCCGTAGTGCTCGTGGGGGAAGGAGTGGAGGATTTGGTAGGCGAGTACGCGCTAGAGAACTTGTGACTTTTTTTAGTTGTTTGGAGCTTAGGGTTTGCTGTGGTTTTTAGTGATTCGAAAGGATAGTGCTCAGTTCAATCAACAGAATGGAAAAGTATGAAAGGTTTTGCCTGGTGATGTTTTGCCTTGTGTAATGTTGTGCTAGAATTTCGACATAATAATTGAGAGCTCCCTTTTTGCAATGCATGGAGAATGTGAACATAGAGTAGAATCTGGTGGTTCATAGCTTTTTTGCTTTTTAAGATGCATAGATTGATAGTTTGGAACAACTTAAATTGAAACTATTAGACTGCATAGATTGATAGTCTGGAAGAGCATAGACTGATACTATTAGGCTACACATGTTGATAGCCAAGGAGAGCCTATATTGATACTGTCATGCTACATAGATTGATATTAGATAGTAGATATACTTAGCAAATAACTAATAATATGTGCTTTTTAATCTTTCTGTTTTCGACAAATAAAATGCTAAGTAGCTGAAATTCATTGTTTTTTCTATTTCACAGCATGACAAGGAAAAGAAAATCACCAGTAGTTGAAGCTGCTCCCTCTCCAAAGAGGCAAACAAGAGCATCATCCAGGGTTGAAGTTGCCGGGGGGAGTACTCGCTCACATGGAGATGAAGAAGTTGGTCCTTCAAAGAAGAGAAAGGCGCCATCAACTGATTTAAAGGGCAAATCAGTAGACGAAGGCAGGATCGATGGAAAGCAAGTTGAAATAGATAAGGTAATCTAGCCACATGCTGTCAACATATGTTTTATCGGAACTGATATGTATTGTCAACATATATGTGGGGGGAATTTACATGCACTGTCAACCTGTGTTAGGGGGGAACTCACATGCACTGTCAACCTATATTGGGGGGAACTAGCATCCACTGTCAACCTACATTGAGTGAAACTCACTTGCACTTTCAACCTATATATGTATTTTTTGCTGAACTCACATGTACTGTCAAACATATACTTGAACCTTACAATTATGCTGTTTTTTTTGCAGGATCAAGTTAGAAAGAAAGGATCGGCAAGTAGGTTGATAAAAATCAACAACTCACTCACTGATCTTCAAAAGAAAGCCATTGAAGGTGTTGGGTTCGGGGGGCTGTTGCTTATCAAGTGTTGTTCAGTCCCAGAGAAGTTATCTCAGTGGCTTATCAGCGTCTTCGACATCGAGAAACGTGAATTGATCATACCTTTCAGGGGCGCCATAAAGGTCGATGATCATGCGGTTGAGAGAATTTTTGGTTTACCCAGGGGAGGATGGCACATTGAATATGAGAAAAAGAGTGGTGCCGAGACATTTATCGAGTTCTATAATCTTGTTGGATCTGATGGACAGCAAAAGGCGCCGTCATTCACAAAAGCTGTAGAATGGCTGACCAAAACAGCAAAAGGCAGACACGACTTTGACTGGCTTAAATATTGGCTTGTGTTTGCCATCTCATCTTTGTTGTGCCCGACTTCAGGGACAACCTTGTCCGTGCGGGCATACCATGCTATCGCACATCGGAATGAGATTGAGAAATATAATTGGTGTCAGCTTGTGGTTGATCAGTTAGTAAAAGGCATTGCCAAGTTCAAGGATGAACCAAGAAAATCAATTTCAGGATGCATGCTATTCCTCAATGTATGTATCTTTTTTCCATTGTGATTTTTCTGTTTTCTCATGCAGCAGGTTATGTGCCGTCACTTGATTTTGACTTTTTTGTGTTTTTTGGCTGCTGTTGTATTTGGATTCACTCAATGCTGGTGGTCTTGTGGATCAAGAATCGAAAGTAAGGGCTTCTGCTTGGACCGGAGAACTTATCACCCAAGTAGTTGGTTTGGACAGAAAGTCGACAAATTCATATGGAAAGTTGCATGTAAGTACTATGTATCAACCTGCACAATGATCATGTATCATCATATGATATAATTATGTATCAATCTGAGTTCCCTCCTCTTTTTTCACAATACTACAGTTGAAGCCGCAGCATTGCTCAAAGAATCAGACTATGCTGATACAACCTGAAGCGGTTGAGGAGTTCATCAACTCAAATGTCCCACTTGAATCCATTACTATGGTATTTTTCTCCTATCAGCCTGGTTGCATCCAAAATAACAGCATGTGTACAAGATAACTATCAACCTGTGTATATACTAACTGTCAATCTGTGTAGATACTGACTGTCAATCTGTGTATATTTTCACTGTCAACCTGTATATTTTTAAAAATGTTAACCTGTGTATCTTTTAACTGTCAACCTGTATACATCTAACTGTCAACTTGTATGTATTCAGAATAATAACCTGTGTACAAGATTCATGCAGAATAGAGACAAGATTATGCAAGTTGTTGGTAATTTCAGCACGGCTATCAACCTAGCAATGTTCAACTTTATTTGGGAGCTAAGCCATGGTGGACAGCAGCCATCTGACAGTGCAGGTCCAGCCCCCACGGCTACTGGTGGTCAACGTGTTGTTCGCATAGCAGAGACAAACACAAATACTGCGATGGCTAGAAGGACAACAACAGGGCGTACCACAGCTATAAAGAAATCAGAAGCCAGCACTTCTAGAGGTACAACAAAGGGGAATCCAAACATTGATGAAGATTATGAACCAGAGTTGGAAGATTCAGAAAGCGAAGAAAGCTCATCCAGTGGTGAGGAGGTAGGGGAAGATACAGTGGATTCTGTTGTTGGGGTTTCCCCTAGTATTGGCGACACGAGAGAAGATGATGGCAATGCTGCAGCAATTGTTCAAAACGTTGTCAGGTATAACACCGCAGCACCGCCAATCACGGGGTTGTTTTGCAAAACTTAAAATGCCTTTTTACTTAAAACATTTTTTTCTTTTTTTCTGCAGTGAAATTAATCAGAATACGACAAACAAAGACTCTGCCACCGATGGTGAAAAAAGTGATGGAGAGAAAGAAGACGAAGAGAAAGAAGACGAACAGCAAGGAAAAAATGGGGACCAAGACCCGGGCGGTGGCTCGGGCAGCAGGGGAGGGGGAGACGAAGGTGCTCAAGGGGAGAAAGGTATGCCTATGGGTCTTTATTGTCATTTCCATCGTCAACCTATGATTATTTCAATTGTCAACCTACAATATTTTCTATTTGTCAACTAACTACCATTTCCATTGTCAACCCACACTTTTTTCCCCTTACTTTTCTTCCCCTGCTCAAAGGTGGTGATGATGATAGTGATGCGCAAGATAACGAACAGGAACGGGGTGGTGGCTCGGGCAGCATGGGAGGGGGAGATGAAGGCCTGTCTCTTATACACATCTAGATGTGTATAAGAGACAGCCTATGATTATTTCAATTGTCAACCTACAATATTTTCTATTTGTCAACTAACTACCATTTCCATTGTCAACCCACACTTTTTTCCCCTTACTTTTTTCCCCCTGCTCAAAGGTGGTGATGATGATAGTGATGCGCAAGATAACGAACAGGAACGGGGTGGTGGCTCGGGCAGCATGGGAGGGGGAGATGAAGGCGCTCAAGGGAAGCAAGGTATGTCAACTTACTGTCATTTCCATTGTCAAGCCACACCTTTTTTCTTTTTTTTTGTCTCAAAGTTGACAACGATGCAGATGTCCAAGAAGACGAACAGCAAGGAGAACAAGAGCAGGGTGGTGGATCGGGCAGCAGCGGGGAGATGAAGATGGAGACCAGGAAAACACACAGGAGACAGGCGACTCAGAAATCTGCACGCCTACCAGCCCCAATGAAGGATCATTCCGGAGCCAAATGATCGCGTTGGGCATGTTTGATACGCCCCCACTAGAACGTCTGGAGAAGAAGATGATGTTGGAACTGCCCATGATAAATGAAGTACCTCAATTGTTGGAAACGAGGGAATTTTTTAAGAAAGCAACCACACAAGAAGAACTTGTCCCTGAAGCCACCAATGAGGAGCTTAACAAAGAAATGATAGAGAATTGTGAAAAATTCAAGGCTAAACTTATGGAAGAGTTGGCGCCAAAAAAACTTGTTGTTGAACATGGGAAAAGAAGACAAAGGGTCAAGAAACCATGCTTAAGGACAGACATCAAAAAGAGGAAGGAGGTTGCTGAAATGTCCTTAGCTGCAGGGCGCTTGCCACCATTCCCACCAAAAAAACCAACTGTCAAGGTCTCTTCAGCTACCGTGGTAAACACTAGCAATCTATCATTTTTTTCTAGTGACTGCTTTGTTACTGCTAGCAACCTACATGTGCCTGCTATGTTACTGATGCATGTTATCTGTTGCTATGTTATCTTTTTTAGGGGCTAAAAGATGACCTGCAAGCCAAGGACTCATCTGAACCCACATTTGGAATTGCGGCAAGGACTACTATGTACATTACGAAGCCGAGAACAGTACACGGAGTTGTTGGAGATACATCTAGTGCCAAAGTACTAACATTTTTCTGTTCCGGTCAATTTTTTATGATAACAACCCCTGCATTGATAATGTATTAACATTATTGTTTTATCCCATTTGTAAATGTACAGGAACAATCAAGCAAAGAAGCTGACGTGGAAGTGGATGAACAAGGTCTGAAGGTTCAAGCAGAGAGGAAGAAGTCAGAAGTAGTACCAGAAAAGGTAAGACATTTTTCCCAAGCACAACCCCCCATGTGTAAGTTGACACATGGTAAATATGCAAGTTGACACATGGTAAACATGTTAGTTGACAGTTGAATGACTATACATTGATAGTCTCTTGTTTCTAGTTCATGCACTTTATATTTAAGTCAACAGCCCCGTAGCATAACCTTGTGTCAACATTTTAACAGCACATACATGTTGATACTTAGAACCTGTGAACAGGACAAAAATTGGACAAAAATGATGTACCCAACAAGATCAATGAAACGAAAGCTTTCAAGGACGCTCCTGATGCACCAAGTTTCTCACTTGGCTTATCTCAAGAAGATGAAGAGGACAAAAAAAAATTCACAAGATTCCATCACAGCCTCAATGTTTGATCAAGCAATAGAAGAAAGCATGAAGAGAAGAAGCGACCTTGCTACCAGTGCTCACACCATAAACACAGATAAAGTCAGTGAGGAGGAGGAGATGGTATATAATGAGCTACGCAAGTTTTTTTCTCGCGACAGTGAGCCCAACAGGTACCTTTCCAGCAGCACTCTCAGCACATAGGTTGACACAATCTCAGCTCATAGGTTGACACGCTATTGTCACACCCGATTTTGAAGGCAAAACCAGGTGCATCTCATATGTGCGCCAGGATCAGTTTACACACATATGGTAGACGTCACAAGTGAATATCCATAACCATGCATAACGAAAGAATATTAAAGTGCATTTATTACAATCTCAGAGTTGACACAAATGTCACAGCGGAAGACTTAAATAAACGTTCATCTAACGAAGCAAAAGTGACTCCAACTCCACAGGCATTGACTGGGGGAGACTCCAAGTCAGAAGAGGAAGAAGATAATGTCCCCTTGGATTACGGTAATCTATGTCAACTGAACCCAAGTTGTATTCTAAAATAATAGGAGTATGTTTAAAAAAAAGATTGATATGGATTTGTTTCTAAAAATTCAGATTAAGATGATGGGCGCACAACAATATCACGGGAAGATGATTGTGAATGCATTCAGTTTTCTCAACACAGAGTATGATCTTGTAAGTATTCTTTCTGTATATAGCTTTTTTTAATACTACATGTCAACTTACCGGTCAACTATCAACATGCATATAGATTATATGTCAACTCTCTGTCAATATGTACATTATTTCAACTTTTCTTTTCTTTTTTTTGGTATCTTTCTTCTGACTACTTACTCAACACATTTTTTGTTGCGACATCAATGAAAAGGTGGTATTTCCAGTACATGAAGAATGCGACGGCGGTCATGATGGTCATTGGTTCACAATAGTGCTCAACCTGAAGGCCAAGAAGTTTCAAGTGATTGACTCATTGAGGAACAAGGACAATGAAGATTTGAAAGATAAAGCATCAAAGGTGCGTGCAAGGATCATACAACTATGGTACAATCACACATCCAAGCACCCTGGATGTACTGAACCTAGAATCCACCCCTATGGTCTGCAGTACATCGAGGATTACAAGCAGTTCGGCAGGTAAGCATGCATACCCTTTTTGAACAAGTTCAAACATGTAGGTTGACATACTCGAAGCATGTAGGTTGACATAATTCTGATATCTACATCAATATAAGTTGACAGTTGCAACATGTATAAGTTGACAGTGTTTGGTTTCCCATTAAATAACAGAATTTTCCCTTTCTATCAATGTTCGCACGTTGGCAAAATCTTATGGCAAAAATCTCTTTTTTTTATTATAGGCATGATTGCGGTTTATTCACTCTCAAGGCAATTGAACATTGGGATGGGGAGCGGCTACCTGAGTTCATTGGAGCCAGCGAGTTAAACTTGAGGAAACAAATGCTGTTCGAGTGGCTCAACAGCAAGGAAAACAAAGCTGCCTGGAGGGAAGTATTGCTAAAGAAAAGGTATGACAACATCTATATCATTTTCTTTTCTTTTTGATTGTCATCATATGTTGTTTGGCAAATTAATTTTTTATTACCATTTTTTTATAGCAATCAACAAGGCAATAGGAAGGCTGTGGAAGGCAACAAAGGGAATGCTGGTGGAGGCAACAAGAAGGCTGTGGAAGGCAAAGGGAAGAGGATTGTAGTGGAAACACTCCTTACATAGGATGTCATAAAAACTTGTACCATGCGATAGTTGTGCCATATGCTCCTTTTTGTGTTTGAGGCAACACCCATGTACTTTTTCTATACGCTGCTACATGGCCTGAATGCTTACCTTTCGCTAGATGTACAAACTGCAAGTTAACATTTTTGCGCTATGTATAAATTGACAGTGTTCAATGTTGCAGCTTCTACTTTTTCATCAATGTTTCTTGTGATCATGTTGCGTGTTTAAACGTGGGAGCGTATGTGTTTTCAGCAACATGGAAGCATTTCCTCAAATGAACTATCTATTTTTTCTTCCTCAATCAAACAAACATATAAGTTGACACGTCCCCAGCATATACAGCCCCATGTCAACTGTGTCAAATTGACATTGAAAAGCACATAAATTCACATGTTCAGTTGCTGTGTGTTGACAGTGAAGGAGCACATAGATTGACATTGAAAAGTACCACTTAGGTTGACACAATCTGAGTACATAGATTCACGCACTCGAGTAACAGATGTTTCTACTCTATCAAATGTTTTGCACCTGACATTTAATATATAACATTTTGTCACACAATGTTTTTGCGCCAGGATATGATTTGTCTAGACATAAAAACAATAAATAAATAACATGGCAAAATCTTCTTGCGAGGCTTATTTTCTACAATTCTTTTGTCAACTTTTTTCCAGGCTTCCCCGGGCAATGTGCTGTAGTATGCTCTGTAGATGTACAGTAGCCACATGGCAGCGGCTGTTTCTTTGTAGATTGTAACCCAAGTGGATGCTTGAACCTTTGAGCCCTCGGACGCCCTTGCCTTTTTGTTATTGGTGGGTCATTTATGCTGAAAGCAGGATCTTCTGCACCTACATAAACGAAGAAGTAACAGTCAAGTTAAAATTTTTTTAAAAATATTGATACATGTACCACACTAAAGTTGAGATATTGAATATGCATAGGTTGACAACGACACAATACACAGGTTGATAGTACCCAGGTTGTATGAGCAAAATGTCTTTTTTCTGAACCCACAAGTTGACAAATGTACCACACTAAAGTTGATATATTGAATATGCATAGGTTGACAACGACACAATACACAGGTTGACAGGTTTTTATTTGCTATCGAAAGATTTTTGTGCACAAGTGTTACACACCTACTATTCCATGATATGCCATCTGCATTTTTCCAACATATGCCAATGTTATATATTGAAACAGACACTTTAAAGTTGTCAAATTTTATGTCAAAAATATCATGTTGATAGTAAAAACTACATAAATTGACAGTCAAAAAAGCACATAAGCACATAGACGACTTGAGGTACTACAACCTTGGGACGCTCCACTATCTTGAGGCCCTTCCTTGTCTTGCGACATTTTTCTCTTCTTGTGTGTATTAAGCTCAGTTTGAAGCGCAGCAACATGCTTCAAAACTATCTTGTGCCCCTCGTCATCACCCATAAATGGCCTCACCATCTTTGTGAAATTGGCGCACACAGTATGGTAGCGCACAAAGTTCCTCCCCTGGTTTGTAATCTGCGTGGGTTGCAAAGGTTCAGCACCAACTTCGACATTTTCAGCATCATCATCCAACTTTTCAGCCGACCATCTAGGCAAAATGTGCCGCACCGGCACCTCTCGGACTGCAAGTGCATCAAACACCTTCAGAACGTGGCAACAAAGGACACCATCCCTTTGGAACTTGCAGCACTCACAGTCATACACACCATCTGACTTGCTCGCTGTCACTCTAAATGTTCTTTCTCCATAGTACTGTGCTGCAACAAAGCTATATGGCACAACATCTATCAAGTTGTCACCATCTATGCGAACAATGTAGTAGCTCGAACTAAGTTGCAGCTCATTTTGGAACACATTGAACAACTTTCTCGTGTATGCTTCCTTCATCTGCTGCTCCATGGGATGTCCTGTCAAATAGAAAGGGGCCTTCATCACTGTATTTGCCTCCTGTATCTCTTGCTTGCTGAAAATCCTATCTTGTATCTTCTTGTATTGCTGTACAAAGTTAAGTATCGAGTTCATGGGGTTGACATAGCGCTTCAGGACAGCATTGAATCCCTCACTCCTTGCTGTCGTTTGTAGGAATGGGAAGAAGTTGTGCATGAAATAAGCCGGGACCCACTGTTCTCTCATGTCAACCAAATGCTGGAATCTTTCATCTGCACTCAGGTCATACTTCAACAGAAAGTTATGCCATTTGTTTTCAAATTCCTGGGGGTTAAAACTGTTGTCAACACAATCGTTGAAGTCCTTTGTGAG
>OAMR01000077.1:871684-891918 GCA_900205405.1 Echinochloa crus-galli | reverse complement strand
TTGACACTGAAGTTACCATAAATTGATATTGAACGTCCACACAAATTAACAGTGACAAGGTGCACACAAATTGACACTGAGTTGACAAATTCAGCAGACCTAGATCTATTTGAGCAAACAATTTTCAGCAGAAAATCGCGTGGATAAGCGCGGAATCAACTTCAGGAAGAGGATCCACACCTTTGTGGGGGAGAGAGGAGCCAATTCGAGAGGACGGAGTCGAGGCAAGAGAGGAGGGTCCCGCCGCCGTGCAGGAGGACAGGAGGGCGGTAGGAGGCGGCACCAGGGGGCTGCGCATCCACTGGCGGCGCGGGAGGATAGGTAGGAGGCGGCGCATACAGGGGGATCGCACCCGCAATCTCCGGAGGCAGGTAGGATGCTGTTTTTTTCGTTCCGCTTGCGCCGCGCGCGGGGGGCGGGGCGCGGGCGGGGGGAGCGGTCGCGCGGTGCGCTATAGTTTGTCGCGTCAAAAAAGAGAAGGGGGGAGGGGTCGCGCCGTGCGCTATAGCGCGACGTGTCGCGCCCTATCCCGCTCCCTATTGTTATGTTCTCTGCCAAACTCTTTTACAAATTTTCGTGACACCTTGTTAATTAGTCATGATGAATTAACCGTTTCGGAAGTTTATGAGGCACTCCAATCAAGGGAAAAGATGAAAAGGCATGGTGCAGCCTGACGGATCGTCGTCGTCCAAGGACGATGCTTTGCAAGTGAGAGGCAGACTGGAGCACAGATCTTCCAATGAAAGTAATGATCGTTACAAGAGCCAAGAAAGTAGAGGTCGTTCTAAGTCCAGACCACTCAAGAAGTTCTGTAAGTATTGCAAGAAAAATCACATTTTATTGAGGAGTGTTGGAAGCTTAAGAACACAGAGAACAGAAAAAATAATTCAGATGGTAATGCCTCTGTTGTTTCTGGTGCTGGGAATACTTCTGATTCAGGAGATTGTCTGATTGTTCTTGCTGGTTTTGTTTTTTGTCATGATGAATGATTGTGCTCTATTTTTCAATCCCTGAAGAACCTAAATCACCCAGAAACTAAACATAAAACTGAACACACAAGGTGCACACAAGTTACTGCTGCAAAAATAACATAAGCTACATCGAAGGTGCACATAAGTTGACATTTGAAAAGCACATAAGTTGACATGTTTTCAGTCATCGTGTGCTCAGTCGGAACTGAAGTTAACGAAAAATGACATTGAGTGTTGGCACTGAAGTTACCAATATGTTGGCATTGAGTTGACACTGAAGTTACCATAAATTGATATTGAACGTCCACACAAATTAACAGTGACAAGGTGCACACAAATTGACACTGAGTTGGCAAATTCAGCGGACCTAGATCTATTTGAGCAAACAATTTTCAGCAGAAAATCGCGTGGATAAGCGCGGAATCAACTTCAGGAAGATGGATCCACACCTTTTGTGGGGGAGAGAGGAGCCAATTCGAGAGGACGGAGTCGAGGCAAGAGAGGAGGGTCCCGCCGCCGTGCAGGAGGACAGGAGGGCGGTAGGAGGCGGCACCAGGGGGCTGCGCATCCACTGGCGGCGCGGGAGGATAGGTAGGAGGCGGCGCATACAGGGGGATCGCCCCCGCAATCTCCGGAGGCAGGTAGGATGCTGTCTTTTTTTTCGTTCCGCTTGATGATCTTTTCATATCTGCACTAACAGAAATTGGTTTAGTTCATTTAAGCCTGTGCAGAAAGGAGATGTTGTGCGTATGGGAAACGATAATCCGTGTGACATTGTGGGGATCGGCTCAGTTCAGATCAAGACTCATGATAGTATGACACGCACGCTACAGAATGTGAGATACATACCAGGGATGACCAGAAATCTAATTTCGCTCGGCACACTCGATGCAAAAGGATTCAAGTACACCGGTTCAGGCAGAGTTTTGAAGGTATCTAAAGGTTCTCTTGTTTGTTTGTAGGTGATCTGAATTCTACAAAGTTATAGTAAACACACACTTGATATAGTAAAGTTTTGCTGGCTGGCGCCCGTGGTTTTTTCCCTTTTACATCGGAAGGGTTTTCCACGTTAAAATCCCGTGTCTCCTGCGGTTTGATTCTTTTACTTATCGTCGTTTATTCGTTATTATTCATAACAACGTCTCTTCCTACAATCACATAGCGAGGTATGTATGGCCCTTCGTAGTACCTTGCACTTGTCGACGAGCTCCCTATGGAAGCAAGGGATTCCTTTTGTCCTCTACGGTACCTCAGGCCTTATGGTGACCAACGGGTGGAGAGCCTAGAAGTCGATGCTGACACTAGTCCTGGCTTCCCAACCGGGACTATGAATCTGGGACTAAAGGTCGTGTTCCAATTTTTCTTAAAAAAATGAGTCGCACCCGGGAGAAGACCTGCAAACGCGCGCCTTCCGGAGGGACACACGAGTTTTCACCCGGAAATGCGCGCGTGCGGTGCATGGGACTCGTACTCGGAACCTTCGCCTTGCGCGTAACTTTCTTGCTATCTCATCTACAAAGCTCATGCGATACAGTGCTGAGTGTTCTCCTTTTAAATTATCTCGTGAAGAACGTTTAGTCTCAGTTGGTAACACTAATTGGGACTAAAGGTCTCGAGACCTAACATCAACCGGAACTGAAGGCTAAATAACATTAATAATTTATGGCACTATGTGCCCTCCAACGTCAAGTTGTCTTAAGAGTTATTTTTTTCTTTGATGAATCATAGAAGTTGCAATGCAGTTGTCGATTTCCCTTAGAAAATATGCATGTGCAGGGTGCCACCACTCTTCAATCAAGATGCCTGCCGCCGGAACTTAGGTTAGCCCTTCTAACCAATTACTTGTGTGCATCCGTACCTCCTTCGCCTAGACACAATGCACGGTTACCTTTCAAATGAAAGAAAAGCACGCCGTCCATCGAGGGGGAGGGCAGGATCTTGCTGCCCGCAGGTCGTGTGCGCGCGACTGATGCCTCTCGTCCATCATGAAGCATGCGTGCTGGTCTGTCATGCGTGGACCCAGAGACTCCGAGATCCCCTCGTCCTCAAATCACTTTGTTATTCTATCTATTTGTTAATTTACTAGTAGAACCGACGAAAAGCTTCGTACTTGGAGCAGAATAATAGTTTCAAAATTTCTCTCTCCAAACTTTACTATTCATCTATCACATCAAAAGTCTCTTTCATCATGCATAGATCGTTAAATATGAGTAAATAAAAAAAAACTAACTGTATAGTTTTGATGTATACCACGAGACGAAACTTTTGAGCCTAGTTAGGTTATAGTAGACCAACGATTACTATAAACAAACGAAAAATGTTACTGTACGCTACAGTATCCGATGTGACTTTTTAACCACCTTTTCACTGTAACTAAACACACCGAATAAAACTTTGCGGCTAAAGATTGTTTGGTATCTGCTCAGGCTGCTAGCACTGCTCTCTCTATACTACCCTCTAAAAAAGAATATTCTGTCCTGTTCATCGATATTCTTCACTCTCTATCACTTTCTTCCGGCACTCGTTCACTCTCTATCTCACTCTCTATATCAACTACCAAAGCATGGGGCCCACCATTAAACTCTTCTTTAATTTCCCCTCCCTTCTCTCTTTTTCCCACTCTCTCTCCTCTCCCCTTCACAGCCATCGAGCGCTCGGCGGCGGCGAGGTCGGGTGGCCCTCGCAGCGGCCGTGGGCTGCCCCTCGCGGCGAGGCGAGCTGGTCGAGAGCGGCGGCGGCGCGAGCTGCTGGAGGGCAGAGTGGCCGGGCGGAGCAGGCGGCGGGCGAGTGCGTTACAAGCGCAAGCAGAGGCCGCTCACCTCCGTCGCGCAGGCCGAGCAGGGGCTCGTGGTGGCCGCGTTGGACTCACGGAGGCGGAGGCGGCCGCAGGGGCAGGGGCGAGTGCGCGGCAGCGGAGGAGGAGAGGATGGGGCCAGCGCGGGGGCTGGTCTCGAGCTAGCCCACGGCCGGCGTGGCTCGAGCTCGAGACCGCACGATACGGACCAACGTCAAGCTCGGCAACGGCCAGGAGTTCCACGGCGAGTCCCTGTTCCAGCCGGGAAACAACTCCGAGCGCGGCGGGCCAAGCGCGGCGGCCACCTCCTCCTCGCCTTCAACCACTACGCGCAGCCGTGCGCCGGCTGTCGTCCATCTCCGCGGCGCCCGCGCATCCCCAAGCAGCAGCACAGGCGGAGCAAGAGCGAAGGGCGGCGGCGCGAAGGTCGGCAGGCGGCGAGCACGGGCGGAGCGGCTCGGCGGGGAGCAACGGCCGGCTGGAGGCGGGGCCCGCGCACAGTGTTTACCGATGGCTTTCTCTCTCTGTCTTTCCCGTCTTGCCGCAGGGTTTACCGCGTGCCGCTCCGGGTGGCGTCTCCCGCTGCAGGCGTCGGAGCGGCATCCCTCCAACGTGGCGGTTCCGCTTAGGTTTAGCGAGAGCCAGTGCTAGCAGCCTCAAGCAAAAGCCCTCGACATTTCCCAGCTCAAATATAGAATAACCGAATATACTGCTAGTATTCCGTTACCATTCCCTATATATACTGTTTAGTACTCCTCTCCACCTTCATGTCAGAGCCCCAACGGCTTGTTCCAAACTTACTGCCAAGTTGGTGACGCGACACGTCAGCTGGAAGAGGAAGATATATGAATTCATTCGCCCGTGGCTTCTCTCTCTTTTCTATTCCGGCTTCGCAAGTAAATTAATCTGTACATAAATTACTCTACCTAGAACTCGGGTTTTGAGGAACTTCAGGTTTCTCAAAAAAAAAGGGCTTTAGGGCATGCTTCCAGATGCAAAGTATTTGCAGAGTTCAGAAAAAACATCACAATTTTACAAAATACTTTAGTCATAGAAAGGTACAAGGAGTTTGGAATTGGATATTTTGTAATTTGGATAAAATTGTACTTCTTAATGTTTAAAAAATTCCACTTTAGATGTTTTTTATTCCACGTCTTTATTACCATGTCAAAGTACAATTTCTTGATGCAATGGTTCCTTAAACCGACAGCATCCAAGATGGCCAAGAAGATCGGGAAGAAAAAACACACTTAAACAAAAAGGCAGGCCAGTTGTTAGTGGTGCCGTGCTAGTGGTGGGATCATGCGTGAGCAACCGCAAGACTTTCTTTGTGTCTGTCCACTCTATATTCTTCCAGGCAACCGCATCTTTGACCTATTTTTTCTTTTATTTTTGGGCCGTCGCTTGGCTCGCATGCTGCTTCGTGACAAACAAAATGAATATTAGCCTGCTCATCATACGCCTCTTTTCTTTTGTTTTTCCTAAGAAAAAGGAAAGCTGGTCCAATGAAGGCTCCTCTCGTGGCTTAAAAATTTTGAATAAATAAAATTTATTAAATTAGCCGTTTGAGATAATCAGGCAGCATGAACAAATCTTTCAGTAAGAGCTGTTAATAATTTGATCCTTGCTGATACAAACATATGCACATAGCAAATGATACTCCTCCATCGAAAAATAAGTATCTTGGCTGTGTACCTAGACAACTTGTCTGACCAGGTGCATAGCTAGAAATGGATCACTTGAAATGAAGGTAGATATTTTCTATTAATACGTTTACAAGGACAACCAAATCTAGAACATAGCAATCACCGTATGGTTCTTTTGGTTGTTAACCTTGATCTTTCCCTTTTCTTGATCTTCCGTTTCGAACACAAGATCTTGCAGAAATTATATATGTTTCTGCATTTTGAAACAAGCATTTAAAAGTTAAGTTTCCAGTGGTCAGGGGAGCACATGATCCATAAGTCCAGCATTTTTCAGGCGAGAGGATATGCCATGTTGACCTGCACTTAAGTATTCGAAAACTATACAGTCCATTTTTAGGTGTTGAATGCGATGCTCACCTAGGCACCTACAAACTGTGAAACCTACGAATGAGAAAATGTGAATATGTAGTATATATTTTTGCCTTCAAAATTGACAACCACCAGCCGTAACCATCCACAATTTCCCCTTTACCAAAAAAGCAAAAACAATAACTAGGCCCTCACAAAATTAACCAGTGGTAGTAGGTGAGTCGAGAAACTTATTTTCCATTTCAGGTTGAGGCTGAGAAATTTCTACCCGGATACAAGAGAAAAACACGAAAATATTAGAAAAACAACGAAAGCGAAAAAATGATACTCCCGGAACAGATGGAGAGGGAGAGGGAGAGGGAGAGGGAGAAATTTATTTTTTTAAAAAAAAAAGAGAGAGGGAGAAATGTTAGGTGAGGTGGGCCCTGCGTCGTGGGGGGTTGGTGGCCGTGGGGTTGGTGAGGGCGGGCTACCGCTACCGGCTACCGCCCAGCGGGTGGCTCCGCCCCCCCGCCGTGGGTCCCACCCTGTCAGTCTCTGTCCCTGGCGTCCTCACGTGCGTGCCCCGTCCGCACGCGAAATACTTTGCGCACCGCGACCCGGGTACACCCGCCACGCCACAACCCCGGGCGGGGCCCACCGTCCTCCCCGGATCCGCGCCCGGCGCCAGCGCGGCTATAAATGGCGCCCCCCAAGCACTCCCCGAGACCCCGTGCCACACATCCCGTCCGCCCTCTTCTCCTCCTCCCTCCTGCCGGATCCCGAATAAAGAGCAGCAGCGCAAGGTGAGTGCGCTTCTCTCTCGGTTCGATCGATCGCCGTGCTTCTCGTCCCCTAGGTCAGTGGTTTCTCGGTGTTTTGGGGAGGATGTGTCCGTGGTTCGGGATGCTGGAAAGCTGGGGTCTTTCTTTCATGGTGGAGGGGGGGACTCATTTCTTCGGGTGGGGTGGTGTTGGATCTGGTGGTTGCTTTTCCATGGGTGCTGGATCTGTGGCGTGGGATTAGGTGGTTGTCGTTGTAGGGGTTCTATGGATCTGGGGTCTAGTCTGCTGGTTTCTGTTGATTATTTAGGCGGGTGGATCATTTCCAGGACAGGAAGGGGATTAAATTCCCCATTTCTAAGTCAGGGATGGGGAAAATTTTGGATTTTTTTCTTCTGAAGTGAAATTTCGGGTTGGATCTCACTGCCTGTGCATGCTGTGCTGTCTGTAGCGCGCTAATTTTGGAGTACTAGATCTGAAGGCCTCGATTTTTAAGTAGTACAATTAATTAATTTGTCATTCGATTCAATTCGAACTAGTATGTATGTGCAGTGAATTATTAGATAGATTCTGATTCTTCGATTCGCTTCCGTCCCGCAGAGGTTGGTGGAGTAACCTACCCGAGAAGAAAGCAGCAATGGCGGCGGAGAGCTTCCTCTTCACCTCGGAGTCCGTGAACGAGGGGCACCCCGACAAGCTCTGCGACCAGGTCTCGGACGCCGTCCTCGACGCGTGCCTTGCGCAGGACCCCGACAGCAAGGTCGCCTGCGAGACCTGCACCAAGACCAACATGGTGATGGTGTTCGGCGAGATCACCACCAAGGCCACCGTCGACTACGAGAAGATCGTCCGCGACACCTGCCGCGAGATCGGCTTCACCTCCGACGACGTCGGCCTCGACGCCGACCGCTGCAAGGTGCTCGTCAACATCGAGCAGCAGTCCCCCGACATCGCGCAGGGCGTGCACGGCCACTTCACCAAGCGCCCCGAGGAGATCGGCGCCGGCGACCAGGGCCACATGTTCGGCTACGCCACCGACGAGACCCCCGAGCTGATGCCGCTCAGCCACGTCCTCGCCACCAAGCTCGGCGCCAAGCTCACCGAGGTCCGCAAGAACGGCACCTGCGCCTGGCTCAGGCCCGACGGCAAGACCCAGGTCACCGTCGAGTACGTCAACGAGGGCGGCGCCATGGTCCCCGTCCGCGTCCACACCGTGCTCATCTCCACCCAGCACGACGAGACCGTCACCAACGACGAGATCGCCGCCGACCTCAAGGAGCACGTCATCAAGCCCGTCATCCCGGAGAAGTACCTCGACGAGAAGACCATCTTCCACCTCAACCCCTCGGGCCGCTTCGTCATCGGTGGGCCCCACGGCGACGCCGGCCTCACCGGCCGCAAGATCATCATCGACACCTACGGCGGCTGGGGAGCCCACGGCGGTGGTGCCTTCTCCGGCAAGGACCCCACCAAGGTTGACCGCAGCGGTGCCTACATCGCCAGGCAGGCGGCCAAGAGCATCGTGGCCAGCGGCCTCGCCCGCCGCTGCCTCGTGCAGGTGTCCTACGCCATCGGCGTGCCGGAGCCCCTGTCGGTGTTCGTCGACTCTTATGGCACTGGCAAGATCCCCGACAAGGAGATCCTCAAGATCGTGAAGGAGAACTTCGACTTCAGGCCAGGGATGATCACCATCAACCTTGACTTGAAGAAGGGTGGCAGCAGGTTCATCAAGACCGCCGCATACGGCCACTTCGGGCGCGACGACGCCGACTTCACCTGGGAGGTGGTGAAGCCCCTCAAGTTCGACAAGGCATCCGCTTAAGAGAAGAGTATACATGCATGAGGAGTGTCTTCTCCATGGTTATCTACCTCACCTCACCTCTTGCTGCTGATACCCGCAAGCATTGCTGCTGCTGCTGCTGCTCCCGCTCCCTGGATGTGTGTCTGTCTGATCAGTGACTGACTGGCTGCTCCTTAGAAGAAGAAGAAGATGAAGAGGAAGAAAAGAAGGCTTTGGCAATTGCCGCAGCAAGCCATGTCGCCGCCGGCGGCTTTAGTTATTGGTGTAATTTGTGTAGCAGCCAGGATTACGCGCTGGTCTTTACCTTTACTAGTTTGGTCGTCCGGTATCTTCTTTCTTTGTTTCTCCCCCTTTTCGAGTCTGTACTGAAACTGCTGAGAGATTTGCAGTTTTGATCTATCATAAGTAATTCGTATGTTACTGTTACTGTATTCTTTGGTGTGCCTCCCTCCTTGCTGTGTATCACATTGGTAATACTATTGGTCTCGATGTCAATCAGATGATCATGTAGCTTCACAGCCATGAGTTTTCGCAACAAATTCGTAATCCTCCATCCATTCCGCTGTTGCTGACCTTTGAATACCGTGAAAGGTAAAATGCTGACCTTTGAGCACTGTGAAGGACCGAAAGGAACACGGCTGATACTGCAATTGGCAACAGAGGAGAGGGACAGTCTGGATCTTTTGTTGGTTTCCTCAAAGCAGCCAACAACAACCTGTCTAGTGACTGACTGGTGGCTGGAGCAAAGTTGGCCACCAAAACCTGCTGCTGTTTCGTTTCAAACAGACTTGCTGCCGCTCCTGGACAGTGAAAACTGTACTCCCTCCGTAAGCATATGTAGGTTCAAATTTTTTTCTAAAATATAACCATTTTTACAGATAAGATAAAATCAAATGTGAGAGTTGGTGGGTGGTGTAAAATGAGAAGTATAGAGGTCTTTTAACAGTTCGGTTGTTTCTTGAGTTTGAATGCTTTGAATGCTAATATTATGGAACGGAGGGAGTATACTCCCTACACGGCTACACTGCAGTGCTGGCCTCAATCAGGAGGAGCTACAGGCCGCTGATCGTTTTTGGCAGCTGTTTTCTGTAGGGCATGTTGCGTGTGGGGGCGAGGAACTGAATTTGTGGGAGCAACTGGCAAAGCGTCGGCGCCCATGGAGCCGGGGGCGGCCGTCGGCGGCGAGCAGTGCCGGTGCTGTGGACGGCCGGTGGGTGCCCCGGGTGGTGTCGGCCTGGCCGCGGATCTGGAGCAGAGGGGGCCAGCAGCCCAGCACGCCACGTGACGAAAGCGGCGGGTGAGCGACCCGGCATACGGGCATACGGCCACACACACAATCGCGCACGCCGTCGGTATCCGCCATGGCCGTTTCTTCGCCCCGATCTTGTCCCGGCGCTCGCCGGAGGAGCACGTGTTCGGCCGGCTAGTTTCGTTCGCACGCGTTCAGCTGAGTGGGTAGCAACGCCAAAAAGGAAGGGAGAAGAAAACACGCTCACACACTTGTGAGATGGCACAGATTTTGCCACTGATGGAACTTTGTCGTGGGGTACTGAAAACGCCAACACGTCTCGGGTTATTACACCATCTGGCTGGTGAAAACCTGCCCGCGCGTCGGCGGTGGCCGGGGGTTGGGTCTTGATTGAAAGCGCCGGCGGGGTGTGTCCACTGATCGGTGGCCCCATACCGGTCATCCGCGTACCAATACCAACCCCGTGATCGCTAGCATGAATTCACTCGTATCGTAGGTCCCAGGTACGCGACGTACGCCCACCAGCTCAAGTTCACGATTCGGTTCTAAATTACTTACTACTTTATATTGCTTTCTTCTCATAATATTTAGCTATTTATTATATTGTAACAAATTTAGTTCCTCTCCATGTTTACAGCCGGTTCGACTCACCTGTGTCTTCAGAAGCCTTTTGAAGTACTATCCAAGTCATAGCTTCTTTTTCTGGTTTCAAGGTCAATTCCACCTGTGTTTAACCATTTCCCATTGGTCTACTGGATGAGAATTTGTCTGAGTTTTGAGTAAGTGCAGATCTTTCAGAACGAACATAGGAGCCATATGCCAAATTGATTGACTAACTGACCAATTTTGTTTGTTTCATTTAAAAAAATAGACCGGTGGGTAAAGAAGAAACCTTCTCCCCGTCTAGAAAAACAATCTGAACCCGGTAAACCGATGAGGGGATTTTTTTTAAAACAATCTAAAAATTTGCTTAAAACGATCTAAAATTTCCCTCCAACAATAAGTTAAAACCTTGACCTAAGGCTGCTACTAAAGCATTGTAACCACTAGTGTACTAGGCTACAAGCTCGTATGCTGTTTGTTTCATTACTGTAGCTAACCTTCATATGTCTGTAGAATCGCAAAACTATGGTCTTGTTTAGATCCCAAATTCGACCCCTAAAGTTTTCCCATCACATCAAAATGTCGGTACATGTATGGATTACTAAATGTAAGATAAAATCAAAAACTAATTACACATTTTTGTGTACTATGCGAGACGAACATTTTGAACTTAATTAATCAATTTTTGGACAATTTTTTACAAATACAAACAAAATACTACAGTGACGCATGCACTGTAAGGAGCCAAAGTTCACTCCTAAATTTTGAATCTAAACAAGGGTTATAATTGAAATATGTTTAGGAAACATGGTTCCAAGGAAACTACCAACGCCACGTTCGCTCTCTCACAGTTATTATTTGATCGACGTCCAACAGCTCAAGCTCATAATTCTCTCCCTGTTCATGGAGGCACATGGAGCATGCCCTTGTCAATTTTTTTTTTTGAAAACGCAAGTTTGTCTCAACGACGCAGCGATATTCCAATCGCAGTGAAAATAATATCTAGGTTTCATTAAAACGCTACAGTACCTCACCTATTCTCTTTGATGTCGGTACGGTGGTCACAAATCTATGCTATAAGAATTCAGTAGAAATTAAAACGTTTCTCACCCAAAAAAATCCTACCTATCCCTTACAAAGGACCCACATGTAATTAAGGTCCAACGGTGAAAACGACGTGAAAAGTTTTTAAAAAAGATGTTTCTGGAGAGTTTTTGCTGTTTTCAGTATTACTTTTCTCACCATCAAATTTTTTTACCCGCATTATGTACCCACCAACAAAATAGTCCCCACATCGTAATACTTCCATATGGAAAATCGATTCCCCCACGTAAGGGCAGGTACATTGGTGTCGTCTAATAGGCGGTCTCATCCAGCGACACGTAATCTTGAGACGGCGTATCAGAGAATCTGTACAATAGGTTGATGTTTTAGTTGTCTCATAGCAATACAAAATCCCTTAATTTATAGAAAAATAAAGAAATATGATTGGTTGTATGGCAACAAAACTCGTATAATGGTGAGGGAGTTATCCCATAGTCCTAAAATTTAGCCCATGAGGTGGTTGTTTTGCGAAACAACGACCTTCTTCTCTCACCTTTCTTTCTCTCATCCACATCATCAATAAGACGACCTTGCTGCACGTAAGCGGTCTCATAAGTCATCTCATGCAGAGCCAATAGGATTTTTGATAATGTGGAGAGAGAGCGAGGTGAGAGAATGAGGTCGTTGTTTCGCGAAACAACCGCCTCATGGACTAAATTTTAGGACTATGAGAGACAACTCCCTCACCATTGTACAAGTTTTGTTGCCATGCAACCAATCATATTTCTTTATTTTTTCATAAATTAAGGAATTTTGTATGGCTACGAGACAACTAAAACAACAACCTATTATACAGGTTGTTTGATAAGCCGTCTCAAGATTACGTGTCGCTGCATGAGACCGTCTATTAGACGACACCAATGTACTTGGCCTTAGGAGTTGAAATTGACGCCGGGCGTGGAGCTGGTTCATCGATTTGCAATTAATTTGTTGGCTTGAGCGCGATCTCGTGACCGCCCGATCCTGCGAGTACGTGCCGATATGATCGTGGCGGCACTGTCGGTCGGAATGGAAGTCGCACAGGCCGGCCTTGGCAGGGTCTGAGTTCAACCCAGCTGCAATTCCAGGAGGAAGGAGGCCAGGATGAGCCTGGCCTCATGGAGCCAAAAAGTCGGTTGACGATAATCTCCAACCCTGTAATCTTTCCGATGCTCGCCCAAATCGCTTCGGAGAGCGTGTTGCCGCTGAGGTCCACAAGCTGGAGCCGCGAGCACGAGCCGATCTTCAGCGGTATCTGACCGGTGACCCTATTCCCGCCGAGGACGAGCTTGGTGAGCGAGCCGAACCTGCCGATGTCCGACGACATCTGGATTGTAGGAGAGGTCCAGGTACCGCAGCGAGAGCATGTCATGGAGCAGCCCTGGCGGCTGGAGGCATCTAGGCCCCTATTTGAGTTTTGGTAATTAATGACAACACTTGTGGACTAACAATTTCATTTGAGAATATGAGAATAAGTTAGTTTCAAGAGGTGCAACGAGCTTCAAATGTTAGTGTGTGGAAAGCATGTGTGCTATGGACCATGGAAAGCTCAAGGCAAAGGTATATAATAGGGCTTTTAAACCGGTCATGAGGTGATTAGAGGATGAAATATGACCGGGTTGATAGGCTAGATAGCCGTACTATCAAGAGGGATCAACGTCGTTGGTTCAACGAAATATTAGTGCCACAATGGTCTTTGAATTGCATGTAGTGCATTTAGAATATGTGGTGACTAACTTGGGTATGGGCACATTGCAAATCTTCTGGAAAACAGCCAAGTCGTGGCTGGCGGACGGTCCGCCGGGTCTTGGCGGACGGTCCGCGCTTTTGAGTTAAAAATGTTTAATTCTGTGAAAAATCCGGACGGGCTGGTCCGAACGGACCGCAGACGGTCCGCGGAGTGCTGACGTGTGGGGCCTTGTGCGCTGACTTGGTGCGCTGAGCTGCAATGCTTGGCGGACGGTCCGCGTCTCCCTCGCGGACGGTCCGAATTAAATCACACAGAGACGTTTCCCGGGGTTCCAGAGGGGAAGACCGTCCGGCCTTGCCTGGCGGACGGTCCGTGGTGCTAGCGGACGGTCCGCGGGGTCTTGGCGGACGGTCCGCCGGGCCTCAACGGTCACTTCTGATACAAGTTTGACTGCGCGATATAGCCGTTGTAATTTGAACGCGGACGGTCCGCGTGGACCTGGCGGACGGTCCGTCGTGCACGTTTCTGAACGGGTTTTTTCCCAACGGCTAGTTTTGAGGAGAGGGCTATATATACTTCCACCCCACGGGCATGAGGGGTCTCTTGGCACTTTGAAAAGCTGATAACACATTCTAGAGCCCTTGTTCTCCTCTCTCTCACTCACTTGCTTTGAGGTTGCATTTCTTTGTGAGATTGAGAGCTTCTAGTGCATTGCATCAAGGATTTGATCATTGTGGCACTAGGATTTCATTGAGCTCGTGGTTGATTTGTTACTCTTGGAAGTTGCCGCCTCCTAGACGGCTTGGAGCTCGTGTTTCCACCGAGCACTTCAAGAAGATTGTGAAGCTGCCGTGGAAGTTTGGGTTGAGAGGTCTTTGTGCTCACCTCGCCGGAGTGGTGAAGAGCAACTTTAGTGGAATCGAGGTTTGGAGCGGTTCTTTGGTTCTAACCGGCTTGAAGATCAAGAGAGTCTTGATAGAGAAGCGGTTGAACATTGAATCCATCTCAACGTGGACTAGGGGTGACCGGCAAGTCATCGACACCACGGGATAAATTTGTGTCTCTTACTTGTGGTTTGATTCTTGCTTTTACTTTAAGCATTTACATTTGTGCAAGTTATCTATCTAGAAGTTGAATTATTACTTGTCATCCTAGGTTGCAAACCCCTCAACATAGGCTTAGAAAAGCTAGAGATTTAATTCACCTTGTGGTTATAATTAAGTTTCTCTAGTATTGTGATTGACGTTTGAAACCGCCTATTCAACCCCCCTCTAGTCGGTAATCCTAGATCCTACAAGTGGTATCAGGGCTAAGTACTCCCTAATCAAGGATTTAATCATCCCGGAGTAGGATTAAAATGGCTAGAGAAGGCAAAATGAAGCAAAGGATAGGAAGGTTCCTTATTTTGATGGGGAAGATTATGATTATTGGAAGACTATGATGACAACCTATCTAAGGACGGCCGAAAGGAAAGTTTGGGGAATTGTTGAGGACGGTTTTGTCATTATAGACAAAGACCACAAGACGGAAAAAGATTTGGAAAATGAGGACCTTAATGAGGAAGCATTGTGCATATTGTATGAAGGTATATCTCGTGATCAATTCAATCGAGTCAAGTGTTAGCAAATAATGCGTAATACAAGATCGAACACGAGACACGGTTTAACGTGGACCGCTTGCTATAAAATAATGCGGAAAACAAGATCGAACACGAGACACGATTTAACGTGGAAAACCCATTGCGGGAAAAAACCACGGAAGACAATCACTATTGAGGAGAGTTTACAAGTAGGGATGATACATGGCTTATCTGTCTTTCCCTACCGTCTACATAGGTCTTACATATATATAGGCGGCTCACACGCCCATGCTTGGTTGCGTTGCGAAGGTGGGACTAAACTGTGCAATTGGTGTGAGAGGTCTTTGTGCTCACCTCACCGGAGTGGTGAAGAGCAACTCTAGTGGAATCGAGATTTGGAGCGGCTCATTGGTTCTAACTGGCTTAAAGATCAAGAGAGTCTTGATAGAGAAGCGGTTAAACATTGAATCCATTGTAAGCCGCCAATAGGCGTTGTAAACACACATCTGATATAGTAAAGTGTTGCTGGCTGGCGCCCGTGGTTTTTCCCTTCTACATCGGAAGGGTTTTCCACGTTAAATCTCGTGTCTCCTGCCGTTTGATTTATTTACTTCTTGTCGTTTATTCGCCATCATTTATAGCAAGTGGTATCAGAGCCGAAGGTCGGAAAACCTGGAACATCTCAGGGGTCACATGGTGACAGGGGGAGCTCGTGAACGTCTCCGGAGGGTCACAAGGGGTGGTGTGACTGGAGAGTTGGACTCGGGGTGGTGTGACTGGAGAGTCTCTTCATGTAGGATCTAGGATTACCGACTAGAGGGGGTGAATAGGCGGTTTCAAACTTCAATCACTCAGCCTATACACAACATATAAGGCGAGGGCAGTCCTCACCTATCAGGCTAGTCTTTTGGGTTGAGTTAGGCCTGAGCTTTGTTGGTTGTTGCTCCGTTAGACCTGGGCATTATGTTGCGCTGGCCTGTAGGTACCCGGGCCTAGGCCGAATCAGGGCATTAGAGTTGCAAAAGATGTTTGGAACAAGCTAGCGGAAATCTTTGAGGGAACATCCTCGGTCAAAGAAGCCAAGCTATATGTGCTCCAAGGAAAATTCAATGAATTTGCTATGAAAAAGGATGAAGATATTTCAACCATGTTCAACCGGTTGAATGATATTGTAAATGAGCTAAAGTGTCTCGACTATGATGTGCAAGATCGGGATTTCTCTAGAAAATTTCTTAGAAGTCTACCAGAGAAATATGAGACTATAGTCACCATGCTAGTGAGAGAAGACTTGAAGAAGTACACTCCTACGGATGTGCTTGGTGAAGTACTCACACATGATATATTTAAGCAATCTCAAAAGGAAGCTCATGGTCAATCAACAAATGAAGAAAAGAAGAACATTGCTCTCAAGGCTCAAGCTACTCAAGAAGATACTCATCATGAAGAAAAAGAAGATGACTCGGATGAGGAGATGGCTCTCATTGTTAGAGGGCTTAAGAGAATCCTTGAGAAGAAGAAATTTGGAAAGAAGAATCAATTCTCAAAGAAGAATCCATTTGAAGATAAAGATTGCTTCTCTTGTGGTGAAAAGGGACATATATCAATGAATTGTCCAAACAAGAAAAAAGACAAGTTTGGCAAAAACAAGAACAAGAACAAGAAGAATGACCACAAGAAGAAAAAATACTACAAGAAGGAGAAAAATGGGCAAGCCTACTTTGTTGAGTGGGATTCCGATGCAAGTGATGATGATGATGAAGCAAATATGCCCGTGCGGCAGGAGTCGGTATTTATTCTTGGGCATGGAGTCCTAGGCATTTAGACCGTGAGGTGAGGCGTGTGGAATTTAAACCATAATGAGTCATGGTGGTTTATCATTTCTTCAAAAGTGTGACTAAAGAGTCTGACAAGAATAGTGGGTCTAAAAAAATTCTACTATGGCTGATTTGTGGGTCCGTCGCCCTTGAAAGTTTTGAATTTTTATAGTAACTAGCAAGAACGCACGTGCGACATGCACGTTTATTGATGACATGTAGGTACTAAAACAATATCACTCCACTTTAGTGCAAAGCGCTTTTAAAAATACTTTATATTCGCTCTCTCGTGTATGGAGAGCTTTAGGTATTTTCAAAACTCATGATAGTTGGTATTTATTTATATGAAGAAAACTCTCTAATTTATTGTCTTTTAGCAATACGGGATAATTATGTATAGACGTGGGTACAAATGTGGGTATATTTAGGTGGGCCCTTTTTTGGTGAAAAAAGTTTTAGGTTTAGAGGGGGAAATCAACTTGGGTTCCCCCCTCCCCCCCTCTTTTTTGACCATTCATCAACCAATTTTCCCGACAGTGAGGTGGGTGTGGGTATTTTGTTGGTGAGAAGTGTTTTCAAATCTAATTCTCTTTATAGTATAGATGGAAAGTTTATTTTCAGCTCTAGTCGTTCTCAATTAATGCATTAGTCCATAATTTCTATAAACGGATGCCACCACAACAAAGAAAAACACATCTCCAAAACGATATAAGGCTAAGACATCCTATAAACACATCTGGGTTAAGCTATTCCTGTGGCTAGCCTTCCGAAGGCGACACTGGACTGCGGATCGTCGCTTGCAACACGACTTGGACACGCACACCAATTGTGTCCTCTGTGATCAATTTTGGCAAGAACAAGAACAAGGTGAATGACCTCAGGAAGAAGAAGTATTACAAGAAGGAGAAAAATGGGCAAGCCTACTTTGTTGAGTGGGATTCCGATGCAAGTGATGATGATATACTACAAATATGCCGTGTGCGGCAGGAGTCGGTATTTATTCTTGGGCATGGAGTCCTAGGCATTTAGACCGTGAGGTGAGGCGTGTGGGAATTTAAACCATTATCCAAGTTCCAAAGCAAATGTGATGAGGGATTAAAGAAGAATCAATTCTCAAAGAAGAATCCATTTGAAGATAAATATTGCTTCTCTTGTGGTGAAAAGGGGCATATATCAATGAATTGTCCAAGCAAGAAAGAGGACAAGTTTGGCAAGAACAAGAACAAGAAGAATGATCACAAGAAGAAGAAGTATTACAAGAAGGAGAAAAATGGGCAAGCCTACTTTGTTGAGTGGGATTCCGATGCAAGTGATGATGATGATGAGGATGATGACAAGCCAACAAAGAGTCTTGCCGGGATTTTCATCAAGGAAGCTCCATCTCTCTTCTCCAAGCCTCATTGCCTCATGGCAAAAAGTACTTCAAAGGTAACAATGGATGAAGAAGAAAGTGATAGTGATTGTGATGATGATAATGATGATAATGCTATTACATATGAATATCTTCTTAGTTTAGTTATAAAATCGGATGATAAATTGCGCAAGGAAAAAGAAAAGTTGAAAGATTTAGAATTGAAAAATATTTCAATTCAAAAATCCTATGAGGAGCTAAAGACTTCTCATGCTAATCTAAAGGAATCCCACAACACTCTCAACACTTCATTGGGAATCCTAAAGGGAAAGCATGAGGAGCTTGAGGAAGCTCACAACTCTCTCCTTGCGCAAGAGGTCAAAGGAAAACTTGTTGCTAAACTTGATAAATGTGAAAACTGTATATCTTGCTCGACTAACACTTCTTGTAGCACAAATACAAGCTCTTGCACTAGTGGAAAAGATTCAAGTGATGCATCTATCTTATTGTTGGAAAATGAATCGTTGAAGAAAGAAGTGGAGTGTTTGTCCAAGGACCTTGCAAAATGGTTTGGAAGTCATGTCAAATTTAACCATTGTTGGACAAGTCAAAAATTCACTTTGAACAAGAATGGCATTGATTATTTACGCATGCAAGGGAAAAAGGCTTTCATTCCCAAGAAGACCAATTTTGTATCATCTAGTGTGACATTGCAAAGTAACCTCTCTTGATGAAAAAGAAACTATCTTTAAGGGGTTTCGACATGAAAGTCTATATCTAGTGGATTTCTCATCTAAAGAAGCAAATCTCTCAACTTGTTTATTTTCTAAAGCTTCCATGGGTTGGTTGTGGCATAGAAGGCTAGGTCATGTTGGAATGAGGCAACTTAATAAACTAATCAAACATGATCTAGTCCTTGGCTTGAAAGATGTAAAGTTTGAAAAAGACAAATTATGTAGCTCTTTTCAAGCCGGAAAGCAAGTTGCAAATTCTCATCCAACCAAGAGTGTCATGTCTACCACAAGAATATTTGAGCTATTGCATATGGATCTTTTTGGGCCTACGACATATAGAAGCATTGGTGGGAATAGCTATTGTCTTGTGATAGTGGATGATTTCTCAAGATTCACATGGGTATTCTTCCTTCATGACAAAGCGGATGTGTTTGATCATTTCAAGAACTTTGTCACTAGGGCTGAAAATGAGTTTGAGCTCAAGTTGAAGAAAGTAAGAAGTGATAATGGTAGTGAATTCAAGAATACTCGTGTGGAGGTTTTTTGTAATGAAAACGGAATCAAACATGAATTCTCAACCACATATACTCCGGAGCAAAATGGATTGGTTGAGAGAAAGAATAGGACCTTGATTGAAATGGCAAGGTCAATGTTGGCCGAGTACAATGTGTCGGATTCATTTTGGGCCGAAGCTATTAACACCGCTTGTCATTCATCAAATAGGCTTTATTGTCATGGCTTTCTTAACAAAACTCCATATGAATTGCTTGTTGGAAGAAAACCAAATATTTCATATTTTAGGGTATTTGGATGCAAATGCTATATCTTGAGAAAAGGCTCTCGGTTATCCAAATTTCAAAGTAAATGTGATGAGGGTTTCTTTCTTGGATATTCATCAAGTAGCAAAGCCTATAGAGTTTACATATAATAAATCCAAGGGATTTGTTGAGGAGGCCTATGATGTTCAATTTGATGAAACAAATGGGTCACAAGATGAAAAAAGATAATTTGGATGATGTTGGAGGTGATGAGTTGAGAGAAGCAATGAAGAATATGGATATTGGTGACATTAGACCAAGAGAAGAAGAGGATGATGATGATGATGATGATGATGATGATGATGATGAGCATATCATATCCATTCAAGAAAGTGGATCATCTCCACAAGATCAAGGAATTGAAAATTCTAACACAAATGGCTCATCTCAAGAAAATGCACAAGTGGTGTCAACCTCACCATCCACATCTTCTCAAGACCAAGTCATTTCATCAAGGGTCCATGATCAAGTTGCCAAAGATCACCCCATTGATCAAATTATGGGTGATATTAGTAAGGATGTTCAAACTCGATATCGTGTTGCTTCATTTTGTCAACATTATTCTTTTGTATCTTTTCTTGAGCCTAAACGTGTAGATGAAGCACTTGGAGATCCGGATTGGGTAATGGCAATGCAAGAAGAGTTGAATAACTTCACCCGTAACAAGGTTTGGGATTTGGTGGAAAGACCCAAGAATTATAATGTCATTGGAACTAAATGGTTTTTCGCAACAAAGAAAATGAAGAAGGCATTGTGGTAAGAAACAAGGCAAGATTGGTTGCTCAAGGCTACACACAAGTCGAAGGTTTGGATTTCGATGAAACCTTTGCTCCTGTAGCTAGACTTGAAGCAATTAGAATACTACTTGCTTATGCTTGTTCTCATAATATATAGTTATATCAAATGGATATTAAAAGTGCTTTTCTAAATGGTGAAGATCGGATGATTTGACCCTTCCTATGTGCTTAAGA
>OAMR01000077.1:805415-871620 GCA_900205405.1 Echinochloa crus-galli | reverse complement strand
TCGGCGCGTTCCAAGAGAACCAGGCCAAGTCCCTCGCACGCTCGGGGGCTGGGCGCCGCACTATGACCCGGCGCGTTCCAAGAGAACCAGGCCATGTCCCTCGCATGCTCGGGGGCTGGGCGCTGGGTAGTTTTCGGCACATCTACACGACCTCTACTGAGCCACTCAAGTAGTCGGACACAGTTCACCACCGCCAGAATGAAATCAAACAATTTGTCTGCTTTGGTTACATCAAAATCATAAGCACCTTTAGTCTGCTTGACCCACTTTTGATTCACAGTAATTGGTCTCCAAATCAAACAAATGAGGGAAGGCACATTCGTTTGCCAATCTAAATATGTGAAGGACATCTTGAAGAAATTTGGCATGGAGGATGCCAAGCCCATCAAGACCCCCCATGGCAACAAATGGGCATCTTGATCTTGATGAGGGAGGTAAACCGGTTGACACTAAGCTCTATAGGTCTATGATTGGTAGTTTGCTTTACCTTACCGCATCTAGGCCCGATATCATGTTTGGTGTGTGCATGTGTGCTAGATTTCAAGCCGCACCAAAAGAATGTCACTTAACCGCCGTAAAGAGAATATTGAGGTATTTGAAGTTCACTCCAAATATTGGTCTTTGGTATCCAAAAGGTGCTCAATTTGAATTGGTTGGATATTCGGATTCGGATTATGCCGGTTGCAAGGTTGATAGGAAGAGCACATTCGGTGGATGTCAACTTCTTGGTTGTTCGCTAGTATCTTGGTGTTTAAAGAAGCAAAATTCGGTTGCACTCTCAACCGCCGAAGCGGAATATATCTCGGCGAGAAATTGTTGTGCTCAATTGTTATGGATGAAGCAAACACTTCTTGATTATGGTGTGAATTTTAATGGAATTCCTCTTTTATGTGATAATGAGAGTGCTATCAAAATTGCAAATAATCCGGTTCAACATTCTAGAACCAAACATATTGATATTCGGCATCATTTTCTTAGAGATCATGTGAGCAAAGGTGATATCAAAATTGAAGGTGTTGGCACGGATGATCAATTGGCGGACATCTTCACAAAACCATTGGATGAATCTCGGTTTTGTAAATTGAGGAATGAGTTGAATGTTATTGACATTTCAAATGTGGCTTGATTTCTATCATTTATGCATATGTGCATGTTTTTGCTTGTACATTCATATGTCATGTTTACCTTGCTAAATTTCTAGTCATGTTATTCTCATAAATGTATGCATCATGTGTCAAGCAAAGAACCCTATGGATCCATCACAACAAGTATCAAAAGTTTGCTTTTCGGGCTGAGAAAATTTGGCGTCGCGGACCGTCCGCCAATGGACCGCGGACCGTCCGCAGGGGCAGCGGACCGTCCGCCAGTGGTCCGCGGACCGTCCGTAATTTCTCCGGAATCACTCAGGAACTTTTGGACCTTTCGTTCCAGAGGGTCGGACGGTCCACGATGACCTGGCGGACCGTCCGCGGGGGTCGGGCGCGCGTGGGACCGGCCCCGACGGGACCTAAAGGAGAGGCTGCCCCCCCTTCTCTTTCAACTCGTGCCATTGTTCTCCTAGCCCTCTCTCTCTAGCTGTTGGTGAAGAAAAGACCCCATCTCTCGATCTCTTGATTGAAGCACTCCCCGGACCGTCCGAGCACATCTACGGACTCTCTACAGTGTTCTCCACCATGCTATCCGGGTATTTTCATCAATTTCTCTCTCGTTTGGTTTGAATCTAAGGATGAATGTGGCTAGGGTTTGGGCTCTTGATCTGAAAATTAGCCATGGATTCGGAAATCTATCTTGGGGAATATGTTGGATATGGTCTAGTGATGGTTTGGCAAAAGTTTGGTCGAATTTCATTGGTTAAATATTGGGATTTGTGGATTGCAAGATTGAGGATCACTGTTCATGTTCGTCGCCTGTCAGAGCCGCGCGGACCGTCCGCCCGAGCACCGCGGACCGTCTGCCCATACTTGGCGGACCGTCCGCGATGACTGGCCGGACCGTCCGCCAGGCACTGACAGTGGTGAACTTGGATAGGGTATCTTGGGGCTTCTCTTATTGAATACATATCACATATATATGCATATTGATTATGATGATTATCTTATCACAGTGCTCGTAAGTTTGCCAAGACTTTGGCCGGTCGGTTCAAGAAAGGAGGGACCAAGAATAAAGGTGATGATGGGCCGTCCAAGAGACGTCGGGTCGATGATGATGATCTTGATCTCAGTGATGATCCCGATGACAGTGATTATGTGGCTGATACAGAGGTCCAATCCTCAATGGGGCAGCATTCTGAGTACATGGTGGATGAGGATGCAGGGTTGCATCAAGGGGGAGTTGGTATGCATCCGGACATCATTGATATTCATACACACACAGCTCCTAGAAAAGTTTGGCAATCAAAAGACTATGCAAGGGTAAGAAACATAAATGCCTACTCTCAGTACTCAGCGGCGTGACACAAATAATATGTTCTTCCATACTCTAGTACAAGAAGATGCTTTCTTCGGTCACTTGGCTAGCTGTACTCTTTGGGCTCATAAGAAAATTGATTTTACTTACCTTGCCAATAAACCAGTGCTAGCTCATGTGGTTGTCTTGCTTGAGAGGCTTAGGCTTAGAGGCTTTATGGAGCATCATTGTGATTGGAATGACACATTGATTCGCCAATTCTATGCTACCTTTGAGATAGATATTGAGGCTGAAACAGTTGAGTGGATGACTGGTCAAGTCAAATACAATGCTACTTTCAGAGAGTTTGCTGCAGCAAATCAGCTAGATTATGACTATTTTTATGCTGCTGATAGTCTTGATGTGTATAAGCAAGATCTTTTTGAGGAATCCCAGAGATTCTATGAGCCTGCACGCTTTGGTGTTCAAGTCAAATATGGCACACCCACTGGTCTTAGGCACCATCCAGCTGCTATCAATAGAATTATCAGATACACTTTCATGCCTAAGAGTGGGAACAAGGATAAGATTCGTGACTACTATTGGAATGTGATTCATTATATTATGACAGGAACAAAATTCAATGTAGTCAAGATGATTTTTGAGTTGATGGATGAGAAGAGGATGTCATTAGCTGGTAACATATACTTTGCACCATATATCATGTCTCTGATCAAAGCAAAGTGCGGTTACAATGGTCCTTGTGAGAGCCGTCATGAGTGGTTTCAGCCATTTATCAATGCCAGGGATTTTTTGAATAGGCCACTCACTTCCTATGAGGAAGGTGATGAGTATGAGGCAGGTAACATTGGTGATGAGATACCTGCAAATGTTGGGATGGATATGCCTGAGATGCTGCCACCTCCTCCTCCTATGCAGCCACAGGGTTTTTGGGTTCCTCCTGAGGGGTATTTCACCCCATACTTTGACAGCATGGCTCAGTCTTTCACTGCTCAGCTGACCACAGGGTTTGAGGCTATGCAGCAGGGGTTTCAGCAGCAGATGATGACTCAGTTTCAGGGGTTTCAACAGGAGTACCGTACTGACATGGCTGCCATGAATGCTCGATTTGATGGATTTCAGCAGGAGTATCGCACTGACATGGATGCATTGACTGCTCGATTTGATGGCTTGTCTACTTCATAGCAGCAGGTGATTGATCGTCAGACTCAGCTTGAGCAGAGCTTTCAGGACTTCAGTGGACACTTCTACTCCATCCACCCACGTCCACCTCCTCCACCCCCGCAGGATGACTAGTCCCTTCTTGGTATTTGATGCCAAAGGGGGAGAGATTGGGAGTGATGTGATCTTCAGGGGGAGCTTGCAGCTTGCATGTGCATGCAAAATTTGAACTTTGCATTGCATATTTATCTTTGCATGTTATATGTGATGAACTATGTGTGGATGTAATAAGCTAGAACTTGGTTGTGATTTTATTTCTCTAATGTGTGATGAACTACTATTTCTATCTCTTGATGGGCTTGTTCTAGCTTTATGGTTGTTGAGAGTATCACATGGTATGGATAAATTTTGTTATACATGTGGTTGCCTTGATCTTCATGTTGTAGGGGAAGCTTCACCAAAATTGTCATATTCATATATGTGTGTGAAAACTGAAATCAAATCTCATGCACACACATAGGGTGAGCTATTCTCTTTTATTCAAATTTGAAGCTCACTACTCAATCATATATTATGGTATTATTTGCTATGAGTAAGTGACTTCAAGTTTCCACCCTCAATTTTATCACTCCTTTGAAAGGGTTGTCATCAATTACCAAAAAGGGGGAGATTGAAGGCATCTAGGCCCCTATTTGAGTTTTGGTAATTAATGACAACACTTGTGGACTAACAATTTCACTTGAGAATATGAGAATAAGTTAGTTTCAAGAGGTGCAACGAGCTTCAAATGTTGGTGTGTCGAAAGCATGTGTGCTATGGACCATGGAAAGCTCAAGGCAAAGGTATATAATAGGGCTTTTAAATTTGACCAGTCATGAGGTGATTAGAGGATGAAATATGACCGGGTTGATAGGCTAGATAGCCGTACTATCAAGAGGGATATTTCAATTCAAAAATCCTATGAGGAGCTAAAGATTTCTCATGACAAGTGCATTTAGAATATGTGGTGACTAACTTGGGTATGGGCACATTGCAAATCTTCTGGAAAACAGCCAAGTCGTGGCTGGCGGACGGTCCACCGGGTCTTGGCGGACGGTCCGCGATTTTCGAGTTAAAAAGAAAATGTTTAATCCTGTGAAAAATCCGGACGGGCTGGTCCGAACGGACCGCGGACGGTCCGCGGCCTCGTCACGGATGGTCCACGGAGTGCTGACGTGTAGGGCCTTGGCGCTGACTTGGTGCGCTGAGCTGCAATGCTTGGTGGACGGTCCTCGTCTCCCTCGCGGACACTCTTGGAACTTTGAAAAGTTGATAACACATTCTAGAGCCCTTGTTCTCCTCTCTCTCACTCACTTGCTTCTAGTGCATTGCATCAAGGATTTGATCATTGTGGCACTAGGATTTCATTGAGCTCGTGGTTGATTTGTTACTCTTGGGGGTTGCCGCCTCCTAGACGGCTTGGAGCTCGTGATTCCACCGAGCACTTCAAGAAGATTGTGAAGTTGCCGTGGAAGATTGGTGTGAGAGGTCTTTGTGCTCACCTCACCGGAGTGGTGAAGAGCAACTCTAGTGGAATCCAGATTTGGAGCGCCACTTTGATTCTAATCGGCTTATAGATCAAGCGGAGTCTTGAGAGATAATCTGTTGAACATTGAATCCATCTGAACGTGGATTAGGGGTGACCGGCAAGTCATCGATACCATAGATAGATAGATAGATAGATAGATAGATAGATAGATAGATAGATAGATAGATAGATAGATAGATAGATAGATAGATAGATAGATAGATAGATAGATAGATACTTGTCATCCTAGGTTGCAAACCCCTCAACATAGGTTTAGAATAGCTAGAGATTTAATTCACCTTGTGGTTCTAATTAAATTTCTCTAGTGTTGTGATTGAAGTTCGAAACCGCCTATTCACCCCCCCTCTAGTCGGTAATCCTAGATCCTACAGCGGCAGAACGCTGGTGATGGCGTTGTCGTGGAGGTCGACGAACATGAGGTTCCGGCAGCCGGCGATCTCGGCTGGGATGGCGCTGGACATCCTGTTTGAGCTGAGGTTTAGGAATCCGAGGCTGCCGAGCTTACCGACCTCCAGTGGGGATCGCACCGGCGAGGTGGTTGCCGCTGGCTCGGAACTGGATGAGCAACGTGAAATTGCCGATCTCCAACGGTATCTCGCCGGACAAGGCGTTATCGCGGCAGCCGGAAGAGGGACCTCGGGATGGGCCCGTTGAGCGCGTTATGCGACAGGTCGAGAGATTTGAGGCTCCTGCAGCCGCCGATCTCAAACGGGATGCTCCCGGCGAGCAGGTTGGCCCATAGGTAGAGCATGCGCAACGCCGTGAGCTAGCCGATCTCGGCGGTGACAGCGCCGAGATCTGGTTGTTGTCGAGCTTGAGGTCGATCGGTGAGGTTGGTGGAGCGCACGAGGGGACAAAGACCTTGTTGACGCTGAGCTGGAGCTCCTGCAGCGACGTAAGGTTCCCCTGCACCGCCGGGATGTGGCCGATCCGCCGGTGGGGCCGTTTATGGAGAGGTCCAGCCAATGAAAACGTAAATGGTAAACGGAGTCTAGTCGGTCGACCATCGTTTAGGGTTTAACGGGGTTTAAACGGCTATTGAAACGGGTTTTAAACAGATTTAAACGGGTTTAAATGGCCTAAACGGCCTAAACGGCCGCCTACCGTCTAGCGTTTAAACCCGTCTAAACGGCCGTTTAGAACTGTTTAGGAAAACACTGGGTCCAGCACGGCGAGCGCCGAGCACGCCCTTAGCTCTGGCGGAATCACGTCGACAAGTTTGTTCTGCCACAACAGCAGGTTCTTGAGGTTCCCGAGCTTGCCAAGCTCCAGCGCTAATATTACGATAATATTAAATGTTCCCAAAAGATCACGGTAAAAACTAAATTTGAGTGAACTTCTCTAACTATTCTGTGCATATAATTCTTTCTAAATTTTGATATGTTCATGAATATATAATTTAGTTTACAATGTTAAAAAATACTATGTTTCTAAAAACACGCGTGTCCGCGCGTGCATGACTACTAGTAATAAAAATATATTAGGGTAAGATGTAAGAATAAACGTACAAGAAAGGAAATCAGAAGATCGACACAAAAAGTTGGTTGAAATCAGGTGGACCGGTCTGACTCTCGAAACGTGTCTGTTCATTTTCTGTTCTTTTTTTGGAACAGTTTAGTAGCCCGTCACTTTAAGAGCATATCTAGGAGTCTTTTAAAAACTCTTCTCTAGTAATTGATGACTGGGATATCTTAATATTTATTTATGGTTATTGGAAGAGCTGCTTTTACAGTTTTCTTGAATTCCCTTTTAAGGTTGAGAAAATTCCTTATTAAATTTGAATGTATATATTTGAGTAGTTTGTTTATCCTTTGCTCATTTGGTTTGTGAATTCGTTATCAAAGTTTCTACCTAAATTAGTTCATGATCATCATAGATTTTTGATTAATTTTGTAAATATTCTAGCTCTTTTTCTGCCATTTTGCTGCATGTTTGCCTACATGCTGCCAGAACGACATCAATGATGTCTTTAGTGTTCTCGTTCCATTTAATTTTCATGTTGAACCAAACACCATTTTGACCTCTTACCTACATGGAGGGTTTTTTAGCAGTTGTGATTGTCTTTTCCAAAATATTAGAAGCTCTATTGGTCCACATGGCATGCCACTGTGGCAAAATACGCTCTTTGATTTACTTGTGGCTGTAGATGCATACGTTTGACAAGTTGATGCATTTGCTTGCATGTTTTTCAACTTGTTGGACTAAACTGATATGGCTATACAAGTTGTTGTATGGTGGGTGTAATACCCCATAGTCCATTTGTGACTGCGCATCCGACAAAAAAAGGTCCTTTAGCCTGCCTTGTGCATCACCGTATTTAGAAAATAAATAAGGACCTTTCTCTTTCATCTGACGCATACTCCCTCCTTCCTCATATATTAGGCGTATGCCGATTTTCTGCTTTTTCACGATTGTAGGGCGCGCTGCCTCGGTAATGCCCTCTGCCTCGGTACTTGAAAGTGCATCTAGGCACTTATATGTTTTGATGATTTTGGATTACAACATGATTTATATTTAACTTGTTTGCTTAAGCATATGAGCAGGGTTCTATTCTTATGGATATTCATGTAATATATTTGTTGTGAAGAATATGAGCTCATTGTTGGTATAAATGACATGAAGGCAAACAAGTGGTTGTGATCCCATGCAACTAAGCAATACAACGACAAGTGAATATAAGTGACAAATGAGACATAACATTATGCAAATTGGTTGGTCTCATCTATAGGATACTTGTCAAAGGTTAATGGGACAATTTAATTGAATTCATAGCACATATTGAGGGGGAGCTCACCATATATCTCAATCATCTAGAGCTTATATTTCATATCTATTTGTAAGCTTTAATCATGTTGTCATCAATCACCAAAAAGGGGGAGATTGAAAGTGCATCTAGGCACTTAATTGTTTTGGTGATTTTGGATGACAACATGATTTATATTTAACTTGTTTGCTTAAGCATATGAGCAGGGTTCTACTCTTATGGATATTCATGTAATATATTTGTTGTGAAGAATATGAGCTCTTTGTTGGTATAAATGACATGAAGGCAAACAAGTGGTTGTGATCCCATGCAACTAAGCAATACAACGACAAGTGAATATAAGTGACAAATGAGACATAACATTATGCAAATTGGTTGGTCTCATCTATGGGATACTTGTCAAAGGTTAATGAGACAATTTAATTGAAGAAATTGGGATTTCTTTGGGCTTGATCCATAGCAATGGTTATATTCAAAATGAGACATGAATCTATGGTTAGTAAATGGTCTCTAGTACATGGAAGCTTATGAACAAGTTCTTTACCAAAGAAAACATACAAGACATTATTGAATATATCTCAAGCTAATTGAAGACATGGATTTCAATGTGGTATTCATGATGATGCAACACAAAGTGGAACTCAATGTGGCTAGATATGGTGAAAGGGATTGAGCTAGATGACAGTGTCCAGGTACCAAGCAAAGAGAAGGGCAAGTTGGTCTTGTAGCCGAGGGACTTTGCTAGGGTGAAGACTAGCATCGTGGTTTGATCCCTATGCACTAATCAAGCCTTGGCGAGTGAAGCTATGCAATGCATCTAATTCTCTTTAGATCATATATTGGGATGGCTTAAGAATTGTCATACTATTGGAAATTCTAAGACATTAGCTCAAGTTGGATTTGCTCAAGCAAGAAAAGAATGTTGAAGCCCACAAGTTGAGAATGATCAAGTATGGCAACAATCAAGACATTGAAGCTCAAGTGGAAGACTTATTTGCTATTTATTTTCTTGAGTTTTAGGAATGCCGTACTATCAAGAGGGATGCAACATTAGTTGTGTGATAACACCAAAAGTGCTCATAGGTCAACCCATGGGAGATAGCCTTGAGAGAAAAACACCTTGGGAACTTAGTGTGCTGCCTCGACCCAAACCGGTCTGACCGGTTTGGGAAACCAGTCTGACCGGTTTGGCATCTGACAGGCTCAACGGCAAATTTGGTTTGAAAACCGGTCTGACCGGTTTGGAAAACCGGTCTGACCAGTTTTCCTCGGCTATAACGGCTAGTTTTGGATGTTGGGGTATTTATAAACCTTGGCCCTCTCCTTTGAGGGCTGTTGGTTACCCTTCCTTCTTTGTGCGTCCCAAGCTTTGTAGAGCACCAGCAAGCTCTCCCCAAGCCTCTCTTTGTGAGAGTTGATTGTTATGTTCATATCTTTTGATTTGGGTTGAGGGATGTATTGTGTGTGAGCTATAGAAAGATTGAGTAAGCTTGTTGCAGCCATCAAGAGTGAATCCATAGCTTGAGCATTTCCGGTGAAGTCTAGCAACCATTGAAGCATTTGTTAGTCTTGGAGGTGAAGCCTCCTAGACGGCTAGGTGTCGCCAGTGAGCTATCTCATTTGTGGTAAGCCGGGGATCGTTTGTATAGGCCGGCCTTGCCTCCTTTGTGGAAAAGGGTCACAAGTTAGTGGAACCGAGGAAAGTGGCATGGAGTGGATAAGCCCGCCTTTCGTAGGCCCTCAATGGAGAGTAGGATTCACCTTGTCTTTGTGACGGCCTTTGTGGCATTGGTGAATCCGAACTTCGGGAAACAAATCATTGTCTCTCCCATTTGGTTTGCCTTACAAGTTCCATTCTAGCTTTTATATTTGCTTCTGCTTCGATCTACTTGGTTGTGCTCTACTTGTGTGCAGGGACTGAGTGACCTTGCTAGATATCATCTACAAGAGCCACACATCAAGTTTGGTTTGTGCTAGAACTCATAGAGGGGGTCAATTGCATTGTTGTATCTCTCTCTGCAAAACCGGTCTGACCGGTTTCGGTGCTGACAGTGTAAAAAGTTGTGTAAATTGCAGATTCACCTATTCACCCCCCCTCTAGATGACATCAAGGTCCTTTCAGTACTCCTCGTCGTACAACTCACGAAGCAATTAAACACGGAGAAGCCCAACAGCCCAACAGCTCATGACGGGCTTAAAATGGATCGTTCCTTCTCTTTTCTTTCCCTCCATCCTGCGCCTTCCTCTTTTCCTTCCATGGGAAACGAAGCGACGAGTGCGTCGTGATTAGCCCGAGGAAAGGATCGGTAAAACATTTAACATGGTTGGCTTCTGCCTTGGTCTCTGGACTTCTCCTGTGTACGCCTAATATACGAGAAAGGAGGGAGTATGATTCAACACATATTCTGCATCATTCTCTTCACCTTTCCTTTCTTGTACCTTGAAAAGAAATTGAACAGGTCCCGAGAAATAAATCCGGTCTCGTCTGGACCACTGCGGATCACCTCCATTACGTCCATGGTCTAGAATGGACGAAGACCACCAAAGCCCCAGCTCAATTGCTTCCGCTTTCTGAGCATCATTAAGCCCTCGGTGCAACCATAAAATAAAAGTATGCTCCGGTTTTGCAAGGGCATGCATGTGGACATCCACAAAGCTCTTCACGTACCATAAGCTGGTACTCACTCCATTGAACATCAAGCACATCCCATTGGGTGAGGGCACGTGGTTGTCTTTTTTTATTCGTCCTTTCAAAGGGCTCGTCTTATCTATATCATTCACAGGAGCACACAAATCACCTCCATATAACCTCATATGTGCCTTCCTTGAATCTACAACGGTCCTTTCTAACACTAAGCCCTTTATGCTTTGTCATATCTCTCAATTTCTTCCAGACTAACAAACCTTTCCGCCTCCATTGCTTTAACCTGCCACCAAAATAAAATAAATGAATGTCAATAATTTAACTTAACAGGAACAAAGTCCATAAGTAAAATGCATCATCATTCCACATTACTATCTACTTTCTCCTAATAAGGGCATGTTCCAAACTGAAGTCATTCAAAAGCATGAAAAAATACGATCAAGAATATTATTAGCCTGGCCCAACTAATATTGTTGGAAAACCACTGCCACAATATTGACACCAAGAATTACCGAACTACTAAAGTATGAATGCTTAATACAGAGAACAAATTACAATTACCATGTCATTTCAGAAATGGAAGATGTTAAGGACATCGTTTATCGTGCCATTGAGCCCGTAAACCCACTGGCAAAATGGAAGAAGATGAGTCACATGGACAGGTTTTGAATTACCAGGAGCTACTACTAGTTTGTCCATTTATTTATGTCTATACTCCATAGTATTTAGGTGTTGTGACCTTACAAATAATGGTATTAGTCTTTCCTCGTGTTTGAGGAGCTTTGTGGTACTATTGTACTAGCTTGTATTTTCCCTGGTTTAGTCCTATATTGTTCTATCTCGGACTCAAAATCACTATATCTTCATCAATATTATTCTTCTGATTATATCATTTCAAGCGTCATGCACCGCAGGTTCCTCAACCTATATATGTATATGCAAATGATTCTTTCACAGTAAAGTCATACCGTCAGACATATATAGATACGACTTAATATACACTAATTTATCATCCCTAGTCTCAAGTTTTCCTAGCTTTAAGGAACAACCAATCCAACAAGATGCTCTTATCGAAAGAAAAATAAATTCCAACAAGGTGCTATCTAGAACCATGTGATGATCTTGCAGATAAAGCTAGAACAGTGAGTAGAATTAAATAGTTATAGGAGGTGTAGAACTGCTATTAAATCAAACTTTAGAATATTTGACTACATATATTTTTATACCACTAATTCGTGATGATATGATATTTAACACATACGAATCAAATATGTCAAACATTTGGTAACCTATTTTTAAAATATTAAGCCACATTTTTGAAATACACTAGATCATTATATATTTTTTTGTATATTGGAGATATTCTTTAACCTCGACACATATAGGGATAAACATAATTATTTATCATTTTAAATTATGAACTCAATTAAGTTTCTAAATTTGAAACATTGCAACTCATGGGCCCACAACTTTGACACGACATCAATTTTTCTTTCCCAGGATCGATATTTCGTAAAATAATGCACTAATCCTTTGTTTAAAAAATACAATGACTAATTCAGAGAAATTGAGTGGGTTGAACAAATGTGCTACTATATACATTAAGTTATAAAGTTTTTTTTACTGCTTCTACTATGTATTTTGCAACCTTAATGATACGAGTGTCTCCATCATGCGGCAACTTATTTTTTTATTGAGATTTAGTCACATTCCTCAAAGATATTTGTCCATCGCACAGTTTATTTATATACAATAATGATGATATTCTTTAATTCATAACATACTAAAGATATTATATGGGCTCTGCACCAATTAGAAATCCGTACAATTATTTATCTTTGTCAAATGTGGTCGCATAGTCTTTAAACATGGACAGCTGAAGTCATGGACTCGCAACTACACGACTGCACCAAATGCATTTTGCATGATCAGCAAATAGGAAAAGATAATCTACGAAATAGTGACCGATAAAGAAAAATCAAGTGACTAACAAATAGTGATATATCCATTTATAAATTATTAATAATGAATAGTGAAATAATAATAACAACAACAACAACAACAAACAACAACAACAACAACAAACAACAACAACAACAACAACAACAATCTGTTTGTGGTTGGTTTTGGGGATACCTTTGTGTACGACTTGCTAGCAGTTTTTGCAACTTGCCAATATTGTACGCACGTTCGTCTATTATGGGCTGAGTTGATGAGTTTTGATACACTACAAGATTAAAGCTCAACTGGTGATGGATGGCAAGGACCTTCTGATTGTTGCTTGCACCTGTTCCCATGGCAGGGTTGATAGGTAGGCACAGTGCCCTTCTTCGCTGGATGGAGGTGCATGTCGAGGAGGCAATGGCCGGAGATGGTACGACTGCCGTAATTACCCAGGACTGGTGTCTCGAGGAAGACAACAGCGAGAACCAAGGCAAGGTTGAACAAGGGGCAGCGGTGAGTCCAGTGGCGTAGCCACATTGGGGCTAGCTGGGGCAGCTGCCCCAGCTAAATCTATGTTAATTCGAGTACATCCCCTCTTATCTGAAGATATTTCTAAGCTTCGTCAGGACTTCTAGATGGTGTCATAGCTAGCAGATTCTTATTATTTGCTAATTTGTGTCTTTATTCTTCAAATTTGAGGATACATCTTTAAACTTCACATAAAATTTGTGCAATTACAGTATATAGATATGTGAACTGATGTGTGTGTTTCATTTTGGTTTGGTGCGTCGTTAGAGTTGCCCTAGCTAACTTTTTTTCCTTGGCTCCGCCACTGGGTGAGTCGGTGACCGCGAATCGTGAGGTGGCGGTGGTGGCGGGGGGTGTGTAGATGGAATCACATTGAAATGGCAGAAATCTTTTAGGATCCCTGGCACACAGCGCAGGCGGGTGGGACAGCACAACATAGGGGTCTGGCGGCCAGGAAAAAAAATTATTTCTAATGTTACTACAATACCCATGCTAATTCAACGGTTTGATCTAGCTTATACTACTACACCTGCTAATATGAAGCACCATAAAAGAGCTCTAAAGATAAAATAAAAAGTATTAAGGTTTTACTTTTGCTCCAGTAAATAATTTTGAGAGGTATTTTTAGTTTCCGTAGGACCTTGTTTCTCTCAATACAACACTCACACGTATGCTTGTCAGATGACAAAGATTTGCCTTGCACGTTTGTTTTTCTTGTGAAATACTAAATATGCAAAAGGAAAGATAACACTCACACGTTCGCTTGTCAGATGAACATTTTGCCTTGTACTCGTACATTTTTGTTGTGTAGGGAAATGCTTCACGGCAACATGCTAAGGGATGTCTGCATCCGCGAATAACAAGTATATGGAGCTGGTTCGCCTGTTCTACGCTTCAATCTTGTCGGTGATCCGAAAATGGAGCTCCGGTGCACTCCGGCCGGAACGGACGAACGGTGCACTGTGCACATGTTTGGTTGGCAGCTCGTTTCACCCTAAACTAATAAGTAAAGCAATGCCAAAAAGAAATAAAAAAGAGAACACTCACACACTTGTCAGATGACAAACTTTTTGTCCTGTGAATTTACTGAAAATGAGAAAAATCATATGCGCGTCATTCTCTGGCCGTGATGCTCATGCTGGCCTTCCGAGCTCCGGCGGGGTGCTATACACTGATCGGTGGCCCCATACCGGCCATCCCACCCATAGCTAACCCTATATGTCCCGCAGCTCAAGCTTCGATTTCCCTTTTCTTTTCCGGAAACCACTTATGGGGGCATGGAGAGAACGCATCTGTTGAGTTTTTATTTTATTGTTTGATGAAGACGCCCATGATTTAGTATTATTGGCATCCATTCATGCAACAACGGTAAATATTGTGATGCCCATTCATCCATTTGTCGATTACTTTTATCTACTTTTCTTTTGTGGTACTAGTTTAAGGCTCACATACTCGTTGCGTAGGAGACAACAAAATAAATTAGGAATTTTTACGATTATTTTTATCTACTTTTTTTTACTACTAGGTTAACACTCTAATATTAACGGACTAACTGTAATGTATGATTCTCAAAATATTTTCATCTTTTTAATATAATGATGCGCAGCTCTTCTACGTTTTTCGAGAAAAAAATTCTCAAAACATAGAGATAGAAAAAAAAAGGATTGGAGCCCTTATATAACTGAAGTTGTAATAAGACAAACGAAAGAACACGTGAGGTTTGGAGCTCATGCTTATTTTCCTCTAAAATTTCTATGAAAGAGACCATTCCATATATGAATAATTTAAAAGAATTGGTAGGCTTCATTCTTTTGTTCCAAATTAAGGCTCTCATACGGAAATTTCCTATAGGAATTGAATCTTTGAATTCCTCTATTTTTCCTCCACTCGAGCTCACGAAATATGAAATGAGAGGGGATGGATCCGAGTTTGGGTAGCACGTTTGGCCATAACGCCAAATTGTGAGCCATGGAGTGTTGGTTGTTCCACTGAGCCGTGGCCTCATATAACGGTCATCACCTCCATATGGACCCCACGTACAATTGCCCTCGTTCACAGTTTTTTTGAAAGAGGACTGTGGGGAAGATCCCCACAGTATGAAAACGCTTTCATTGATGAAGACAACAAAAAGAAAGAGTTTACAGCACATGAAGCCTGCCCTTATCAACTTTATTATGAAAACGCAAGCCTAATTTAATACCATGCCTTGTGCACCATCAAAGCGCGGTGGTATTCCTATCTCAGGGAAATAATATCCAGGTTCCAATCACGTCGATGGCGGGAAAAGAACATCTATTCTACCAATTGTCCACTTCTGATCTTGATGCATGTAGGTGGCCATAAAAACAACTATTGAGAGGAATACTATAAGAAGAAGAAAGAAAATGGAAAAAATATACCCAATAAATAAATTTCTTGACATCATGTGTCGGCCTCTCTTCACCTATTTCCCTTAACTTTTGTTCTTTTGGGGAGCCGTTTGCCATCACCCTAATTATATTGGAGCATATATATTTTGCGAAATATTGGAGTACATAGATATTATTTCGAAAATAGTTTATCCAATGAAAATGAGAACTAAATGGCACTTGGATGGACGATGCCAGTAGAGGTAGAATATGCATGCGCAATATTTTTCGGTGCGAAATTTAGCCACGTTTACAGGCAATTGCAAAGGAAGTAGATCGACCGCATCACGCAAATAAATATTCACGCAGGTAAGATGCAATCGGTTGAATTTTCAATCCTCAAATTATTTACTCCTTCTGTCTTAAACTAGACATCGTTTTGGCATTTAAGATATAGAACTTTTACTATAAATCTATACATATCATATATCTACATACTCCCTCAGGTTCATATTAGAAGTCGTTTAGGACAGCGACACAGTCACCAAAGCACAACTTTGACTTCTGTTTTCTATAAAAATATTTCTTGAAAAGTTATATATTTATATTTTTATGAAATTTTCAAGACCAATCTATTTTTATGATATTCACATTTCCAAACTCAATAACTTAAATGTTATTCATTAATCATTATTTATAATCCTAATATTTAACTCAAACCTTGTCTAAAACGACTTCTATAATCAACCGAAGGGAGCATATAGTAAAATATGTATATATAAAAATATCAAAATGATCTAAATAAATTTAGGTCGGAGTGAATGTTTTTTTTTCTCTCTAACGGTTGGATTTGGCGGAAGGTACGGAGAAGCGCTGCTCCCGTACGAGGTAAAAAAACACCACCATGAACAGATAGATAATTCGAGGACACGGCGCAGAGGAAGTAGACCGCCAACCACGGCAGTCAAGAAGATAATAGAAACAAGAATTCAACGTGGTGGCGACACACTCACCGTGTAAGTGTACTAGTGGAGTAGAAGCATTTGTCTGAACCTGCCTAATTGATCATGTTGCTTATCTGAAGCACCTCACCTTTGACCGCAATTTTTCAACCTCCCCCGATCCGTAGCAGCCAGCGACGAAAAAGCAGGGAAGCAATTGCGAAAGCAAAGTCTAGCTAGAATAGACCGGTGAGTAATACTTCTAACGCGTTTTCATTAAAAAGAAGAAACTCTCTTTATAAACGTTCAAATCTGAAAAACCAATGAGAGGGATTTTTTTAAAACAATCTGAAAATTCACTATCACAAGAAATCGAACCCGCAAGCTACACAGCATTGCAATCATTAGGGCCCAAGCTCGTTCGCAGTTGCGAAAGCAAAGTCAGGCCAGGCGCGGCTGAACTAGTGCGGCGTTGGTATAGATGGCCGTCTGGCCCGCGGCCCATGGCACGGAATTTTGGCCCCGTCCCGCCACGGCCTGGCACGTCCGAGCACAGGCACGGCACGATTAAGGGTTGGTCCGATGAGGTACGATGGAAAGCACGTTTACACATGCTTAAGCACGTTTCAACACGTTTAATTGCATTTTATATATGAGTTTGTATGTTAAAATATAGCTTAATATGTATGTTTATATGTTCAATATCTTTATCTTTTAATATATATATGTTTATACGTTTGTTTGTGCAATACCGATTATTTTTCGTCTTCAAAAATTTAATTTGAAGAAGATTTTTTTTTAGGTTGAACCGGGCTAGATGCACGATGGGCCTTCATAGACACGACAAGCCAACGGGCCGGCCCGACACGGCTAAACAGCCTGTGGGCCGGGCTTGGGCTGAAGCATCGGCCCATGGGCCGGGCCGGCCCGGCACGGCAGGGTGGCGGGCCGGGCCGAGCCGTGCCTGTGTCGAGCCAGGCCGGGCCGGTCCGTTGGCGATCTATCGGCGTTGGTGCGTTGCTGAACCAACCCACAAAGGCGGCCACATGCACACGCACACGTGGGTGGAATGATTTACTTGACCAAAAGCTTCTTTCAGGGCACTTGACCATGAGAGTTGTACAGGTGCAGGCGGCAGCTCAACTCTCCAGCGCTGTCTGTGTCTTTTGTTCTCCAGCCGGCATCTCAGTTTCCTTCTTTTCGTTTTCATCCGGAGACCAAGAGCCTGTAATATATATGATAGCACGTGACCAACCAAACACAAGGAAACGGATCAAGGAGTTCGTCGTGCTAGTGTGGGTCAGGTCTAGGATTGCAGTATCTTAGGCCCTGTTTGGGAGCTTCTAGCAGCTTTTGCTACTCCCACAAGCACCAAAAGCCATAAGCTCCCCCAAACGGACCCCGACCCAAGTCAAGCGCCGCCGCTCAACTCCTCGTTGTGCCGCTGGTCAGTCTTGCCGCTCATCTCCTGGTTACTTCCGACGCTTGGTCAGCCTCTTGTGACGTCTCTCCATGGCCAGCAACGATTGTTGCTCTAGATCCGCATGGCTCGATGAAGGCTGCTGCTATGCTGCCCCTCGCCCAGATCCGTGTGCCTGGACGGATGGAAAGAATTTTGCGCTGGATAAAGAACTGCAACACGCTGACATCGAATTTTGGCATGGTTAAACAGCTGCGACATGCTTCCATCGATTTTTTCCATGGTGGATGCAATCAATTTTGATAGCTTGTGTGTCAGTACCTATACAATTTGACATGCTTCTATGTATTATTTTAATCCTCCATTCAATTTGAAAGTAAAATAAAAATAAATATTAATCAAATACAATATCACACTGCAACCAGACGTTTATTGTACCAAAGGGTATTTCAGACATCACAGTCCTTAGCTTTGCAGGCAACTATCCAAAAGCTGGGTTGCCAAACAGATCAGCTTTTATACCAGTAGATTCTCGAACTATCAGCTTTTCAGACAAGCAACTAAGCTTCTCGGTCCGGCTGCTTTTGGAAGAGCTCCAGCTACCCCAAACAGAGCCTTATTCTGCGCGAGTTGTGGCCTGGCTTCAGCCAGAACCTTTTCCTTTTGGTGAATTTCGCGCTACTACTATTTTTTCTTTTTACCAAAGCAGAAAAGTCCTGGACAACTGTACTGTCTGGGACCTTCTACATTCTTGTTAGAAATATATATTTGCAACACCTGTATTTTCTTTCTTTCTTTCCTTCACTGTACATTTGAAGCATGCTCACGATCAGGGCCGCCCCTGAGTACTTGGGCCAACTGCCTATCTATGCATTTAGCCCACCACACAACGATGCTGCCAACTTGGGAAATGCTTCACGGAGCGAAGGCCCAGGCTTCAGCAGTATGGAAATTAGTTGTGGGCTACCTGAGTGCAGCATTTCACGCAACTGTACAGTTCTGACCATCACAGTTTTATCATTCATTGACTGATGGTGGTGATCAAGATCATGGTAGGTGCAGACTACTTCTTTACAAATACTGCATTCCCATACCGCAGTTAGTTCCTTTACATCATGTTTACTGGCCAATCACCCGAAATTCGCAGCAATCGTGATCTTTACATCATGTTTGCTGGCGAATCACTGAAAATTAGCAGCAACCACGATCGCCAAACTGCAGTCGGAGTACACAATGGATATACAATCTAAGAATGCGATCTGATCATTAGCAGTTCACCCCCAACATACTTGCCTACTGTTTCAGTTCACTCACTGTTCAGCTGCTCTATCATAGTGTCGATCGGCAGAGATCCCAACGGCACCGAAGATTCCAGACGCTCAAGCATGTCAACCTCAAAATGCTCATCGTTGCTGAGATCAGGTGATTGCGCAGGCTGGTCCTCTTGGTTTCCAGCAATGCTTGTTTCGGACTCATCATTTATGTATTCAGCGCCCAGAGATTCAGTGTTCACCTCAGAATTGGTCACGAGCAGAGCTGGGAACGAGTGCTCCACTGCCTGGGATGTAACCCTGAACTCCTCAACCCTTGCCAGGAGTGAATCGGGTGTGAGATCATTTGCCTCGGCATCATCCAGAAGCAATGCCAGAGACGAGTCCACTGCACTCTTCCACAATTTAAACATTTTGGGACTCAATACTTCTCTTAGTGTCACTTGAGCATCAGCATCCTCGGCTTCATCGGCATCTGCAAACAGTTTGCCTTATTATATCAGTTTCAGGAGTACGAGTTGACAATATCAAAAGCTGGAGAAACTGACACTATTTTCTCAAGTGTCAAAAAAGAATGGGCAACTTATTTTTTCTTACAAATCTGAGTGTATGTTTGAATAAACAACATGAAATGTCTGATAAAATAAGTGCAGGAAGAGATGCAAAATGAATAGACCTAATAAAAATCAATGACCAAGATGCTATTATATAAAAATGAGCATGGATATTAATGACGCAAGAGCAAGATAATCACTGAGGGTTAGGTATGCATACCTGAACCACTCCCAACAGGTGGCATTGTCGGATAATTCTTTGGAACTTTTGGAATGAGAGTCAGAGGCTTCGAGTATCTAGATTTCCATTCTTTGCCTCTGTACATTAATATCTGTTCGTTATCAAACGATAAAAGAACACAAGGAACAAGATCCTGCGTATAGAAGTAAGCAAGTTTAGGTGAGGGGTCAGAAGAGGTATATATATGATTCACTTTCACTATATGTAATGACATGAAAACTGAGAAATTCATGTTGATTAAGATACCCTCAGTTTTGCTCCTATCTTTTTGTAGTCGCTTGGATTCAAACCCTCACAGTCAATCTTCACCAGGTCATTTCCCTCAAAAGCATCTCGCACATCCTTGACAAGAGTTATATATATTCCATTTTTTGCTGCAAGATACAGAATACAGGATATGTATCAGCACTAGCATGGGTTGTTCTATGTTACCTCCAATATGGAGTAAGAAGCAAACGATACATCCTCATTGGACAAGATAGTTTCCAGTTAGCAATTACGACAATCATTTTATTACTATCATTTAAGTACAAGATATTTTCTAAGTACTTCTTGGCTCTCTAATGATACTTTCATGCGGAAAATCCAAACAGTAGAGTATATATCCTATCAAAGTTAAGGAAGTTTGACCACAAATTATAAAAAGTCATAGAACACTAAAGGAGGGAGTAACATTTTTAGTCTTAATTCACATGCCCAGTAATAGCCAGTAGGCACATCCCACGTGTGCATGACATGCATGCCATAAAATCTTGCAAGCAAATTAAAAACATAAAACATTTCTCTATCACCTATATGTCAGAGACATAAAACTTGTAAACATACAGAACAAACCAAGTAAAAGTGCATCTGGTTTCAGATTCAGTTAGGTCCGGTCACTTGCCAAGAACCACAGTTCTGACAACCTGAACAATCATCGCCAGAAACCAAGTCAATAATTCATACCTAATTTACAAATTGGCGGCAGATCAGGCCCTTTCCTTCTCATTTCATCTGCTTCTTCTTTTGTAAGCCCTTCTGGAGCTTCCTTGATGAGTTTTGGATATTCAGGAGTAGCAGGTTTCCAGAGCATTAGAGGATAGCGGGGACGAGTCCGTGGATCATAATGTCTTCCTCGGTATAGAAAAACAACACCACCTACCCGATGAATGACCTTTCCACCTGACTTTTCCTGGAATACAATACATGTTAGTAGGTATGACAGTGCAGTATAACAAAGTCCAGATGCCTGTGTACTTGTATAGTTGAATTGAAAAAATGCGTAAGCATGCATACATGGTAATTGATGTCTTGTTCCATGGGAGGCCAACAGGTATACATCCCTAACAGTAGATGAACAGTTCATAGACATGACCTCATACATGATCAAAATATGTAAGTATAGATCATTAGAACACTCCATTCTTTTCAAGATATCCATATTGCCACTGCTGTCGTACTATCTTACATTTTTGCATAACCAAAAAAAAAACAAAGAATAGCGTATGGTCCTTTTAAAAAGAACAAAAGGCCCAATATTAGCAGGCCCAACTTTTGTTCCTTGAATGATCTAAAAGCTTTCAAACAACGCTTTATGTAAGTATCATTTATGAGTAATTATTCAGTCAGAACAGAAAACCCTAGCATGTTTTTCAAATATAAAAAAATACATTAATGTCCTGGATGGCTGGATATCAAATATATAGCAGTAAAGTTCACAATTTGCTCACTACCAGGCAATAGCATGTCCAGATGCCACGGATGAATGAACAAATGCGCATTTGCAGATTGTAACAAATTAAGGATAGATACCTCAAGGTGATAACAGAGGTTGTTCATATCAACAGTTGGAACACCTCGGCATCTGACTTTGCAGATTTCTTGACGCCTCCAGTGACAATGTATCATTTCCAACATGTTGTGGGTCAAGCCGTCTCTTCCTACAGGCGATGTATCACGACATGCATATTTAACTTTACACGTGATCAATAATAAGATTTAGCTTTCCTTAACACTGCAATAAGCTTATCATGTTGTGTGGATCGGGTAGAATGAGAGAGGAGCTTGAAGCAAGCGAGTGAGGATGGGTTGACAATTGGTAAAAAGTTATATCTGTGGACACTGAACTCTTCAGGTGATTCATTTTTCATCCCCCACTCCCTTTTTTTTACCCAATCCCTCACTCCCTCATCTGCATACAGGGCAAAACAATCCCTTCAACTCTGGAAACCATTTGGTGCTGTTTCGTTACAGCAGTGGTAACGCAAACGTAAATGGAAACATATCACAGCGGTATCAGATGGGAAATCGACAATTACAGCTTTTGTTTGGTTCAGTGAAAGTAACGGTATCAGTCTCCGACTGCACCAGCCGAGCATGCTAGGTGGCCTAGGCAGACGGCCAAAGCTAAGGAGAGACGCATGCACGCAGCAGCGACGAGTGCTTGGCATCATGTGCTGCCGTGCCGCGGTATCCAATAACGCTCGTCTAGGAGGGGCAATGGTTTTGCACTAGCCCGTGTCGCTTTCCCTGGTAACTGATTACAATACAGCACATCGTAAACAAACAAGATCTAACGCAATCAATTACCAGTGCAAACGGTTTACGTTACATTACGACGAACCAAACAACACCTTAGAACCCATGTCTCCCACTAGCAAAAGACAAATTTAACTGAGTTTGGCCCACATGATAAACTGTATTGGATCCCAATGGGCTAAAACAACTCGGTGGCAAAATCAAACTAAAATTGTGTTATAACATTTTCTTATCACATTTTTACCATTCCCTCACCAAGGCAAGGCCATGTCCATGTTGGGTCCAGCTCATGATGAGTTTCAGATAACCAGGCATTCCAACAATATGAACCTAGGAATGTGACTTATGACTTGCATGGTTTTAACAGTTGAGGGCCATGTTCTAATTAGTTTGCAGACAAGCAGCAGTTATTGAACCCTGACAAGATTTGATTGGTCACAAATAGGCATTGCAACCGTTGCACCATTTTGGCATTTCCAAACTGTGAGTTTCTAGACAGAGATTACGTATCGGGAGAATGACATGCTGTGTGTTTAGTTCCCCATCCCATCACTAAAATTTCCAAAATTCTCTCACCAAACATCACTATCCATCTATCACATCAAATCTCTCTCCTCATGCATGGAACACTAAACGTGGGTAAATAAAAAAACTAATTGCATGGTTTTGATGTACACGACGAGACGAATCTTTTGAGCCTAGTTAGGTCATGATAGGACAATGTTTACCACAAACAAACGAAAGGTGCTACAGTATGCTACAGTGTCCGATGTGACGTTTTTTTCAAACTTTCTCCTACACTTTTTGGAACTAAACACAGCCATGGTACCCATTCTGGATACTCTTGGTGTCACAAACTCAATGTTTTTAACATTTTTATGGAAAACAGAGGTGAAGACCTTTACACTTAAACCAAAACTCTCAAATGAACGTGTTCTCATCTCTTCAGATACTTGTGCCTCATTCTCCAATTATACTCCCACATTGGCCAATTTCAGTTCAATCTTAAGTCTGAACGAATAGATACGTAAAAAAATGGCATTGTAATTGTTACCAATGTTGAGCTGGCGGTTGTGCGAAATGTGGGGCTTGACGAGCGCGCGCACCTCAGCTCGGGTGAGCGGCTCACCGAGCACCTCCTCCCTGGTCCTGCCGTCGCCGGGGCTCACCCTGGCCAGGTCCATCTGCCTCCTCCCCCTGACCTCCATCATGATCCCGTGCGCGCTCACCGTCGGCGGCGGCTCCTGCCCGAGCGGCGTGTGCAGCCGCACGCCCCGGCGGCGCGCCTTCTCCTCCTTGGTGAGCAGCGGCGCCTTCCCCGTCCAGGGCCGCGGCATGGTCGGCGGCGCGAAGGGGAGGAACGCGGGCTCCCGGATGGCGAGCGGCGGCGCGCGCGGCGCCTCGGAGTAGCTGAACTGGAAGTCGAACGGCGCGCCGGGGAGGCGGAAGGAGAGGCCCGAGGGACCCACGACGACGGCGCGGCCCGAGGCGGCGTCGGCCGGGTCGGCGGCGAGGAGGGCCTCGCCCTCGCCGGCGGCCGCGACCGGGGGCACGGGCTTGCGGTACGTGGTGCGGAGGTGGGCGGCGCGGAAGGCCGGGTTGGTGCTGCTGGTGGCCCCTCTTGGGCCGTCGTCTCTCGGTTCCTGTTCTTGGGAAGGCTGGTCGTCGTGGTTGTTGGGGCGACGGCGGCGAGGAGGGAGCGGCGGGAGGGGGAGGGACCGGTGCTGGGGGTAGCGGCGGTTGGAGAGTGGAGGAGGCGGGGCTGAGAAGAGGTTGGCGCGGCCGGAGCGGGAGGGAGCTGGCCGCTGTGGCGGCGGTGGTGGCGGCATGGCGGGAAGTGGTGTGGCGGTGGCGGGGATGAAGTGAAGGAGAAGACGAGGCAGGAGATAACGAGTAAGGATTAAATTGCAATTGTATGGCAGTAGGGAGATGGCTATAAAAAGGTGGTAATGGTAATGACATCTCCGTCTAAATTGGCTATAAAAAATTGATACCACTATTTTTTATACTTGATTCTCACGAATTTGGTATATCTGTACCTTCGAGTACCAATAGATGGCTCTAATTAATTTTAATTATTTTAAAATTTCTCATAAAAAAAAAGTAGTATATACACCCACTTACATCTCGGTGAGGATTTCCCGACAACTTGGATTTTGTTTAGCCTATAGCATCACTCTAGATGATACATCCTAAAATAGCGATTATTTGATATGATGTTGCATGATCTTATATTTTCTTATTATCACTAACACCACCTGAAGGCTGGCATGACAACATTAGCAAAGTGGATAAAAAGGTTAGAAGATCATGGCATTTTTGAACAACACCAATATAAAAAATGTACATTGTAGATTATCTAGAGGCACATTGGAAGCCAAGAAATAGTCACATTGTGCAATCAACCTTGTCATAGGGGAAATACGACAACTCAAAAATTACCGTTTGACTATAAAAGTTCACTTAGGTGGGTAAATGAAAACTCCTCAAAGTGGTGTTTTCCTTTTTGTGATTTGCCTAGTTTAGAAAGGAGACGTACCCTATTCAGCTGGCTGGTGGCTGGTGCTGGTTTTGCTGAGAGAAAAACACTACTAGCTGGTTAATGGCTGGTGTTGATTTTTGCTGAGAGAAAAATTCTACTGATTGGCTGATAAGCCAAACGAACGTGAACTTTTTTTTTAGCATCGATTATCAAACTTGAACTTAGCATAAGTAGCGGAGGCAAAATGAACGGGGGATGATGGAAAATGAGAGCCAGGATGAATGATTGGAAGGGAAAAATGTTAAATTAATTTATATTGAAAACAGTACAAAGCAGCTAGGCCGAGGTATCAAAATGGACAGCAGATTCCCTCAAAAAAAAAATGGACAGCAGATCTATGGACTAGGGGGCTACATTACGGCCTACAGTCCAGGAAATGCAAGGGATTACCCAGAACAAAACTCAGAAACGCTTCCCTCAAAAAAAATATGATATATATAGAGCTGCTAAAAAAACTATGATATATAGAGAACCCATTATCGTATATACAACAAGTACAACATCGTTCCGTCAAAGTGTATTTTTCTATACATGAAGTTTCAAAGCATGCTGCAACATAATAAGTTTCCTAGACGCCTAGACCCAGGTCCTACAAACAGCATGCCAAAAAGGCAAAAAGAAATAGTGCCACTGTGGGGATGGCATTATTCATTTTCCAATTTCCGGCCTCAATTTTGGACCGATTATCAGTGCCAGTTGTCCATGGCCTTCGTAAGCTGGTTCATGAGCCAACAGTGAGTCAGTGATAATCTTGCACCAACTACATACATCTAATGACTCGAGTTAATATATTTCACCCATCGATGTATACAGTTCGTAGGACTAGTGGGTGGAACCGATCACCATCACCTCACCGAATAAGAACCATGCATATATTACACATAACCCAGATTTTTTTCATACTGACGCTAAGTTTATGAGCTTATCACACTTCCGTTTAGGTGATCAGATCGTTGTTCACGCAGGGGGAGCAATTAATCCTGGTTGTAGGTTGACTTGCAAGGAAGGCCGCCTCTGTTGGCTGTTGCCATCCAGTACTGCAACGAAGTCTCCGCGGAATGCAAAGCGAAGCAACCAAAACCTAAAGGAAGCAGTAACACCAAAACCTGCGCATAATCCATCTGGCGCAGGCCTTCATCAATCTGCTGACCGGTCTTGTTCGCAGTACGTGGATAGCACTTGGCTGAAGAAACGGCATGGGAGTTGTGCATTTCTTTTTCTTGCATTGCAAGTGTGCACTGACCACACTGAACTCATTTCAAAAATTAAAAAACAGGTGTGCATTGAACTCTTAATTATATATACAGGGTTCATGGTGGTGTATATAGAGATAAGATAATGAAATCAAGTAGCACTACAAGGATGTCGAGATAAATGAATAAGCCAGCTTAGGTGAAAGGAACCAGAATTTGCCTACACCAGTATAATATGCACTAGTTGAACATCTACCATGGTATGATATATACAGGAATAAATCGCATATAATTGTTTTTCCCTTTCCTCTTCAACTGTAAGAATATCTTTTCTAAGCGATGTGATAGCCCTAGAAATTCCACTGTTGAACTTGAACTTAAAAATATGGCTGTGACAAACTATTAAAATTACAATAAATTAAAATAAATATATGACTGGAGAAGTAGTTACCCAAAAGTAAGATGATTTGATTATCTGGAATTTATTTTAGAAAAAAAAAACTGAAAGTGGAAGCATTGAAGTGACTTGCCAGTTTTCTATTGGTTCAGGGAGTCAACGTGGACGACAGTTTCTCCTATCCTCCTTTTTCTTTATCATATCATGATCCTCCAGGACATGAAGAAATTGACAAACCTACTAAAGGCTTTCAGATGCTGGAGCACATAAATCAATCTCTTGGACTTTCAGATGCTGCATTCAAAATTCATTCCTCGCCCTTCTAAGAATATCAAATCTGCTGTCTGGTGCTGCACCGGTACGAAGAGCAATGCTTTCATTTGTTTCAACGGAAAAGATTAGGAACAGGGCGTCCACAATTAAGATGAATATGATCGTATCTCAACAAAAACATTTGGAAACATGCCTTTAAAGGCAAAGAAAAAAAAGATATTGGTGTACTACATGAAAACATGAAAACAACGTGAAGGTGGAAAAAGGCATGGGAAATTGCAGAGAAGTTACTATGATATAGAGCCTGAGCCATAAATTATGGAGAAGTTACTAGAAATTTAGTATACTCGTCCGGTCATTCCCATGTGGCAGTACTTCGTTGCTTTTGCAGCCGGCCATCCTAGCTTAGCCATCTCATCACCTCTATACTTGCCACTACCATCTCGTGTAAAGATCACACACGCCGAAATATATCCTTATTAGGTTAGCTTCGTTGCGAAGCATATCTTTACTTAGGCTTTCCTGCTATGTTTAAACCAAGTGAAAATGGGGGTGGGTCAAAAATTGAAGAGACTGTACAGTGGTTGGCTTTTCTTGGAGTCATGGACTGGAGTTGTGGCAGGACATGCACGGCAGCCAGCAAGGCTCCAGATCAGCCGCAGTAAAGCTTTGCATGTACAGACGTGGAGGGATGGCAAGAATAGCAAGCAAGCGAGGGCGGCGGAGTTCCAATTGGCGAGCGGTGGTGGCCCAAGGCGAGGAGAGAGGGAGGACACACGCAAATAAAAAAAGAAGGGGAGGGAAACGGCCGAAGCGGAGCCAACAAGCAAAACCACCCCGGAGGGCCGGAGGCCAGGCCAGACGGGCAACCGCAACAGAGGAGAAGGGGAAGGGCGGCGAGGGAGGCCTCCGCGTCCGCGTCGTGTCCCTTCCTCCTCCTCCTCTTCCTCCTCCTCTTCTCTCCCCGATTCTTCGCCCACCAATTCATTCCCGTCGCATCATCGCATTGTTCTTGATTGATTCGATCCGGGTTTTCCAGCCTCCCCCGAAGAGGTTGGAGGAGGAGAACAAGAAAGGTAACCATCGCCCTTTTTTATTTTCTCTCGTAATGGATTTTTTAATCGCGCGTGCCTGCTGGTGAACTCCGCCGGATTTTGTCCCCTCGTACCAAGACTTTTGGGTCGTTTTCTCTCCTTGTTCGTGCTTGTGGAATTTTGTCTGTCGCCGCCATCAGTCTGGGCGTCCCATCCTCGATCTCGCCGGAAAGGTAGACGATAACGATCGGGTTCTTAGGACGGGGATAGGGCTCAAGGAGGAGTCTTTCCCCTGTTTCTTGCTTCGCCTTTCACCTCATCGTTTTCCCAGCGATGGCTGATCAAGAAAACCCTGACTGAATTCGTCGCAGGGCGAATTTCGTCAGCGTAGTTACATCATAGCCGGTGCCGATCTTCCTCTTGTTTTTTCTAAGATCTCTCTCTCTCGCTTCCAGCGCCAAATGTCGAATCTTGCCTGCAGACGCTCTGAAACTGAAACTGATCGACAGTTTCTTTTTCTTTTTGAATCAAGATGCAGACAGATCTCAATAAAGATGTGAAATGCAAATGTTTTCCGCATTTTGACTCGATACAGGAGTGACCTAAATGTGTATTTGTTTAATTCATTCAAGGCTAGGTGCTATGGGATGCTTTTCATGCTGCCGCGTGGATGACGACGATGTTGGCAGGAGGAAGAAGAACGATGACGCCTATGTTCCTCTCCCAGCTCAAGGTTGCCGCTTCTTTCTCTCATTTCTTTTTATTATCACTTTCTTGAACCATGGTTGCAAAGACTCATTTGTGAAATTCTGAAAAGAAAGATTATTACTTGTCATAGAACCAAGGCAATGATTTCACAGTGCCGTGCTATTTCACTCTGCTAGTGTCTGTCCTATAACACCTACTTGTTCATCGTAAAGTTGATTATGTAATCGCAGAAAATTCTTTGGCATAACAAATGAGATTACCTGCCTCTCATTTCTTATAGGAAATGATAAATATGCCAGGCATGTTGCTTGGTCATGAGGTCGTCCCCTAAATATGGTACATTGACCCTAAATTTAGCATTGCTTAATTATAAAGGCTTGGTGTTGCTTTCATATTACATTAGTTGTCTAATAGTTGCACAATTATGTCAGCAAGGTTTGTCTACAGAACCAGCATGGTACAATTTTCTTCAAGAACTTTACCCATTTGCCCAGCTAGGTGCTATTACAGAATTTTAAATTTAAATTCGTAGCAAGTAAAATTTTGCATACCATCTGTGTTTTGTCGCTCTTGACTGCATTGTGGTTGTAGTTGACTAAAAACGTCTCCTGTTGTGTCAATGGGTGTATAAGAATGTCTATGTGAATTGATGATTTCTGATCGAACCAGCCTGTTGTACTGAATAATTGTGCAATGTGGTTGCCAACTAATTTTTACAGTGGTAGTTACTAGTGCCCGATGGTGAAACATTGCTGTGGCTATTGACATAAAAGATGTTTTTTTTACTTATTTTCCAGGTATCATTTGATTTACAAACCTACATGATACATGAATAAACCTTATTTGGTAAAGTAACACTGGAAAACAAAATATTTCTTAAGCACTTAGCATATTGTAATCTTTATTTAAAAATTTTCCCAATGCAGTCAGTAACTATGGACCTAGCCGTCCCCCAGCCCCAACCTATGTCATCCCAACAGGAAGAGCTCAGCCAATTGCAGTGCCGGCCATTCCCCTGGAAGAGATGAAGGAAATCACAAAGAACTTCAGCAATGATGCTCTGATTGGAGAGGGCTCGTACGCTAGAGTCTACTTTGGTGTGCTGAAAGATGGCACGAAATCTGCGGTGAAGAAGCTCGATTCCAGCAAACAGTCTGATCAAGAATTCCTTGTGCAGGTTCTGGTTTCATTCCTTTATCTCAGATAATATATTTGCTCATTTTTATACCCCAGTTTTCAACCCCGTTTCTCTTGCAGGTTTCAGCTGTATCAAGACTGAAGCATGAGAATGTTCTTCAACTTCTTGGATTTTGCGCTGAAGGGAACAACCGAGTTCTTGCTTATGAGTATGCAACAAGGGGCTCATTGCATGATATCCTCCACGGTATGGAAAATAGGCCTTCTATTTATTCGTCATAAGCACTATTTCGTTATATTTGCTTATGCAAACTCTACTCATATAACATGAAGTTACACATTTAGACATGATCAGCATGTCGCTTATGTGGGAGAAAATCAGACTTGCTTATTCGAGCTGATATGTGCATGATCCACAATGACAGGTAAAAAGGGTGTCAAGGGAGCCCAGCCAGGGCCAGCCCTGTCATGGATGCAGCGGGTGAGGATTGCCGTGAGCGCTGCTCGTGGGCTGGAGTTCCTCCACGAGAAGGCAGAGCCTCGCGTGGTCCACCGAGACATCAAGTCTAGCAATATACTGCTCTTCGACAATGACATCACCAAAATCGGGGACTTTGATGTCTCCAACCAGTCTCCTGATATGGCCGCGCGCCTTCACTCGACTCGTGTTCTTGGCACCTTTGGTTACCATGCACCGGAGTACGCCATGACTGGACAGCTTAGCACAAAGAGTGACGTCTACAGCTTCGGGGTTGTACTTCTGGAGCTTTTAACCGGTCGCAAGCCAGTTGATCATACTCTGCCACGTGGCCAGCAAAGTCTTGTGACATGGGTATGTGCCTTTTCATTCATCATTGATTTTTCTTTTTTACAATGATGAAAGATATAATTAAATTGTTGGTTATATGAAGGCTACACCAAGGCTTAGTGAAGACAAGGTGAGGCTATGTGTCGATCCAAGGCTTGATGGTGAATACCCTCCAAAGGCTGTTGCCAAGGTAAAAAAAAAATGAACTTATTACCAAGTTATTCTCCTTAGGAAATTAATGTAATTACCGTGCAAACCTGAAACGGAAAATTTCACAGCATACCACTAATTCTTCATCAAAAAGCACTGCAAAAGAGCGCTATCATCCAAAAACTTGTTTTTTTGCTGTATGATGCTTTGATGGACAGAAGTTATCATGACAAATTTGTATGCTATGATTTCTAACCTGTTACCCTTGTTTCTTCTGTTACCAGATGGCGGCTGTGGCTGCCCTGTGCGTGCAGTACGAGGGCGACTTCCGGCCAAACATGAGCATTGTCGTCAAGGCCCTGAGCCCCTTGCTGAACAGCCGGTCAGGCAACCGACCCTCAGCCTCGTCGGCCTCCGCCGCTGCCGCCACCACCGCTGCAGAGCGTTCTGGACTGTGATCCCGAGCTCCCGTGACGTACTTGACGATATGGGATCAGGATTCAGGACGAAGAAGGCCATCTTTCCGTTGCCGCGTGTCGTGACTCGAGTCTCTGCGGCTTGTGACGTACATTGTTGCCAGTGATCGATCGGTCCCCTGCTTGTGTTTGTGTTGTTGAGAATGGTGAGCGATGGATGGATGGATGATACACACCGTCTGGTCTCTTTTGGAATGCAAAAATCCAGCTCGGCTTCCTATGTGCAGTTTCTCTTTGCGCTGTTCCTGCAAACTAGTACTCCCTATTAGTACTTACAAAGAGTATTTACAAAGAGGACAGACTCGATGTCCCTAATAGTAGCGTCAAAGAGAGAATTATAGAACTGAATTTCGGATAGAATTTCATTTCAATTAGGACTTGCAAATCGCTACAAAAGATAAAATGTTCTCTCAAGACAAAACCCAAGGACGGGAAAGCAGTGCTTCGACTACAGTACATTGTTCGTAACCTCGATCTGATCTGCTGGTCCCTTAGCTTTCAAGTACTGCGTACAGTTCGACTCAGATGATAATGACGAGAAACTGGCATACAATGGACACCACATCTCCTCCTAAGACCATAACCCACATAGTGATATGCTGATAACTGATATGCCTCTCGTAAGTGGTTTATTTAGACCTATATCCTCGCTTGCATCCTCCATTACCGTTGTTGCACCCAATCGCCCTGTTCGTTTGGATTGTTTCCAACGAGCCAACAGTGTTTTTCTCTCAGCGAAAACCAGCGCCAGCCACCAACCAGCCAACAGTGTTTTTCTCTCAGCAAAAACCAGCGCTAGCCACCAGCCAAACGAACAGGGCGAATATGTGACGATTGCAGGGAACATTTCACTGAGAGATATAAGCACCACCGGATGCACCAAACTCTAACCACCGGCAACTAAGCGTAGCTAGAAGACTTTGCTCTCCGTAATTGAAAGGTTTGATGTGAACAAAACGTTGGATGGGACGAGTACTTGAACTCTATCTCAAGATCTAGCCGCCTGCCGGTGCGAGTGATGTGACCAGGCGCCTCCTTCGATCTGAAAGGAGGTCTGAAGGAGTGAGAATTTCTGACGTGTGGGAGGAATTGTTCAGAAGCTGAATGGAATAATATACTGTACGCACGGGAACCATATATTCGGGTCAAACTAGCTCGTTTCCCAAACAACCACACGTTTGACTATAATGTGTCGCCAGCGAAAGAAAAAAAAAGAGAAATCAACTAAGTGAGAGCCCGGTTCAGGTAGATAACTCCCCTCTGTTACAATATAGCTGCATCGTGGCATTAAGCACATAAGCATTATTGGCAAGAAACATCACTGTTAAGTATTCCTTTACGAGTGTGAGAGCATAAGGAACTTACCTAAAATTTATGACATTGTGATAGCTCGTTGACAGTGCTATGGGATAGTTGATCTACAATCGTGCTACTATTGTTGCTTTCAGTTGGCCACCCATCATCCAGGTTGATAAAGAAAAAGTGTTTCAAGATATTATAGGGCAGCTGGTACAAAAAGAGTTGAGAAACTACGAACAGATGGGAAACTCCATCGATAAAAATTATGGTCATTTTGAGTTTTATGAACTATTGAACGGAATGCACTTGTGCTCTAATAGCTACAAAACAATTGAGACTTCTGTCCATTAAAAATTGTAAATGATGTATTAGCAGTATATTAAGTGCAGATCATTTTAATTTACCAACAAATTACTTGTGATATAAAATATGGAAAAACAGAAAATGTGTAACTAATTTCCCATGTAGTCTTCAAAGAAATATAACGCATCTCACATCTTACAGTCAAGTGTAGAAAATATTGCTATCAAGTCTGGCATCAAAGAGATATAATGGTAAAAATAGGCAATTTCGTTCCCTAAGTTTCACCTGAGGGTCATGTTTGCCAAATATAAAATATCCCACATATCGCAGTAACTTTTTGATGTCTCGGGTTTGACAGATCATATTATTTTATCTAGTAAAAAATAAGCACAACCAAAACATATCATTTTTTACTCTTTCTCGACAACTGAAAACACCAGCATTCTTATCTGAATTCATGTAGGCAAATTTTAATTTTAGCATACAATACGATCCACTACGATCTGACAAATTGTTCCTGAACTTCTTTACCTGTCCATTCACCGCATTACTCAGTATTATTTCGCCCCGTCCTCTTCGTACCAAAAGGAACAGCGCTCAGACAAATAGAAAAGATTGAGTACGCGATTAGGCAAAAACTGTACACAAATGAAAATTTTAAATTCTTTCTTGCATCTGAGATTTGCTTCAAACAGTGAGCTTACAATAGGATGCTGACATAAAAATACGTTAACTTTCAATTCAACAACATGTATCATGCATTCCTCAAAGGCAATTCCTCTATGTACTCAATTTTCACAAATTGATCATTGTGCAGCACAAATCCTTGGAATTCTAATTAACTTGGGAACAAGGTTCTGCCAAAGGAGGAATCAGTTACCTAAAATTCAGTTGGATTTCGCAATGGTCTTCATTCAGTGATCTCTCAGCTGGTACTCAACAGTTAAGGTCCATTTTATGCTAGCTACAACTATCGCTTAAAAAGAAAATTCATGTATGAGATAGCATATGCTGTGTGCTTTGGCAGAGGCAGGAACAATTCCTTTTTCTAAAAAAAATGTATGAGATAGTAGCATTATTACCTTAGGCAAAGATATTATCCTGATTTTTTCTTCCCGAGGATTCTTCGGTAATCAAAATAGCTGCAAAGGAAAACCATCAAGCACATGAGCTCAGATACTCTGCTGCATATATGGTCAATTCTATTCTTATTTCTGCAGTGACGAAAAAAGCTACAAAGGCAAACCAGTTTTAGATTGGGGACTAAAATTTTGACTAAAGTTCAGAGGCTACAAAGGCAAATTCAGATACTAGAGTTTCCATGTAATTCGTTCTAACATACACCTGCCGAGTACTATTGTATTGAGACCGAATTAACAATGATACTTGAGCACTTCTTGCAAATAGAGTGAACTTTGAGAAACGAACAGGTTTGACGCAAGAACTTTCTGGTTCAGGGTATGGAGAGAACGCTCCCATCCAGGGAATTGGAGGTAGTTTAATTGTTAGAACGAATTTTGGAGGATCTTACGAAGGAATTTTCGTGCAACTCGGTTTGAAAAAAGGAGGCAAAGAATAGTACTGGGCAAGTATATGTTCATACTTCATACATGACTCTGCATCAGTATAACATGAGTTCATGACTCATGTGGGTTAAAAAAACTCAAATTGGCCCCTATTTAATTTTTTGCAAAACTCTACTCAACCTTTTTCTCTCTTGACATCGTGTGTATCATATAGGGCCCCAGTTGCACCCACGTTAACAGAGAACAGTGACATCATATTGCACTTATAGCTTTGTGTTCCGAATTCATGCGTGTATAGGCATTGGTGCGATCCATAACCTTGGAATTCATCTGATGAACCACGTGATCTCCATAGCAACTTGATAGGAGGAAGTAATCAAATAGTTGATATCCTGCCCTCACCATGTGGTATGTAACCAACTCAGCTCGCGTGTGTTTGATGCTCCTCTGAACTGGCCTGAGTGATGTGCTCTGAGTGCATCTTTACCAGGAGCTCAGTTAGCTGCTCTTCCAGGTCTTCCTCCTTGCTGCTCCTGCTTACAGTCGTCCTCCCACGGCTTGTGACCATAACCACTACATCTTTGTAGTTTGCAAGCTCGTTTGCAACAACCACGTTCATACCGTACTTTTTCAAAGCCATTTCCGCCTTCTGTAGAAGAATGTTTGGATCTGTCTCGAGCTGCAGTGTCAAGGTGTGTTAGGAACAACTGGCAAGGCAAATATAGAGATAGGAATTAAAGCTGAAGAATCGGTGAAGAAAGAAGAAATTTAGAAATAACCTTGAATGATATACAAAATGCTGAAGGAGCCCAATTATTTCTGAGGATGAAAAGCATCTTAGGGACTTGATTGAGTTGCATGTTTAAAGGGCCAACTGCTGACTCGATTTTATGTTTAGCCTGTGAAAATATTTGTGTCAGAGAGGAATAGGGAATGGAACCCTGCAAAGGTGTAAAAAAAAATTGAGTATCTAACTGAAAGTTTCATCAACTATCCTCTCAACAAGCGTTAGTGACCAAGTGCTAACGCAATGCCATATGCACACAAATCTGCCCTTATCATGCCTGCCAACTAGTGTGGGAGTGTGTACTCTTTTCAAACATATGAAAACAGAGGAATCTGGAGCGATTCTGGTAGCAGAAGAATCACATTACGCTTTTGCTTCCTGGATTTCAAGATTCCCAAGTCATAGTGCAATCCTGAAGTTTAATGACGAAGCACCCTGAGGACTACACAAACAAAAAAGGCCACGCTTTCAGTAAAACTTCTTCAGTCAGAAAAACTTGTTTTTGTGAATCAAGTGTCTTGTTAAACCTTGATAATTGTGTATAAATGGAGGAAGCAATTATAAAAACCATGTACACCTGTGATGCGCAATGATAATGCCAGTCTAGAATCTTAACGTTGTGATCATCTGACGTGCACTGACTACTTCAGATGTGTATGCCCCAGCGGAAGCAGCTGATTGGTTTGCTCAGATATGATAAACACATGAAGACAATGTCTGAAGATAGAACCTACCATGCTTTCCCATGGAACATAGAAGTCAGAAACTGCAGCAGCAAGAAAGAACATTCCACGTTGACCCAAGCAACTCATGGAAGTAGATACCATTTGTAGTAACTGTTGGAAACAGGAAAAGAAAAAACACATCAGATTCAATGCAAGTACAATATCAATCACATGTTCAGCTATCATATACAGATGCATGTACAGATAAGCTTCTATTGTGTTGAGAAGCCCAAAGGACAGCAATATTTGATCTCATCAAATGCAGCGACAGCTGCCCAAAGTTATGGCAATAACCTTCATAGTGGCAGCCACATAAAACACTAGTGGAAGAAACTGAAGAACTACACTAGCTATGCAATGAATCAGATTGTGTAGTGCTTTGTACATTCATGTTGAGGCTATTGAACTACCCTGTAAATCTCTCTATAAATAGAGAGCTGAGATCAATGGAAAAGAACACCAATTCACCTATCTACTGTTCTCCTGTTTACATTCTCTAATATATTGTTTAAAACCAAATAAGTAGAATAATAGCTAAACAAATGATTACAGAGATTACTTTGAATCACAAAAGCTTTACTCAAATTGCCTTCCTCCCATCTTAAACTACGCTGAAATCTTGAACAAATTTCAATCAATAAACCAGAAGGGTATGTAACATGGACAACAGTTGATACGTGAGACTGGCACTATACGCTGAATAATAAGAACTGGAAACATGCCCTGGTAGGAAATAGGTTTGGGTACCTGAAGGTACTCGAAAATTGTAAGGAAGGGAAGTTTCAGAAGCAAGCCTTCATCAACTGCCTGCGATCACCAATACAAGACGCAGACATGGTACCATATCAATCTGACTTGCTGTTAAAGAATAAAACAGAACAGCAGCGTACAAATAGGGGTGCGGATATATACCTTGCGGTAATTGCTAATAGCTGCCTTGACCACAGCAGAATGAGATTGGGGAACTGAGATGAATAACAGAGACACAAACAGATGTTTCAATTCAATGGTGGAATACAGATAGTTATTTAAAGATGACTTCAACTACTGTAAAATAATGAAGTGACGAGGCTGAACATTTGGAAAAGGAGATAAACTAAGTAGGCAGGTGCCATAAAGCCATACAAACAAGGGGCAAAATTGGTCAGGCCAGACACGTTTGGTTCAGTTAACGTGACATACATAATTCAGGAAAACAGACCCCAAACCTTGGATTTCTGAGTCTTCACCAAGCTCAAAAAGATCGAGAAACGAATCCTCTGGAAGAAACCTACAGTAAGGCTGCTTGCTCCCACTGCAAAGAGGCGCCCGAGTCAATAACATAACACTTCCAGACATTCTGGGGTTCAGAACTGAAATAAGAACAGCTTGCAGCTAGCTAGTGCTCCAGGGGCACCGTGGTGCCGCCGGAGGTGATGCAGATCACCCCGCTCCCTGCAGCACGCGATCGGGGGTCAGGCAACGCCCACTCCGCGCAACGAAATCTCATCTATTCTTCCCTTTTCCGGGTGAAAACCATGCTGAGACGGGGAGGGGAGGGGAGGGTCAGAGTTGACTTGCCGGTGGAGTGGCGGGTGACGAAGTCGGCGACGCTGGCGGCGACACGGTCGTGGTCGCGGAGCGGCGGCGCGGCACGGAAGAAGGCATCCGCGGCCTGCGCTGCGATGCTTGGATCCACGGCCATGGCGGCTTCAGCTCCCTTCCGATCCTCCTCTCTTTTCGTCAAAAGGAGAATTTGTGTGGTTTTTTTGTGGAGAAAAATGGGCGTGAGAGTGATGGGACTGCAATATACTGCATTAAATAAGAGCATGAATAGGATTCTTTGAATTCGTTTTTTGTGACGAAGGGATCAAGATCGAAAGATAATAGGGAGACGAAGAACACATAGTTTCGTGGAATATCTAATCATCAATAAAGATCAATTAGAAAAATCTAGCTGATATTTTAGGGCTTTGTTCCTACATTAGCTTTTCAACCATATCACCAGGCCTTTATTTCAATAAATCTAACAAGTGATTCTACAGCAAAAATGTTCAGCAGTGTTCAGCCAGGCAGCATATGTTGCTGCAATACAGCACGTAGTGTTCAGGAGCAAGAACCTATTCAAAATTAACTACAGAAAACATACAATCCATATATCCATCTTAAATTCTCAATCACATCACCAGGCTTTTAATTCAAGAAATGTAAAAAGGACTTCAATTCAAGAAATGTAACAAGTGATTCAACAGGAAAAGTAGATAAATGGAAATAGATTCAAGGGGATTTGAGAGACATGGGAGGAAGGGGAAAATATCTCGCACGGGGAAGAAGCACGACTCACCAAGGGAAGCAGTGGTAGCACGCGTCAATCTTCTCGTGCGAAAAACTGATGGTGGCCGTGCTCCTCCTCCTAGTCCTCCCGTCCTTGTGCTTCTCTTCCCACAGATCTTGCTGCAACCAGAAGAAAGAACCGGGTCTAGGGTTAGGGTCAGTGAAACGAACCGGATTCCCAATTACGAGAATCCGACTCCTGTACCCTTGTGATAGTTCCAGAATCAACAGCTATCGTATATAAAACTCATTTCAGGAGAATATCACATCCATACATTGATTCAGGTCCTCAAATATGATAAAAATATATAGCGGTATGGTAAGCCCTCTGGACTAAACAACAAAAAGGAAAACGCTACGCAGCGGATAGCTATAAGCTTCTGTGCTTCAGGCCTTCACCTCCGCAGGCATCCTTGAGCGCAGCGCACAGCCCTCCATCGCATCATCCATCGAGGTTGATCTTGTACTTGGAGTCTTCTCCTGTGTACCCAAATACTGTCCCCAAGGAAATGGGACAGGTCCACGTCATCAACCATAATATGCAGCAATGCTTTAAGGTGGACTATACTAGTAGTAAAGTATTCAAGGAATATAAGCTGGGGTTTTCTATGCGTGAAGCAGCAATATAACCAAGTTCATCTCATCTCCAAACACCTTTCCTCACAAGCACATACTCTCCCCAAATCCATCCATCAATCTCACAACCACATCGGACTCGTCCTGCCTCAACAGGTTCCCGCAATAATCATCCGCCATCTCCTTTCACTCGCTAGTCGACTCGGTGAGCTCCCTCCCCACCTTGTCTCAACAGCCTCAGCTGGTCCAACCTCTCATGACCCAAAATCAAGGACGAGGTAAGAAAGCAGAATCCCATGCTAGTCTGATGAACCAGAAGAAGGGTCGTCCGTGACCGTGGACACGGCTATACGTATAGGTTTCACTCTGCAGAGGTTGCACCTCAGGAACCACCCGGGCTGCGAGCTGGTGCCCCAGCTCGAGACGCAACCCACAGCAAAGATCCTATAAAGCAACGGTACCATCCTGCTTCCCTAGGCTCTGTAAACATCTGCACGCTAATATCTGCCCCAGGGATGTGAAACCTTCCCACCGGGGCCAGTCGGGGGCAGTGGTAAATCAGGGAGAGTACGCCGCAACGAGTCCCCCTTACACATATCAAACTCGATCCTCCTAACTGTCCTGGTACCACACTAGATAGGCTTGCTGGAACCCTCCCCATTCTGGGTAGATGGTGAGCACTGTAATTTCCACTTCTAGACATTTCGACGGGTCATCCCGATACGACCCTTAATTGTCGGCAAGGCGAGTATCAGCGTCAAAGCGATCCGCCGCAACGGTCCGCAATCGGCACCCATTACAGGTATTACCGCCCAACCTCCTCAAAATCATCAATCTCAAGTAATCCATAACCAAAGTAACCATGTACCCACAACAGGTACTCCATATGAACTGCCCGAGTGCATTTCCCAAGCTCCTCGATCGAACGACCGGGTTGTTATCACTCGCCTCCACCGCCTAGCTGCACTACTCCTCCCAAGCCACCCAACTCACGCCAAGAAGATCAATCACAAGCATCCCAACACATGCAAGCATAGCATTCTCATAAAGTGGATAATAGGTAGCAGGGAAACAGGGTAGATAAATGGCAGTGCAGGCATATCATCATCATGCGAATAAAGTAAAGCGCTAGCATACTAGTTGCATGTCTAGTAGGTATTTCAGAAAATGGTCGGGCGTGAACCTGGGTATTGCTCGCCCTCTTCATTCCGGTAGTTGGTGTAGTCGTCGGCTTCCTTCGGCGACTCCGGAGCTCCTAATTACGCGAAAATAAAATAAAGACGGGAGCTACTAGCAAAGAAACGCTAAAACAGCGAAGCAAGAAGATCCAAACAACACCAAACTCTACACTAACACATAGGTCATGATTTTAGAAATATATAGAAACTGGTTTTATATTTTTCTGAGCTACGGTTGATTTATTATGAATTTTCTAAGTTTAAATTATTTTCTGAAAATATTAAATAATTCCGAAAAGAAAAACAGACACACTGGGACACGTGGCAGCACCAGAGCCTACCACGTCATCACTGCTGACGTCAGCATGACGTCATCAGTGGGGCCGGCTTTGCTGACATCATCGTGGGCCCTGATGATGTCAGCGTTGACTTGGTCAACATTGACCAGTCAACGGTCAATGGTCAGCGGTCAGCGGGGGTCAGTTGGGCCCACAAGTCAGTCTCTGTTAGTCTATGGCAGGTGGGGCCCGGTTGTCAGGGTGTTAAAGGAAAAAGAAAAAGAATAAAGGATAGCTGGGCTGGAAAAACGGGCCGAAAGTGGCTGGGCCAGGATAGTTCAGGGAGCATATCTGGACTTGGGTGCGGGACTTTAGGCCCACGAATGCTGGCTGCTGGATCTGGCGTGGTGGACTGGGTCCACGATGCGCCGTGAGTGGGGTTCATGTGCACCGGGGGCACGGGATCAAGATGTGGCCGAATCGGGATCTTCTGCGGTAGCTGTGTGTGGCGGTGATGTGGTCCACCATGCGGCCTAGGCCGGCCGCGAAGCGGCGCGCTCTGGCGCACGGCCAGCGGCGATGGTCGTCGGCGGGGATCGCCGGAGAAAGCTCGGCTTGGGTCAAGATCGGCCGGAAAGGCTCGGCTTGAGTTTGGCGAGTCGGACGGGCGAAGAAAGGAGGTTGCTCGACCTTCGTGGAGAGCTCCCAACGCGGCGGCGGTGGCGCGAGCTCGGCGCCACGGCGACCGGCGGCGATCACAGGTGAGAGGGTCGGATCAAGGCAAAGAACGAGCCTCCTGCGCTCGCAGTCACGAGGTCCTGCCTCGGCCGCGGCTTGGCTTACGCGCGCGCGCGGGGAGAAGCTCCTGGCTTGCCCGCGACGCGGCCGTGGCGCGCTCGCCCAGCTCGGGTGTCCCCGGCGTGCGGCGGCCACAGCGGCCTGGGTTGCGAAGGGCGACGGCGGTTTGCGGGTGCGACAGCGGCGCGAAGGGGTCCTGCAAGAGGAAGGCACGGCAGACCGGCACCACAGAGGCTAGCGACGACGACGGCGGCTCAACGGAGTTGGGAAGCGGAAACAGAGGATCTCGGCGGCGCAAGGGGAAAAAGAACAGGGACGCGGCGAGGCGGCTCACCAAGGAGAACGTAGTCGTGCGCTGCTGCTCGACGTGGACGTGCGGTTTCGCGAAGAAGCTGCTTCCCTGGTCCGGCTCCTCCTCCTCCGGCGACGGCGCCTTGAGCGGCGGCAGCTCGCGGTATGGTGGTGACGGCTTGCGGCAACTTGGCGCTCGGCTCCGCCCTCTCCTCCGGCCTCCTCTCTTCCTTCCTGCTCTCGGCTCCCTCTCCCTCTTCTCTTCTCGGTCGGGTGGTAGGGAAAACCCCGAAGGGCGGCGGCGGCGGCTGGACAGGGGAGTGGCTGCTGCGGGGGTTAAATAGAACAGCGCGGCTAGGGTTCCGTGGGCGCGGACGGCGAGAGATGGTGGCGTCCGTGCCACCTTTACACGCGGCGCGCATCGGACGGGCCACGGGGGAAGGCTTGGGATTGGCCCGGCGGCTCCCTCTGCTTTCCGCCGCGCAGGGAGAAGAAGACGTGGGGGAGAAGAAGAACAGGGCGCGTAGGTCCCGCACGGCAGTGAGGGAAGAGAGGGAGGAAGGGCGTGGTGCTCGGCTGGGCCGTTGCTGGGCCGGAAGCAGTGCTGGGCTCCGATGGGAAGAAGGAGAGGAGTGGCCGGCTGGGCTGGATTGGATAGTGAAGTCAGGGAAAAGTGCAGGGGGAGTTAGAAGACTTTTGGTTAGATTAGGCCCGCGAACAGATAGCTGGTTTGGAAAGGTTTAGGAATTAGTTTGAGTTAAGTTAGTAATTCAAACCAAACAAAAATCCAAATAAAACCAAATAACTCCAAATCATTCCTATTTCGTCCTTAGCACTTCAAATTGATTTTTGTTTTTTAATTAAATTTAACTTACCTAGGAATAAAGGGAGCACATTGAAGACAATCTTATATGTTTGTTGGCATGTACATCAATTCACGAAAAATTTTGAAATTCACATTTTTGCATTCAACAACTCCTACGAAAATTACGGGATGTTACAGTTAGAAGAGGGAGTGAGAGGGGGAAGGACCAGGAGGGGGAAGGAGGAAGGGCTCACTGTTGCGTGGTCGCCGACGAAGGTACCAGCGCGTCGGGGGAGCAGCGGCGTCGGGGGTTTAGGGCAGTTGGTTTAACGCAGAATATGCAAACATTAATGACAGGTGATCTCCCACTGTAGTTGGGCTGTGTTTAGTTCCGAAAAAGAGGTTGAAAAGTTCGGTGAAAATGTCACATCAGACACTGTATCGTACTGTAGCACTTTTCGTTTGTTTGTGGTAATCGTTGTCCTATCATGACCTAACTAGGCTCAAAAGATTCGTCTCGTCGTGTACATCACAACCGTGCAACTAGTTTTTTATTTAACCATATTTAGTGCTCCATGCATGAGGAGAGAGATTTGATGTGATAGATGAATAGTGAAGTTTGGAGAGAGAATTTTGGGAAGTTTTTGGGAACTAAACACAGCCTTGGTTGTTTGGCCTTGCTGTCAAATGAATCGCTCTGTATATGATATGTGTACAGACGGCCCATGGGCCGACAGCACGGCCCACGGCACGGCTTTTTGGCACGGCCCATGGGCGGCACGGCACCTGTCTCTTATACACATCTAGATGTGTATAAGAGACAGGTGCTATGTGTACGCGCTGTCTCTTATACACATCTAGATGTGTATAAGAGACAGGTGCTATGTGTACGCGCTGTCTCTTATACACATCTAGATGTGTATAAGAGACAGGTGCTATGTGTACGCGCTGTCTCTTATACACATCTAGATGTGTATAAGAGACAGGTGCTATGTGTACGCGCTGTCTCTTATACACATCTAGATGTGTATAAGAGACAGGTGCTATGTGTACGCGCTGTCTCTTATACACATCTAGATGTGTATAAGAGACAGGTGCTATGTGTACGCGCTGTCTCTTATACACATCTAGATGTGTATAAGAGACAGGTGCTATGTGTACGCGCTGTCTCTTATACACATCTAGATGTGTATAAGAGACAGGTGCTATGTGTACGCGCTGTCTCTTATACACATCTAGATGTGTATAAGAGACAGGTGCTATGTGTACGCGCTGTCTCTTATACACATCTAGATGTGTATAAGAGACAGGTGCTATGTGTACGCGCTGTCTCTTATACACATCTAGATGTGTATAAGAGACAGGTGCTATGTGTACGCGCTGTCTCTTATACACATCTAGATGTGTATAAGAGACAGGTGCTATGTGTACGCGCTGTCTCTTATACACATCTAGATGTGTATAAGAGACAGGTGCTATGTGTACGCGCTGTCTCTTATACACATCTAGATGTGTATAAGAGACAGGTGCTATGTGTACGCGCTGTCTCTTATACACATCTAGATGTGTATAAGAGACAGGTGCTATGTGTACGCGCTGTCTCTTATACACATCTAGATGTGTATAAGAGACAGGTGCTATGTGTACGCGCTGTCTCTTATACACATCTAGATGTGTATAAGAGACAGGTGCTATGTGTACGCGCTGTCTCTTATACACATCTAGATGTGTATAAGAGACAGGTGCTATGTGTACGCGCTGTCTCTTATACACATCTAGATGTGTATAAGAGACAGGAAGAAGACGGAAGAAGAGTTGACGTGCCCCGGGTCGGCACGGCACGGCGAAAATGACCATGGCTCATGGGCGGCACGGCACCGCTAAACGGCCCATGTGCCGTGCTATGGGCCGAAGGCCTGACCCATAGCACGGTCTGATACGGCACGGCCGGCACGCCTCGGCACGTCGTCGTGCCGACACGGCACGGTGGCCATCTATATCGCTCTGTAGCCAGTAACAAAAAAATTTGCTCCCACAGCTGCGGTCCGTGCTTAGTTAATCTATACAGACTACAGAGTAACTAGAGCCTCCTTGGTTGGCTTCCAATATTTGCCCAACCAAAATCAAGGCATGCCCAAAAATTTTAGCTACCACTTGATTTACTACCAAAAAGTTGGCACACTAGTATTTGTAGCTAAAATCATGGACATGTTTTAGAATCTTCTTAAAGCTCACAATTAAAAAATATATTGATTGCCATATTTTGGCACCAAACCAAATGACTACCTAGATTTCATGCCATAATTTTGACATGCCCTGATTTTGGCTGGCCAAAATTTTGGCTCGCCATAGTTTTAGTTTGACACAAATTAGTATCCAACCAAGCAGCTCTAATTTCTTAATGCTAACACCATTTGTCAATTGTAATACGTCGGCAGTTCACGGCGTTAAATCAGTTCCATCATTTTTTTTTTGAAACAAGATCAGTTCCATCATTGAGACATTTTGTACTCTGATGACAGCTGTACAGTGCTAGCCTACTATGACCTGGTTGGCATTTCTTTTTTATCTATTTTATTGTGTTGTGCCAAACGAGCAATATATTATTGGCTCACATGGGTGGGAGGCTTTTCAATTGCACTATTATCATTACAAATATTACGGGGATTCCGCCAGTATTCATGATGCTACGCCTGTACACACTGTTAAAAACTTACAGCAGCAATTGTCGAGATCACTGGTAAGTACATATAAATCGATAAGTAAAAAAAAAGCAATACCTTCTCTACAAATAAATCATAAACCGTTACAACCAAGAAAAAAAAAGAAAAGGAAAAGTAGATCTTCTTTCTTGAGCTCTTGTGTATTCAATCTTCAGAGCCTTCAGTAACCAATTCGTCAGCAATGTAAAATGGAAGGAGTCTGGTCCATGCAATGTACCAAAGAATGTAACACGAGAAATGCCAGTGCGCTCATTTTGATGATGATGCTCTGCTCCTGCTTGGTTTGGAGTCCGGATTGTCACTCTTCTCTGTGTCTGAGTTGTTGTCCCTTTGCGAATCCATCTCTGTGCTCCCTCCACGGTGGTGCTTAGATCTTCTGTCCTGCTTGCAGGAATTTATATTTTCAGTATGATAAGAATCAAGGGTCAATATATGAAGATTGAAGTGAGTGCAAAATTGAAACCAGCATTATACGAACTATGAACTTAAAAAAAAAGGATATTTTCCCCTTTTCCGATAGTAGTACATACCCCTCGAGGAATTGGATCATCTGATTCCAGCATCCGAACAACTTGACCCATCTTCGGTCTCTTCTCTGAATGTGGATCCACACACCTCAGAGCAGTCAACAGTGCACGCTTGAGAGCTCTTGTTGAAGGCCGTGTCTCTATGGTGGGATCAACTACTTCCTCTGACCGCCTGCTAGCAACCATCATTTTTAACCAGTCAACCAGATTCACCTGCAAATAGCAAAAGCATCATGTCTGGTTATAGTATATAGAAACATCGAAGGATGAGCTATTTAAACGTAACAGTGACATATTCATTGAGAATTGATACTGGTAGTAGTATACAGAAATGTACTAGTTTAAACCAGTTTATCAAGAAAATAATTGCAATAAGTTCGCCATTGAGATTTGACACATTATACCTAGCTACAATGATCTGGTACTTCCTCAATCAGGAGAGTCTTCCTTTGATGAATGGTGGTCCAAGGTCAGTGAGGTACTGAGTAGTCAGGTTCGGCAAGTCCTAAACTCCATCATTTTGGGAGCTTGGTTCTTATGGAACCACAGCAATCGCTATGTTTTTTATAGAACCTCGCCTAATGTTAGAGCATCTTAACTCTAACCATGGAGGAAATGAGGCTGTGGGGTTTGGAAGGAGCCAAGGGGATCTCCTTCCTCACAGCTTTGCCACGAGAGGATGTCTAAAGCTGTTGCCTGGTCGAGGTAGTTTTTTCATAGCATGGGCGCATATGTGATCTTTTAGAACCAGGGTGTGAGTGTCTTTGAGTGTGTTGTATGGATACTTTACCCTTATTATCTTTTTAATATAATGATACGCGGCTCTCCTGCGTGTTCGAGAAAAAACCATGATCTGGTACGCTGACACGACAATCAATAACACTGCTGGTAGTTCTTCCTATTCTAGGATACCCAACCACTTCCTCTGTACAAAATATATTAAGATGACAATTATGTAAAACAGTGGCAAAGCTAGCTGCTGCGGTTCAAAAAAAAATGAATGGTGCAATGCATAATATCTACATGACCAACCACAAAATATTCTGTTAGAAAAATTCTTAAAGCAACATCAATTTCAGAAGTAAGCTCTTGTTTGTGTTCTATGTGATGGCATCATGCATGCCCTTAAATGTTACCATGCTTTATTAAGCAAAAAGGTAGACATGGACGAAATAACAAATACCGATCTAGTTAACATCACAATTTTGAGTGCCAATGACAAAACATATCTTCTGCCATGAATCATAAGAAAGATCCATAAGAAGCCACAAATTGAATCATGCAGGAATAACTGCATGTACAGAACAATTTCTTAGCCTACAGTCCAATCATTCTGGTGTTGAGAGAAACAAAATTGAACTTTGAGTATCACTCATTCAATGGAATAAGAAGCAGCATAATGCTACAATCCTAATCATACCTTGTAATTTAAGCTAGGTCTAGTGTATAGATTAACACTAAAGAAAAAGATATTGACCAACTTATCAATACCTCATTTGCTGGGCGACCATAGTCAACAGGATCCCTTCCTGTAATCGCTTCTAGGAGAACAACTCCAAAGCTGTAAATGTCACTCTTTTCATTCAGGAGTCCAGTGTTTGCATATTCTGGCGCTACATACCTGTAATTATACAATGCCAACCATCATGACCTAATTTTTAACATACTTTTTCAAAAATCTTGCTCACAAGTTTACGCAACATACCCAAAGGTTCCCATAACCCTAGTGGTGACATGACTCTTTCCAGCACCAAGAAGCTTGGCTAAACCGAAATCTGATACTTTGGACTCAAACTCATCATCAATCAAAATATTGCTGGATTTGATATCACGGTGCACAACTTTAGGTTCAATCGCCTCGTGCAAGTAAGCAAGCCTGCAGACAGATGCGGACAATTCTTATTGTCATTTCAAGTATTCACACATGAAAAAACTGCATTGGAAAAAATGTTTACAATTCTGAATTTGTAGTTTAATCTCAGCTATACACTTAACACTAACTGTAATTATATTTAGGATGTTATGCTATATAGTGTAATCACACTACACAGAACTACTTCCAGGCAAAATGAGAACGTAATTGGAACCTTCACAAAGAGACAACCCTAAGTTGGACTAAAAAGATAATGCAAATGACATAAAAGTAGCAAAAGGCTAAAGAGAAATTTGCACTAACGCTTTAGCAGTCCCAAGAAGAATCTTTATGCGAGCCTCCCACGTAAGGGAGCCACGCTGACTCATAGCTCCATGAAGCCATTGCTCTAGGTTTCCGTTGTTCACATACTCATAGACCAGCATCCTGAAAATTCCACTTGGAAGTTAGGTATGATGCGATAAACACCACAAAATTGTTTTACTGAAATGCATTTGAAATTATAGAGAGTATGAAAAGGCATGGAGAGTTATTTTTGGGAACACATGTAACAGGGATATACGAACAATGTGGATGGAAGTTGTAAGAGGAACACAAAACTAAATAAGAAGATATTACCTTTGAGTACCCTCCACACAGTAACCCAGGAGCCGGACCAAGTTCTTGTGGCGAACATGACCAATAGCCTCAACTTCTACTCTGAATTCCTTCTCGGCTTGACCTCTATAAATTCACAAAACATCAATTGGAGAAACTGAATGCACTATTGAAGCAGGATGATAGCTAAGGAAGAAAAGTTGTGGGGAGAATAAACAGAACAGTCGTATTGATAACTGAGATTAGACATGCGAGGCTTACAGGTTATTGAGAAGCTTTTTGACAGCGACAGGAGAACCATTGATGAGCTGGCCACGATAAACTATACCATACCCACCCTCACCGATAATGTTGTCCTTTGAAAAGCGATTGGTAGCAAGTTCCAGATCCCTTAGTGTGAACCAGTGACCCCAACCAAGGTATGAGAACTCAGGCAGACCAACCAGCGGTGAAGGAGCGGTTATTGCATGAGCTGAACCCTGACGAAACGTCCCTGAGCCCCCTTCCTCAGCTGATTGGAATCCTGCATCCTTGTCCATGTAGCGGAATGACCCCGAGTGGCTCTCATCACCACGCCTCGATTTGCTAACGCCCAGATGGGCTATGGCCTTGTCCGAATCACGGTCACTAGACTTGTCTTGGATTGTCAGGAGGACCCCATCATGGGCAGTGTAGTCACTTGCCGGCACTTGTTCCACCCTCACCTCCTTGATTTCCTTGGAAATGGCGGGGATTTGGGTGATTGGGATATTCGCGGAGGCCCGCCTTACCCTCTTCTTACTCCGGATTGTAAGCCACACAGCAACAAAGAAGACGATCACCATGAAAACTCCCAAGGCAATGCATACGACCTCCCATACTTTGAGATGCAAGGGGCCTGTGGGTGCCGAGAGATGATCCTTCAGACTAGGGGAGGCCTCTGGCGACGACATGGTCGGATGCCAGCTTCCTGCTCCTACAGACAAAACAAATTCAGACAAACAAGTTAGCCACCCATCTAGCCCAACAGATCACATCACAGAATGCAGGAAACACTAACTTGCTGGGCGACCATAGTCAACAGGATCCCTTCCTGTAATCGCTTCTAGGAGAACAACTCCAAAGCTGTAAATGTCACTCTTTTCATTCAGGAGTCCAGTGTTTGCATATTCTGGCGCTACATACCTGTAATTATACAATGCCAACCATCATGACCTAATTTTTAACATACTTTTTCGAAAATCTTGCTCACAAGTTTACGCAACATACCCAAAGGTTCCCATAACCCTTGTGGTGACATGACTCTTTCCAGCACCAAGAAGCTTGGCTAAACCGAAATCTGATACTTTGGACTCAAACTCATCATCAATCAAAATATTGCTGGATTTGATATCACGGTGCACAACTTTAGGTTCAATCGCCTCGTGCAAGTAAGCAAGCCTGCAGACAGATGCGGACAATTCTTATTGTCATTTCAAGTATTCACACATGAAAAAACTGCATTGGAAAAAATGTTTACAATTCTGAATTTGTAGTTTAATCTCAGCTATACACTTAACACTAACTGTAATTATATTTAGGATGTTATGCTATATAGTGTAATCACTACACAGAACTACTTCCAGGTAAAAAGAGAACGTAATTGGAACCTTCACAAAGAGACAACCCTAAGTTGGACTAAAAAGATAATGCAAATGACATAAAAGTAGCAAAAGGCTAAAGAGAAATTTGCACTAACGCTTTAGCAGTCCCAAGAAGAATCTTTATGCGAGCCTCCCACGTAAGGGAGCCACGCTGACTCATAGCTCCATGAAGCCATTGCTCTAGGTTTCCGTTGTTCACATACTCATAGACCAGCATCCTGAAAATTCCACTTGGAAGTTACGTATGATGCGATAAACACCACAAAATTGTTATACGGAAATGCATTTGAAATTATAGAGTATGAAAAGGCATGGAGAGTTATTTTTGGGAACACATGTAACAGGGATATACGAACAATGTGGATGGAAGTTGTAAGAGGAACACAAAACTAAATAAGAAGATATTACCTTTGAGTACCCTCCACACAGTAACCCAGGAGCCGGACCAAGTTCTTGTGGCGAACATGACCAATAGCCTCAACTTCTACTCTGAATTCCTTCTCGGCTTGACCTCTATAAATTCACAAAACATCAATTGGAGAAACTGAATGCACTATTGAAGCAGGATGATAGCTAAGGAAGAAAAGTTGTGGGGAGAATAAACAGAACAGTCGTATTGATAACTGAGATTAGACATGCGAGGCTTACAGGTTATTGAGAAGCTTTTTGACAGCGACAGGAGAACCATTGATGAGCTGGCCACGATAAACTATACCATACCCACCCTCACCGATAATGTTGTCCTTTGAAAAGCGATTGGTAGCAAGTTCCAGATCCCTTAGTGTGAACCAGTGACCCCAACCAAGGTATGAGAACTCAGGCAGACCAACCAGCGGTGAAGGAGCGGTTATTGCATGAGCTGAACCCTGACGAAACGTCCCTGAGCCCCCTTCCTCAGCTGATTGGAATCCTGCATCCTTGTCCATGTAGCGGAATGACCCCGAGTGGCTCTCATCACCACGCCTCGATTTGCTAACGCCCAGATGGGCTATGGCCTTGTCCGAATCACGGTCACTAGACTTGTCTTGGATTGTCAGGAGGACCCCATCATGGGCAGTGTAGTCACTTGCCGGCACTTGCTCCACCCTCACCTCCTTGATTTCCTTGGAAATGGCGGGGATTTGGGTGATTGGGATATTCGCAGAGGCCCGCCTTACCCTCTTCTTACTCCGGATTGTAAGCCACACAGCAACAAAGAAGACGATCACCATGAAAACTCCCAAGGCAATGCATACGACCTCCCATACTTTGAGATGCAAGGGGCCTGTGGGTGCCGAGAGATGATCCTTCAGAGTAGGGGAGGCCTCAGGCGACGACATGGTCGGATGCCAGCTTCCTGCTCCTACAGACAAAACAAATTCAGACAAACAAGTTAGCCACCCATCTAGCCCAACAAATCACATCACAGAATGCAGGAAACACTAACAAGGTTCCGGCCTTCTTAGGATCGAAATGCAAATGCAGGCATCTGCAATCCACGGAATATGGAAGGACAGCCGCCCCTTCCTGGACTAAATGGGAGAAGTTAAGACGGGCAGTACAGGGGGAGTGCATTATCGTGGGCTGGAAGGGAGGTAGAGACAAGGTGTTTACTGCAGCTGTGCTCCAGCCCAATCCAATGGTGTACAGGGAGTAATAAATTCCCGCGATGGCGATCACAGTACGGGACGTGTACCGGCACACGCAAGGATCAACAGCTAGCACATTTAGTTCCCCATCGTGTTTGCGGCTGTGGCGGCAGTAGGGAAAGCCACCACCAATAAAAAGATGTTTTTTTTCGCGAGTTTTTCTTTTAAAAAAACAGATGCACTCGCACCTCAATTTGGTGGTGCCAAGAAGCCGAATGGCATCACCTACTGCCGATCTTGAACGCTGAATAAGAAGCAGAAGAACCTAATCAAACCGTGTGTGGAGCCCGCGCAGCACCGAAATCCACAAGAAACTGAATGGGGGCAGAGAGACGGATGGGGGACGAGGGATTTTGGATCTGACTGAGAACAAGAACTTCCAACAGAGCAAAGGGAATAATACAGCCAAGATTCCAACAAGGAAGGCCAACTTACCAGCAGAACAAGAACCCAACCGACGCCCGAGCGGCCAGATCTCCGCTCCAGCAAGCCGCGAGAGGCCGGAGGATCCAGCGGAGAGAGAGAACACACACACCTCACCTCCCGGCGGCGTCCTCCTGGCGCTGCGCGGAGGGGAGGGAGGAAAGGGGAAAACGGAGGAAGGGAGGGAGTAGGGATATTGCTTTTTGCTCGGGTGGGATGGATGGGCGGATTGGAGCGGTAGGTGAGTGGTATCTGTGGAGTATTTCCGCGCTCGCTTGCTTGCCTTTTCCTCCAAAGAAATCGCAAATGGCGATGGGCGGGCGCAGCGCAGAAACGCGGACGGCGAGGGGGAGGTGAAGGTGAGGGTGGTGAGCAGCAGCGGCAGCAGCAGGAGTTGGTGCTGGCTGCTCCTTTTTGTTTCCTCTTTGCGGCTTGTTTTTCTCCGTAAAGAATTGCTAAAAAGGTGGTGGATTAGTGGGGGATTAGGGAAGGGGTTAAAAGAGGCAGGTGGCGGATTAGCGACCGTTCCTGAGCTGTGACTGTGAGCTCGCCTCGCCTGTGACGTGGAGCTTCGGGGTCGGTGGACGGGGCGGACCCCACAGGACAGCTAGATACATGTGGCATGGAAAGTGGCCTCGTGACATGGCGTTGTGCTGGCTGTCTTTTCACGCCACCCCTCCCGCGTGGAAACGCAAATGCAAATGCAAACAGCTGTTAGATAAGGGTGGGTCTATTGATCAAAATGGAGTGATTCCGTGCCTCAAATCATGTGGTTTTTCAGCCATGACAGTGATTTTTACGGCTGTCTGCATTGGCGTTTGCATTTACGAGATAATGCCCCAAATCATGTTGCTGGCTGGCTGCTGTCATCGTCCTTGGACAGAGCTCTTCGTTTTTTTGACAAGGAGACAGAGCTCTTCGTTGATGTTGTTGTCATCGTCCTTGCACAGACCTCTTTCACTGGCTATCTTCCATCATTCTGGCAACGTCGGCTTCACTGCTTCAGCGCCTACCAATACTACCATATTAGCTTGGCGCTGGTGGCCTCTCTGCTTCCGAACCTGAATGATAATCTCATGCATACCAATTTTCTTTGGTTTTTGGCCGTTGATCCGTGAAAAAAAATTATTGAGATTTTTCAGTGTGCTTGGTACAAATATATCAGACGACAAGGAGTCATCCAATTCTTTCGATTTACAACTGAACAAATTCATGGTGTATTTGCCTAATCGCATTGGAGGCCTTCTATAACTAATCCTGTCATAGCACCGGCGGACGCCCAGGGTATTCTAGCCCTGGGTCCACCCCTGATGGCCATGAAGGATGCTTTTATTAACCAGCATCTCTATTTTTTTTGAAAGAAAAAAGGGAAAGCAACTTCCATTGTCCAACACAGCTAGACAAGTCCTAATTATCATCTTTTAATTTTTAGAAAAGGGAATATATAGTATCATATTTTCTTTTGCAGATGCATTATTTTTTTTGATACTTTTGCAGATGCATTATTGTGAAAACTATTGAACACTACTAATGGAAGGTCATTTTCGCCAGATATATATATAGTTGGTTTTATGTGTTGTAAATTCCACCGAAACAATACACCTGGCCAAAACACAATATAACAAACTACATATTTACTTGCCAATTATGTATTTCACCTTTTAATTAAGAAAACTATGTGTTTTAATCAAATAGTAGAGACGACATCGCGTCATATCGCTTACAATTCATGCATATTGAAGGGGTGATTCCCTTTATGCTCTCAAAGATGCATGTAAAATTAAGATATGAGGAATCTAGATAATCTATACTAAAAGGATCATAGAGAATTGAAAACATTTTTCACCAAAAAACCCACCCATATCCTCTCACAGAGCACCCATCTGTCGGGCTTTGGTGGGAGGGAAAAACTGGTGGGAGGAAAAAACTAGAAACGCTAGAAAAAATTGCATGTTCCAGGCGCTTTTAGTTCATTCTCCGCAAAACTTTTTTCACCCACAGTCACGCGCGTACCCACCTCCGGCCAGGTGGGCCCCTAACTCCCCACGTGCACATAATTATCCCGTATTGCTAATAGACAAAAGATTGAAGAGTTTTTCTCCATATAAATAAAGACCAACTAACTCGAAAAATAATGTGCCTCTAGATTTGAGAATAGCTAAAGCTCTATATACACACGTGCGTCGCACGTGCAACAACTATTGAGTTTTGAGAATACAAAGTTCTCTATACATGAGAGAACGAATATAAAGTATTTTTGAAAGTGCTTCGCATGGCCGGTCTGTTTACCATGGCCCACTAAAGTGACAATGTTTTAGTACCTACATGTCACAAATAAATGACCGCCTACCTACATGTCATCCATAAATGTGCGTGACACATGAATTGAGACAAATGTGTAGAAGAGAGTTTAGCACGCGCGTGCCGCGCGGGCATTGCAACTAGTAATATATAACAGGCTTACTTTCACCAAGAAGTACACATCCTAAATGTTGCTAAGGTAATCTTATCTCCGAATTTAGGTGGAACATCCTTTTCTTGTTATATGCTTGAACTAGGCCTTATGTTTTATTCATATCAATAAAATAGAACTGCCTAATCTGATTCCAAAATCTTTACATCCAAATAATAATCTAATTTCTTTTTTCAGTAGGTCCTTGAATATGGAGCAATAAATTCTAGAATAATTGGTCCTACTAAATCTAAACCTGATAGGGAGCTACGGAAACATCACAATATTGTGATTTCAACAATCCTTTCTCCATGTACCTACTTAGTTGTGCAGGCTGTGAAGGAGCAAAGATTGTGGTGCGCAGCCTGGGCTCAGGGCCTTCCTTTTCTCGGGCCGCTGTTCTTGCATTTTGTGGTCGTCTTGTAATTTTTGTGTGGCATATTTGTTATACGTTTTTTGAGGGGTGGCATGTGGCGAGTTTTGCACTTGTTCTTTACTTCCATCTTATAGTTGTTAGGAGGTGATGATTATATATATATGTATAAAATGTGGAGGGCCTTCTTTTTCAGTTACAAGTTACTTTGTACCATAGCATTGCAACAAAAATCAAATAATATAATGGCTTCTCTGTGAAATGATCTCAAATAAAATAAAAAAGGTAGCGAGCGCACCTTTTGTTTTCTTTTTCTGAACAAAAAATGTTGAAAAAGAAAACACACACCCATCACCTAAATCTATCATTTTCCTAGGAACTGAAATGAAATAAAGACAATAATAGCTCCAACTTTCTTTAAAGGATGATGAACATTTCCAGTGATAGTCCTTTGAAACCTTTTTTCTATTGTTTACTGAAACAAAACTGTTTATTTCGATGCCTAAATCTTCTTTATTGAAATAACAATCCATTTTTCTTGAACCATTTAATAGGCTTCTTTTTCAGTAGGTCCATGCATATATCATAAATTCTAGAGCAGTTGGTCCTACTACTAATAAAATCTAAGACACACTCCTGTGATCTCTATCATCTCGAACAATATGTTGGTCTCGTCTAGAATAATTGGAGTTGGAGTATAGTCTTGAAAGGGAAGAAACATCAAGATCTAGCCCATTTGACCTCTACTACTGTGTAGAATTTATAGAGAAAATTAGCAAGAAACCATTATTCTGCCTCCCATGTGACTTTTATATATCTTTTACTCTTCAACTCATATCATATAAGAGTTGCAGTTAAGGGTCACGTACTAGTATTAACATATTTTTTCTGTGAAAAGAACAGGGATGCTTGCTTATGTAAGAACAGTTCTTAGATGTGCACGTATATAGTCCTTAAATTATGGGGCCCATTCGTTATTGTCCAAATGTAAGAGGAGATAATGAATAGGAGAACTGCTGAGGAAGCTCCTTTTTGTTAGTCAGGGATTGTCTGTACCATATCGTAGCAATAATGATCCAAGAATATAATGACCATTTGTTGAAATTCTTTTAGCATAATAAAAAGTTCTCATCATTGTCCGAAACTAAGGAGGGAAGCAAGAGAGCGCACATTCTGGCTTTTCTGAACAAAACTCGTTGAAAATGAAAACACGCATACACCCAACACCTAGATCTATCATCCTAGAGGAATTGATGAATTGAAACAAAATAGAGACAAGAACAGGTCCAACTTTCTTTAAGGATAGCGAAGGTCTCCACTATGTGTACCTATTGCTTGGATCAGTGGTGAAAACGACAAAGTTTCCTGCCAGTCAAAAGGTACTATGCCGGGGTCATGCTTGCAGCCAACCAAATCATTGCAGATAGCTAGCAAGCTTTGTAGGTTTTTGTAGCTTTAGGCCTTGTTTAGATACCAAATTTGGCCACCCAAATTTGGGAGTATGGAATCACGTCGTAATCATTGCGTCACTGTAGCATTTCGTTTGTATGTGTGAAAAATTGTTCAAAAACTGATTAATTAGGCTCAAAATGTTCGTCTCATAGAGTACAACAAAACTGTACACTTAGTTTTTGATTTCATCAACATTTAGTACTCCATGCATGCTATGACATTTTGATGTGGTGGGAATCTTCTTTTTGCATAGTAAATTTGGGGTGCCAATTTGGGAACTAAACAAGGCCTTAATAATCAACAGGTGACTGGTCATGATCCAAAGGTGATTTATTTTGTCACCCTCTTTTTTTATTCGTGTAAATAAACATGTGTTGCTTCCTTAGAGAGACGGGGTTTGAAGCCTTGTGCAAAACGAGATAGAATGCATGCTTGAGAGAATCTATATATTGATCTGCCAACATCATACATATATGGTGGCGCGTTTGATCTATCAGCCCGAACTAACTGCGCACTATATATCATGTTGGTTAGCCTGTCCGTTTGCTAAAAGGCCGCTGGGATATGGTGCTGGCATTATCATGTCTGGTCCAGAAGAGACTAGGCACCACAAAAACTTGCTTAACGTGACCCTAATGAACTGTACCTTGTGCGGCCTTCGTTGCTAAGATTCATCCACTGTGGGCTTCTCTATTGCGCTCCTCGCCCTCCACTAATTAAGTACACTGCCGATTATTGACATTCTTTTTGTATTTTTTTGGTAGGCAGCTAGGGTAGATAGTAATGATTTTTTTCTGATTTTATTTTGTCCTTTGCACTCTTATAGACCATAAACTCATAATACGGCTGATCTATAAATTTTGGCTTAATTATGAAAGCTCAAAAACGATTTATTGTTGTGAACGAATAATTTTAACTCAAACTGACATATGCTAGATGCATGCAAAAATAATCCAAACTCTGTTTCGTTCGCAATGTAGGAGTGCCATACAAAACACAAGAGATCTTGACCACTGACGCAACTTATAACACAAAAGGCTCCGCCATATATATGTATAAAAAGAAAAGTTGAAGTGGCACCTAATAACTAATATTATAATAGTAGAATATATATATTTATATATGAAACAAAAAAGGCATTGCGTTAATAATAAGACAGAACGAAACAGAGGAACGTACTGTCGGCCAATTTTCTCACGGAATCCAGAAGCTAGCTGTTTGGTAGATGGGGTTTACTTGCTCGATCACACACTGAAGCCAGATAATAAAGAAGTAGTACTAACCAGAGATCATGTCTACGTGGTAAGCGTACTGTCACAAGTCCGGTAGCGACAGATCGATCGTCCGGACCTGCTGCCTCACGCCCAAATATAGTCCGAGGTATATCCATCGACCATCGGTCCAGATGATCGGTGATGGCGATTAACTAAAAGATCCGTCAGTTAATCGGAAGCATCATGCTATTATGCAGATAATTAAGATCGAATTGAAGTGGATAGTTTGCTACTGTGGTGGCGAAGAAGCTAGCAAGGTGATGGGTAAGCAGCACCAGCCCGGCCGGCGTAGCTACCAGCACCTCGCGTTGCGTTGCCTCTGCGTGCCTGCCAGCGTTGGTGGCCGGCCGGAGTGTTTGTCCTCAAGCCAAGGCAGACGGGCGGCCGGCGACGGAAGCAGGGCCAGGCTGTGGCCTGTGGGGCATGCCTGGTCGTCACTGGACGCGGAAATGCATGCTGTGCGCATCATCACAGCCGGCCGGGGATGGATGGGGAGGTTGCACCGGAACACGAAAGCTACGTGCCTTTGTTACCTCGCCATTGTCCCTCTCGTCCATGCCATGTTCAGTCTCCCTCTCACCCTGGCTGCCGTGCCAGCAATGTTTGCTGAAATACTTACTTATGTATTAGGATTAGGATTATTATATGTTCGGCGAAATTTGTAGCAGAGCCGCGCGCTAACCATCCCTACAGTGTCCAAAATCCCGTACATGTACACGTGTGCTTCGAATTACTCGCACGATCTACCCTTTGTATTAGTTTCTATATAGTACTTTTGAAGAAAAAGTCTAATTTTTTATACGAATCTAAAGTATGACAAAAGTCTTCAAATAATCCATAAACTATGTTCCTTTTCTTGAGCAATAAACTATGTTTCTATTACTCTTACAAATTTGTCGATTGGTTTAATCTACCATTTGTATATTTTTTTTTCTTCATACACGAGCGAGGCTTTAACTACTGAGTTAAAATTTTGTAGGGTGATGGTAAATATGATAACATATTTTAGACTTAAAAAATCATAATATAATATAAATTTTTATCATTATTTTTCATGCAATATTGTATGATAGTTTTTTTAAATAAGTTATGATGTCATCTACCACTTCATAAATTTTCAACTTAAAACTCTACACATGGATAAACAAAAAAGAAAAAAAGATGAATATGTATATTAGACTAATTAACTTGTTTTGGGAGTGTTTTGAAAAACAAAATAGTTTTTGTAGTGGCTGCCAAGCTGCTCGTTTTCAGCCCAACAAATGATGATAATATGCCATTCTGATCCGGCTCTTTAGAAAGGGATCTTTTACGTGAACCGTACCAGTAGGGTCACTGGTTTACTGTTTCCCGATCTGACCGGTGAAGCAAATCGGTTTCTTGTTCTACGGTTTTAAGTTAAAACTAGGTGATACCCCGCGTGATGCTGTGGGAATTTTTAAACAAAATTTTAAGGTGAAATTTGAAAGTAGAAATACTAAAATTATTGTATGGCAATATTATTTTGCAAATAATATTATACATGATTTTAAGGTGAAATTTGAAAGTAGAAACACTAAGGTGATTGTATGGTAATATTATTTTGCAAACAACATTATACATGAAAATATGTTCATCCTGTTAAGAGAGGACGACTTTTAAATGATTGTCCATCCATGTATTTCTACAGTGGATATTTTAATTTGTCCCATTGTACTCTCAAAGACTAATAAACTACATACATGGATGCTATTAGTCATAAAAAATAGATGAAAGACATAATAGATGGTGCTAGTTGATGGTGACATGGAATCTAATGTGGTGGGTTCCTATATGACGTGGATAGCTTGTATGTTGAGAGAAATAAAAATAATGAGTTTTAGTGGTCTGCATCTATATAGGTTATATAGATTTTGTGGGGTGATAGTAAACGACATAGCATATTTAAAATATTTTAAAAAATATATTATAAATTTTCATCATTACTTTTCATAAAATTTTGTATTTATTTCGTATCCTATAAAAATAATAATAAAATCATAATAGTTTTAAAATAATAAGTTATGATGTACTCTACTACTTTACAAAGTTTAACTTAAAATTATACACATGGAAAAATAAAAAAAATACAAATACTATTAAGCGGTAGATTGTATCGATTAACTTGTTTTGGGAGTGTTTTGAGAAACAAAATAGTTTATAGCTTATCTCGGCCATATTTGAGTGAAATAATTTGGATATTTTCCTTTTAGGATAAAAAGTAGAAATGTCCTTTTGCGAACTTTATTTGAAGAGCATCTTAGGGTGAGCAAGAGCCTTATGGACTTGTCAGACTTTAGGACCGGCAATCCTGGGATTTGAGGTGTGCGCCGATGATCGTGGCTAGAGTAAACGGCGGCGGCATTTCTGAGTCCAAACGGAGCTGGCTTCGGGGACGGTTCAGCGACTCCTTAGAAAGAGCAATGCACTCCGCCAGGGCGGCATTGACACGATCTAGCCCGGCAATGATTTCTTTTTGTGGTGGATCTTTGGTGTTGAAGGCATCTAGGCCCCTAATTGAGTTTTGGTAATTAATGATAATACTTGTGGACTAACAATTTAATTTGAGAATATGAGAATAAGTTAGTTCCAAGAGGTGCAACGAGCTTCAAATGTTGGTGTGTGGAAAGCATGTGTGCTATGGACCATGCGAAGCTCAAGGCAAAGGTATATAATAGGGCTTTTAATTTTGACCGGTCATGAGGTGATTAGAGGATGAAATATGACCGGGTTGATAGGTTGGTTCAACAAAATATTAGGGCCACAATGGTCTTTGAATTGCATGTAGTGCATTTAGAATATGTGGTGACTAACTTGGGTATGGGCACATTGCAAATCTTCTGGAAAACAGCCAAGTCGTGGCTGGCGGACGGTCCACGGGGTCATGGCGGACGGTCCGCGAAATTCGAGTTAAAAAAAGAAAAAGTTTAATCCTGTGAAAAATCCGAACGGACCGCGGACGGTCCGCGGCCTCGTCGCGGACGGTCCGCGGTGCGCTGTCTTGTGGGGCCACGTGCGCTGACTTGGTGTGCTGAGCAGCAAGGCTTGGCGGACGGACCGCGTCTCCCTCGCGGATGGTCCGAATTAAATCACACAAAGACGTTTCCCGGGGTTTTAGAGGGGAAGACCGTCCGGCCTTGCCAGACGGACGGTCCGTGGTGCTCGCGGACGGTCCGCGGCTCTCTGGCGGACGGTCCGCCGGACCTCAACGGTCACTTCTGACACACGTTTGACTGCGCGATATAGCCGTTGTAATTTGAACGCGGACGGTCCGCGGCTCTCTGGCGGACGGTCCGCCGTGCACGATTCTGAACGGGTTTTTCCCCCCAACGGCTAGTTTTGAGGAGAGGGCTATAAATACTTCCACCCCGCGGGCTTGGTGGTTCTCTTGGCACTTTGAAAAGCTCGATACTCATTCTAGAGCCCTTGTTCTCCTCTCTCTCACTCACTTGCTTTGAGGTTGCATTTCTTTGTTAGATTGAGAGCTTCTAGTGCATTGCATCAAGGATTTGATCATTGTGGCACTAGGATTTCATTGAGCTCGTGGTTGATTTGTTACTCTTGGAGGTTGCCGCCTCCTAGACGGCTTGGAGCTCGTGATTCCACCGAGCACTTCAAGAAGATTGTGAAGTTGCCGTGGAAGATTGGTGTGAGAGGTCTTTGTGCTCACCTCACCGGGGTGGTGAAGAGCAACTCTAGTGGAATCGAGATTTGGAGCGGTTCATTGGTTCTAACCGGCTTAAAGATCAAGAGAGTCTTGATAGAGAAGCCGTTGAACATCGAATCCATCTCAACATGGACTAGGGGTGACCGGCAAGTCATCGACACCACGGGATAAATTTGTGTCTCTTACTTGTGGTTTGATCCTTGCTTTTAATTTGAGCATTTACATTTGTGCAAGTTATTTATCTAGAAGTTGAATTATTGCTTGTCATCCTAGGTTGCAAACCCCTCAACATAGGTTTAGAATAGCTAGAGATTTAATTCACCTTGTGGTTCTAATTAAATTTCTCTAGTGTTGTGATTGAAGTTTGAAACCGCCTATTCACCCCCCTCTAGTCGGTAATCTTAGATCCTACGGGTGTCGAGAAAGTAGACCACGGATCTGCTCCTGGATGTTGAGTCGCTCGACCTACAACAGGAGCGGGTCAGCGATGCGGAGGGAAGCCCCTGAGCTTATCGATGTAGATTCAGCCGATGTCGAGTCGACACCGACGGAATTGGAACTGCTGGAGTCGGCATGGCAGTCGGCAAAGAAGTCGACCCCTTGTAGATGCTTGGGGCTGCTCTCCATGCTCGCCGGGAAGATGATCCACGGTTGATCTACCATCGAGCTTGCTACAATAAACTCAACAATCACCCCCTACCTGGCGCGCCAACTATCGGATCTTAGGACCGGCAATCCACTAGAGGGTTTCCGAGTGGTAGATTTGTAGGAGATCGTCAAGTTAGTAGGCTTGATGGTAACACAAGACGCGTCTTTAGACACGTTTAGGCTATCCGGAGGTATAATACCCTATGTCCTGTGTTTGGTGATGTTCGTATGGTTGGTGCTTGACAAAACTTTAGGAAGCTATAGCAGGCTTTGTGGTTACAATAGTTGGTTCGCCCTTCGAGTGACGTCCTAGGCCACCTTGTCAGATATAGACCTAGATTGGCTGTCTTTTCTCCTGATAATGGGTCCAGGGGTATCCATATCCCATAGGACTTACTTCAAATCATCCACTATATATACACGACTTAGCATTGTGAATAATAATCCTTTTTTTTCTTTCAAACACGCAAGAGAGATATCCATCAATATGTATTTAAAATAAAAGATTCCATGAGCGTCAGTGAGACCAGATAAGACGACCCAAGACTACCATCTACTCACTAGAATCTGGGGCAGTCGAGGGAAATTAAGCACTCGAGCACCGGCTACTGCCCAAAGCCACACCTCTTCTTTAGTAACCAGCAAGCCCCTGCTATGCTTGGCACCACACCATCAAGAACTACAAATTTTGTAGTGATAGGCAACGTTACTGCTAATGACGAATGATATTGTCATTAATAAAATTATTTACTTAACATAATGCATATATATTCACAAACATCAGTCATCCTTTACGCAAATCCTATCCTATGAGTACCTCTCTGATCTTGAGTTGACGGAGTCGCGCATACATCTTTACTATCGATGGGTGCATGCATCGTTTACAATTGAAAGAACATCATTGTTAATTTCTCAAATAAATTCAGAAAACTGTGAGCACCCGTCAATCCCTTGAATCACAATTCGAGACCACTAGCCGAGATCAACGGCCTTTATTCTTTTGTGAGTAAATATTACTGTTTTTGTAGTAGTACGTGATGTGCCCATCAATAACAAGTTACCTATGGTGATTTTGTACGTCAATATGAATATCTATCGGATCAAGTCTCTCAGAGATACTCACAAGGACAAGAGTGCATATATATATATTCATAGGAGTAAAATACACCCGCGGTCCTCGAACTTGTCCTGAGGTGTCATCTAGTCCCCGAACTCTCAAAATGCATATTTGAGTCCCTGAACTTGGTAAACTGTGTCATCTAGGTCCAACGTTCCAAAACTTTGTGTAGATGATTTTTGGTAACTAATAAGTAGGCCCTGCATGCTAGAAAGTGAACGGCCTACAACATCAACACAAAGTATTCCTAACCAGCTTTTTTCTGCAACTTTGTGTATTGCTCCATAAGTAATAACCCTATACTCATGGAAAAATTGCAGTGCTAGATCTAGCTACATTTTCCAAAAGTCGTGTTGAATAATATCAGTACGTAGAATAAGAACAAGGCAACTAGCTTACTCTTGCATATATATACACGCCAATGCCCAATTGTCAGACGTGACACATGTAGAGCCACTGTTAGGGACTGTGGAGGGGTACTATGGAGGGGGTACTGGATCGGAGTTGATCGTTGAAGTGTAGGTTTCAAAGGTTCGCGAATAGAGTAGAGCTTAATAAAGGTCCAACAAGGAGAAACAAAGCTACAAATACACCCATGCATGATGCAGTAGGTACGGTGTGTTGTTAGTTGCGGCGTGGTTTTTGGTTGCCGCGCTTTCTCAGTATGTAGCTAGCACTACGGCAAACCCGGCATATGCCGAGTGTCTCGGTCTTTGCCGAGTGTATAATATCGGGCACTCGGTAAAGACTCTCTTTGCCGAGTGTCCAGAAGAAGGCCCTCGGCAAAGAGAAAACACTCGGTAAAAATATCCTTTGCCGAGTGGCCGGACGCCGACACTCGGCAAAGACGCGCTTTGCCGAGTGTCAGGCAACGGACACTCTGCAAAGATGCCGCACGTTCTCAACGCGTGATACGGCCACCAACGGCCGTTGGCAGCCATTTGGGCTGCATCTACTTTGCCGAGTGCAGACGGCAGACACTCGGCAACAAACCTCTTTGCCGAGTGTCCGCATGCTGACACTCGGCAAAGACGCCGCACGTGCTCAGCGCGTGACACGACAACCAACGGCGTGTGTTTATGGTTGGCGACCGTACGCTACATAGGTAATCACGCTCGACGGGGAGTCAAGCGTACGCGCGCGCAACTGCGCATCAACTGGCGCCTGGGATGCATCAAACCATGGACCACACTTGTGTGATTATTGTGTCCATGCTGCATATCGATCTACATGTATATGCATAGTTGACACATGTTTACTTCGTGCTGATTATTGTTACTGTGTGAAGAGAGCTTGGTCATGAAAAGTTTTTTTTTGACCAACAACTCTTTTTTTTATTATATTAAAGCAGCATTCTTACAACAAGGCCCTTGGCAAAGGAGCCAATTACATCGAGGTCCAAAGGACTCAAACACAAAACTGCCACCGGAAGCAGATCGCCGGCGGACAGCTGCAGCGGCGAAAGCCGCATGGAGCCGTATGAGCGGAAGGGCCTCGTGAAGCAGAGGCTTGAAGTGGATGCGGACGACGTCGAGGAAGAGCATCACCGGCGAACCATGGATGAAGTTGCAAGAGCAGTCGCCGACGAGAAGAAGGTCGCCATCCACAGAGCCGGTGGGAGGCTCACTACCGAGACGATGACGGAGGGCGTTGAGCCAACTCGATGCTGATTGAAGAGTAGCTGCTTGGGGCTCGAACAGGGCGAAGCAAGAGGGGAGGGAACAAGATCCGGCGGATGGAGGGAGGGAGGAGGATTATTTAGGGATACCTCGAAGGCGTCGACGGCGGCGAGGTGGCCGAGGAGAACCACGGCGACGACGGCGAGGACGACGACGAGCTCCGGTCGAAGCATGCAGCTAGGAACTACTACAACGAGCAATACTACTAGGAGCAAGTATAAACACTATACTACAGGGAGCAGGGGGGCCCCCGCTCCTTCCCACTGCAACGAGCTCGCCGGAGCAAGCTCGCCGGAGAAGGGAGGGAGGGGGCCGACGGGAAAAAGGGCTGGGAGCGGCTGGGAGGTTCGAGAGAGAACGAGTCTATCCGACGATCTAACGGCGTTCCTGGCGGCTTGTTACTGAAATGCATTTGTTTGGTCCCCGGCCATACACTGCCACGCAAAACTTGACCTCGCCTAAGGGCAAGTACAACCGTGTAGTCAGCTTGTTGTCTTTTTACACAAATAGACAGCTTAAACAGACAGCTTGTACAATGGATTGTCTGTTTGGTTGTCTGCGGGGTGTTTAATTCATCCTTTGACACACAAATCATGATGATCTAGTGTATACTTAATTTTTGTAGTCATTTTGTGGCATATACAAGACAATGTACAGTATATTCAAATATTCAAGTATACATACACATGTAGATTTCCTCACTGCATGATTTTTCAATATCTCAAACAAAGATCAAATCACTACATGTTTCTTCAATCAAAACCTCCAAGATTGGCCCTGAATAACTGTTACTTAAATGGTATAAAATAACTTGCATATATGTGAAAAGATCAACATGAATTTGGTGCAGGCCAGCTAACATCAACTGCGTGATTAAGATGAATGCACATAGCACTCACCATGCGGCTATAGTCAGCGACAATAAGATTCCACTGTGTTATCTGCAGCTGAGATCTCATTCAGAGACCAGATGCAAACAGGCACCTGCATCTGTTTCTTTTTGTTGGCCTATCCAATGACTCATGTTCTGCAAATGAGCTACGACACATATCTCATATGCAAGAAAGAGACTAACTCCAGGATGCAAACAGAACATGCAAGAATGATTTTTTCCTCACTCCAGGATGCAAACAGGCAAGAATCCTGCACACAAATCCCACTAGCAACAAACCTCTGTTCAGAGCCATGCATGCCATCGTAGAAGAAATCATGCGGTAGCCAGCTGCGTCTGGGCCTTCCAAATCTGGAAGAAAAATTAAACAAGCAGAAATCAATTTGTAGTAACAAAAGCTCAGATGCACAATAAAAATGGGAAAAATGATTCTTTCCACCGCAAGATACAAACGAGGCATTCTCCAGTGCTAGCGAGCGCGATGGCCCCTGAAGATGTCGGAGCTGGATTCAGTGCCTTTGCTCTGTAAAGGCACAACGTACCTTTAGCCTGTACATCCACCATCTAACAAGGATCCAATGGCTTCCAACTATTTGAGCTGCCCTGGAGCTGGTGGAACCCATGGTACTGCCCAGGAACTCAGGAAGAGATGGTGGAGCCCATCGTGCTGCTGGATGGAAGCGACAGAATCCGTGCCTGGAGGACGAGACCTGGTCCAATCAACGCCTTCCTTTTGAAAATTGAGGCCTGGCCATGTTTAGTTCCCTCAAAAATCCAAACTTTTCATCACATCAATATCACATTAGCTATGTTTAGTTCCCTTGAAAAGACAAAAATTCTCTCTCCAAAAACACTAAACATGGGTAAATAAAAAACTAAGTAAATGCTTTTTGATGTACACGGCGAGACGAATCTTTTGAGTCTAGTTAGGTCATGGTAGTACAACGATTACCACAAACAAACGAAAAGTGCTACAGTGCGCTACAATGTCCGTTGTGACATTTTCACCAAACTTCACATTCCCTTTTCGGGAACTAAACGCAACCCTTCTTTTTTTAACTAAACACACCCCTTGTTTAGATCTCAAATTTGGGAGGCCAAATTTGGGACTTTGATGTCACTTCATAATCATTGCGATACTGTAGCGTTTCGTTTGTATTTATAAAAAATTATCCAAAAATTAATTAATTAGGCTCAAAATGTTCGTCTCGTAGAGTATAACAAAACTGTGCAATTAGTTTTTGATTTTATCTACATTTAGTACTCCGTGCACTGTCTCTTATACACATCTAGATGTGTATAAGAGACAGTGGTAA
>OAMR01000077.1:701826-804452 GCA_900205405.1 Echinochloa crus-galli | reverse complement strand
CATAAGGAAATCAATCGCACTGATGACGAGGATAGGGGGGTCTTTGATCTGTGGTGCGAATATGTGGAAGCGGGTACAGTGAAGACTGTACCTCCACTTGGGATTGTCAAGTACACAGGTATGTGTATTCCCGCTCCTCTTTTGCTCGTTACCTGCCTGGCTTGCGTGCTATAGAAGATTCTCATCACATCAAAATGTCATAACATGCATGTAGTACTAAATGTAGATGAAATCAAAAACTAAGTATACAGTTTTGTTGTACTCTGCGAGACGAACATTTTGAGTCTAATTAATCAATGTTTGAACCATTATTTATAAATGCAAATGAAATGCTTCGGTGTCGTATTTATGTCGTTTTCTAAAATTTGGGTGTCCAAACTTTAAAACTGAGGCCAGACGTGCTTTCAGATGTTCGTGCAAGAGGACGATAAACAATTCAGGCCTTGTTTAGATACCAAATTTGGGGGGCCAAATTTGGAGGTATGATGTCACTTTGTAATCACGTGCGCTACTGTAGCATTTCGTTTGTATGTGTGAAAAATTGTCCAAAAATTGATTAATTAGGCTCAAAATGTTCGTCTCGTAGAGTATAACAAAACTGTGCAATTAGTTTTTGATTTTATCTACATTTAGTACTCCATACATGTGCCGATATTTTGATGTGATGGGAATTTTTTTTTGCATAGTGAACTTTGGGGTGTAATTTGAGATCATAGTGTATTTCTTAATTTATAAAAAAGTAAAAAAATATTATTGATTGTGGTGTCCCCATCTGTTCGCACCGGTGAAAAACCAAACTCTCATGTACTTGCCTGCTTGGATTGCTGATAAAGGTTGCAAGCCGTTAGATCCTAGTTGGAGGGTGGATATACAGGCTAAAGGTACGTTGTGCCTTTACAGAGCAAAGGCACTGAATCCTGCTCCGAAGATGTCTGTATGCTTGAGATGACAGGTTCAAGGAAAGAACGAAAAGGAAAAAAAATCAGTGGACAGAAACCATCGAGCCGCGAAATAAATTTCTTTCACACGGAAGACAACCAACGATATAGATCTGTAAACACGTACCATACATGAAACAATTTGGAGATGCAAGATCTGGAAATTGGCGGCACGGCTAGACACTTACCAGACAAAGATGCGGAAGCGGATGCCTATAGGTGCCGAGCGCAGATTTGACGAGGGAGCGGCCTCAGCTAGCGCGAGGGGTTCGCCAACAGGAGGGGAGCCGATGCTCCCGCCGAGCGGCGAGGGTCAGCGACAGGGCTGGACCACGGCGCCGGATCTTACCCCACTATCACGATGAGGGAGCGGCCTCATCAGCTACGGCGAGGGATTGAGGAAGGCGCGAAACCTGCGTGCCAAAGAAATCCCCGCGGCGCGCAGCGGATCCCCTCCTCCGTCGTCTCCTCATCGCCGACTCGTACAACAGCCTTCGCCTCGTCGAATCATCTGGGAGCACGAGATGGAGTCGTTGCCGAACGAGACGACAACCTGGGAGGAACTCGCGCCGTGCGGGGGGCTAATCGCAAATTTGCGCTGCATGTCGACGGCAGTCGTCGACCGTTGTACGCCCTAAGGGCATGTACAGCCCGTCTACAAGACTCGTCTGTTTAACGGTGATTTTGTGAAAAACCCCCCGCGGCTGCCTGTCGACGGGCTTCGCGTCGCCTCGCCAGGCGACGCCTCCGTCCCGTTGCCCGAGGCGGAGCCGACGACGCTCGATGCGTTGTACGACGTCGTCTACACGAGGCGACGACGGGCTGGGATCCCGCGCGGAGGAGTTCTTCGCGCCAAGAACGACGAGCTCGGAGGGAGAGAGCGGAGGCAGCGGAGGCAGGACACGCACTGGGATACCGCGCGGAGGAGTTCTTCGCGCCAAGAACGACGAGCTCGGAGGGAGAGAGCGGAGGCAGCGGAGGCAGGACACGCACTGGGATACCGCGCGGAGGAGTTCTTCGCGCCAAGAACGACGAGCTCGGAGGGAGAGAGCGGAGGCAGCGGAGGCAGGACACGCACTGGGATACCGCGCGGAGGAGTTCTTCGCGCCAAGAACGACGAGCTCGGAGGGAGAGAGCGGAGGCAGCGGAGGCAGGACACGCACTGGGATACCGCGCGGAGGAGTTCTTCGCGCCAAGAACGACGAGCTCGGAGGGAGAGAGCGGAGGCAGCGGAGGCAGGACACGCACTGGGATACCGCGCGGAGGAGTTCTTCGCGCCAAGAACGACGAGCTCGGAGGGAGAGAGCGGAGGCAGCGGAGGCAGGACACGCACTGGGATACCGCGCGGAGGAGTTCTTCGCGCCAAGAACGACGAGCTCGGAGGGAGAGAGCGGAGGCAGCGGAGGCAGGACACGCACTGGGATACCGCGCGGAGGAGTTCTTCGCGCCAAGAACGACGAGCTCGGAGGGAGAGAGCGGAGGCAGCGGAGGCAGGACACGCACTGGGATACCGCGCGGAGGAGTTCTTCGCGCCAAGAACGACGAGCTCGGAGGGAGAGAGCGGAGGCAGCGGAGGCAGGACACGCACTGGGATACCGCGCGGAGGAGTTCTTCGCGCCAAGAACGACGAGCTCGGAGGGAGAGAGCGGAGGCAGCGGAGGCAGGACACGCACTGGGATACCGCGCGGAGGAGTTCTTCGCGCCAAGAACGACGAGCTCGGAGGGAGAGAGCGGAGGCAGCGGAGGCAGGACACGCACTGGGATACCGCGCGGAGGAGTTCTTCGCGCCAAGAACGACGAGCTCGGAGGGAGAGAGCGGAGGCAGCGGAGGCAGGACACGCACTGGGATACCGCGCGGAGGAGTTCTTCGCGCCAAGAACGACGAGCTCGGAGGGAGAGAGCGGAGGCAGCGGAGGCAGGACACGCACTGGGATACCGCGCGGAGGAGTTCTTCGCGCCAAGAACGACGAGCTCGGAGGGAGAGAGCGGAGGCAGCGGAGGCAGGACACGCACTGGGATACCGCGCGGAGGAGTTCTTCGCGCCAAGAACGACGAGCTCGGAGGGAGAGAGCGGAGGCAGCGGAGGCAGGACACGCACTGGGATACCGCGCGGAGGAGTTCTTCGCGCCAAGAACGACGAGCTCGGAGGGAGAGAGCGGAGGCAGCGGAGGCAGGACACGCACTGGGATACCGCGCGGAGGAGTTCTTCGCGCCAAGAACGACGAGCTCGGAGGGAGAGAGCGGAGGCAGCGGAGGCAGGACACGCACTGGGATACCGCGCGGAGGAGTTCTTCGCGCCAAGAACGACGAGCTCGGAGGGAGAGAGCGGAGGCAGCGGAGGCAGGACACGCACTGGGATACCGCGCGGAGGAGTTCTTCGCGCCAAGAACGACGAGCTCGGAGGGAGAGAGCGGAGGCAGCGGAGGCAGGACACGCACTGGGATACCGCGCGGAGGAGTTCTTCGCGCCAAGAACGACGAGCTCGGAGGGAGAGAGCGGAGGCAGCGGAGGCAGGACACGCACTGGGATACCGCGCGGAGGAGTTCTTCGCGCCAAGAACGACGAGCTCGGAGGGAGAGAGCGGAGGCAGCGGAGGCAGGACACGCACTGGGATACCGCGCGGAGGAGTTCTTCGCGCCAAGAACGACGAGCTCGGAGGGAGAGAGCGGAGGCAGCGGAGGCAGGACACGCACTGGGATACCGCGCGGAGGAGTTCTTCGCGCCAAGAACGACGAGCTCGGAGGGAGAGAGCGGAGGCAGCGGAGGCAGGACACGCACTGGGATACCGCGCGGAGGAGTTCTTCGCGCCAAGAACGACGAGCTCGGAGGGAGAGAGCGGAGGCAGCGGAGGCAGGACACGCACTGGGATACCGCGCGGAGGAGTTCTTCGCGCCAAGAACGACGAGCTCGGAGGGAGAGAGCGGAGGCAGCGGAGGCAGGACACGCACTGGGATACCGCGCGGAGGAGTTCTTCGCGCCAAGAACGACGAGCTCGGAGGGAGAGAGCGGAGGCAGCGGAGGCAGGACACGCACTGGGATACCGCGCGGAGGAGTTCTTCGCGCCAAGAACGACGAGCTCGGAGGGAGAGAGCGGAGGCAGCGGAGGCAGGACACGCACTGGGATACCGCGCGGAGGAGTTCTTCGCGCCAAGAACGACGAGCTCGGAGGGAGAGAGCGGAGGCAGCGGAGGCAGGACACGCACTGGGATACCGCGCGGAGGAGTTCTTCGCGCCAAGAACGACGAGCTCGGAGGGAGAGAGCGGAGGCAGCGGAGGCAGGACACGCACTGGGATACCGCGCGGAGGAGTTCTTCGCGCCAAGAACGACGAGCTCGGAGGGAGAGAGCGGAGGCAGCGGAGGCAGGACACGCACTGGGATACCGCGCGGAGGAGTTCTTCGCGCCAAGAACGACGAGCTCGGAGGGAGAGAGCGGAGGCAGCGGAGGCAGGACACGCACTGGGATACCGCGCGGAGGAGTTCTTCGCGCCAAGAACGACGAGCTCGGAGGGAGAGAGCGGAGGCAGCGGAGGCAGGACACGCACTGGGATACCGCGCGGAGGAGTTCTTCGCGCCAAGAACGACGAGCTCGGAGGGAGAGAGCGGAGGCAGCGGAGGCAGGACACGCACTGGGATACCGCGCGGAGGAGTTCTTCGCGCCAAGAACGACGAGCTCGGAGGGAGAGAGCGGAGGCAGCGGAGGCAGGACACGCACTGGGATACCGCGCGGAGGAGTTCTTCGCGCCAAGAACGACGAGCTCGGAGGGAGAGAGCGGAGGCAGCGGAGGCAGGACACGCACTGGGATACCGCGCGGAGGAGTTCTTCGCGCCAAGAACGACGAGCTCGGAGGGAGAGAGCGGAGGCAGCGGAGGCAGGACACGCACTGGGATACCGCGCGGAGGAGTTCTTCGCGCCAAGAACGACGAGCTCGGAGGGAGAGAGCGGAGGCAGCGGAGGCAGGACACGCACTGGGATACCGCGCGGAGGAGTTCTTCGCGCCAAGAACGACGAGCTCGGAGGGAGAGAGCGGAGGCAGCGGAGGCAGGACACGCACTGGGATACCGCGCGGAGGAGTTCTTCGCGCCAAGAACGACGAGCTCGGAGGGAGAGAGCGGAGGCAGCGGAGGCAGGACACGCACTGGGATACCGCGCGGAGGAGTTCTTCGCGCCAAGAACGACGAGCTCGGAGGGAGAGAGCGGAGGCAGCGGAGGCAGGACACGCACTGGGATACCGCGCGGAGGAGTTCTTCGCGCCAAGAACGACGAGCTCGGAGGGAGAGAGCGGAGGCAGCGGAGGCAGGACACGCACTGGGATACCGCGCGGAGGAGTTCTTCGCGCCAAGAACGACGAGCTCGGAGGGAGAGAGCGGAGGCAGCGGAGGCAGGACACGCACTGGGATACCGCGCGGAGGAGTTCTTCGCGCCAAGAACGACGAGCTCGGAGGGAGAGAGCGGAGGCAGGACACGCACTGGGATACCGCGCGGAGGAGTTCTTCGCGCCAAGAACGACGAGCTCGGAGGGAGAGAGCGGAGGCAGGACACGCACTGGGATACCGCGCGGAGGAGTTCTTCGCGCCAAGAACGACGAGCTCGGAGGGAGAGAGCGGAGGCAGGACACGCACTGGGATACCGCGCGGAGGAGTTCTTCGCGCCAAGAACGACGAGCTCGGAGGGAGAGAGCGGAGGCAGGACACGCACTGGGATACCGCGCGGAGGAGTTCTTCGCGCCAAGAACGACGAGCTCGGAGGGAGAGAGCGGAGGCAGGACACGCACTGGGATACCGCGCGGAGGAGTTCTTCGCGCCAAGAACGACGAGCTCGGAGGAAGAGAGCGGAGGCAGGACACGGAGGCAGCCAAATCGACCCGGAGGCTAGCCGCGCCGCCGCTCCCCCACCCCTGCCTGGAGCTCCGCCGCCACTGCTCGAGCTCCCAGCCCCATGGCAGGCAGTCGCCTCTAGATCCGCGACCGTCTTCCCCATCCTCTCCACGCTCTGTTCTTGCGTCGCGCCGTCGCCCCACAGCTCGATCCGGTGGCAGCGGGTCTCGAATCGACGGCGGCAGAGGCCGATTCGGCGGCTACGAAGCTCGATTCGATGGCTGTGAAGCTCGATTCGATGGTTGTTAAGCGGAGGCACGAGCAGCGGGGAGGAAGAGGCGTGGGCTGGTGCTGGAGGCCGGACGGCGATGGGCGGCGACGAGCCGCTGCCGACCCCTACCCCCAAGGACCGGCGGGGAAGCGGTGGCCGGCCCCGTTGCGACCGCCGACCGGGGAGACAAGCGCCGCCCGCGGGAACCGGCCGTGCGGCACAAGCTGGGCAGCAACCAGCAGGATGTCAGCCGGTGGTGGAGGCGCTCGCCCACGTATGCGCACCGACGAGGCCACGGCGAGGAGGAATCTGGCAGGCGGAGCTTGTTTCGCGAGAGCTCGGCGCCTCGGCCTGCTATGGATGAGCGTTGAGCGGCGATTTTTTTTTTATGGTGATGAGCGGCGATTTGGATAAGGAGAGAGGAAGGGGTCATGTGCGTGGGAAGAGGAGTAATTATTGCTGACAAATGGGTCCCACATATTATCTATAATATTCAGATCAGCTTTTGCTCTGGTCACCAATTTCCCTTACAAAAATTATTGTAACATCTTTCTATTATTATGCTTGATATTATTCTATCAAATAGCCACACAATAGCATATATAAGCACATTTGTAGTTGATCTTAAACTACATACAAAGCATTAAATAGCTTACAGACGACCTCTCTGTCTGTGGGTTGTATGAGTTGTCTGTACATCTGTCTGTATGCTAAAATCGAGGTTCTATAGACGACCCGCCGTCTGTGTGCGTGCTGTACATGCCCTAAGCTGCGGCGGCGGATTTCGGCGCCACAAGTTAGTGGCCAGAAATACTACTGCTAGCAACTAAAGTTCTGCGATGGCCAGAGTTATTTAATAACCAAACAACAACTTCGTTTTCCGTGGCAGCCACGGCGTGGTAAAGTCTGGCGTGAAACCAAACACGGGTTTGTCATAGGACCCTCTTTTGCTTTAGGTGATCTTCTACCATGTTTCGAAAATTGTAAAGTTCTTTTCTAAATATAAGGGAGCCTATAATGCTGATTTCATAGATTACTTCAGAAGTATTTTCATCTGTGGAAAAGTATTTTGGTATAGACGAGCAACACAGCTCACTGGATGATGGGCCTACATTCACCGGGCTCAAGAATAGGACCGTGCGGCGTTGGCCCATCAGGCTTGGGCTTTAGCCGACAGCCTTCCCCTTCCCTCCCTCTACCTCTCCTGTTCCTCTCCGGCAGGTGTACTCCTGACCTTACCTGGTGCCGCCGCCGCCGCCACCGTCCGCAGAAGCCGAAGATGGCGTCGTCGGCGTCTACCCTCGAGATCGAGGCCCGCGAGTACGTAAAAACTCCTCTTCACCCCTTACTAATCAAGGCCGCCTCTGCACTAGCGAAACCACGAAAATAGCAACCCGAGAAATCCCTAAACCCTACTAGGGTCCTTACGCTCGTTTCTTGAATCCGTCCGTCCGCGCGTGAATCTCTTTGTTTGCCAATCCGGCATCCCGACTAGTACCTTCCAGTATGGCAAGAAATAGAACGAATTCTGACAGCGAATTCCACACGCCGTCCTGAATCTACCGGAGAACAGCCAGACTCGCGGTAGCGGTAGTGGCTTCAGGCGGAGAAATGATTTAAGTGTATGTTTTTTCTTTTGTTATCGTGCGCAGCGTGGTGAAGATAGTGCTGCAGTTCTGCAAGGAGAACTCGCTGCAGCAGACGTTCCAGACGCTGCAGAATGAGTGCCAGGTCTCCCTCAACACCGTTGACAGCATCGACACCTTCATCGCCGACATCAATGCCGGGCGCTGGGACGCGGTGCTGCCCCAGGTCGCGCAGCTCAAGCTGCCGCGAAAGAAGCTCGAGGACCTCTACGAGCAGATTGTGCTGGAGATGGCCGAGCTCCGCGAGCTTGACACAGCCCGTGCCATCCTCCGCCAGACGCAGGTCATGGGCGTCATGAAGCAGGAGCAGCCTGAGCGCTATCTCCGCCTTGAGCACCTCCTTGTCCGCACATATTTTGACCCCAATGAGGTTGGCAACTTGCTCTTGCTATGTTCATTATGCTTTTTCTCCTCCCTGAGCTATCTTAATTTTGAAATAATGGAATATCACTCTGCCAACAGGCCTACCAAGATTCCACCAAGGAGAAGCGGCGTGCGCAGATTGCCCAAGGTGAGCTTGCTGATTGTCTTACATACATGTTGGGCTGTTATTTGTTTAGAGTTTAGAGTACACATTTGTGGTGTACTACATAATTCTTTTAGCACCTGTAAACAAAGTTTTGAAACTGAGAGAAAACTGATTAAGTATATAGTTCTTTAATAAGTTGGTCCAATTTTAGCTATCCTGTAAATTCTATTCATTACAATCCTGATTCTCAACCATCAGTTGTTCTTATTCCTTTGTTGTGCAATTTCAGCTGTTGCTTCTGAAGTCTCAGTAGTCCCCCCATCTCGGCTTATGGCATTGATTGGTCAGGCTTTGAAATGGCAGCAGCACCAAGGTACTCTCTTTTCCTCGCACTATTAATTGGCTGCCACCATAATGATATCCTGTTGTAACTGTCATGAATTAGTCTTGAAATCCTCACCTTTTTTCTACTGCATAGGACTGTTGCCTCCTGGCACACAGTTCGATTTGTTCAGAGGAACTGCTGCTATGAAGCAAGATGAAGAAGAGACATACCCTACCACTTTATCTCATCAAATAAAGGTGATTTTGCTTCTTTGTTGTTATATTCCTTATCTTTACTTGATAGTAAGGAGAATGTGAACTTCAGAAAAGTCAGCTCCAAAAGTGTTAATGAATAACCTAGAAAATACTGACAGATCGTTACACTAGAGTAATGGGTTGAGTTTAACTTGTGATAATAGCTATACGTTTGAACCATGGTAATCATAAAATTGAATGATAGAAGTAATTCATACCACTGAACATAATCTGTGTGCTTGCTGGTTATTTGTTATCCTTGATGATGATGAACCAGCGATAGTTTAGATTTAGTTTGAGGTTCTATCATGTTCATAAAAGTAATTCATACCACTGAACATAATCTGTGTGCTTGCTTGTTATTTGTTATCCTTGATGAAGATGAACCAGCGATAGTTTAGATGTAGTTTGAGGTTCTATCACGTTCACTTGCATGCTTAAGAAGGGAAAAAACATATGAATGTGCTAAGGGAGTCACTCTTATCAGGCTTTTGTTTATACTACTCATAACCTGGAACTGTCCTTGCAGTTTGGGAAGAAAACTCATCCTGAATGTGCTCGATTTTCACCTGACGGTCAGTACCTTGTTTCTTGCTCAGTGGATGGAATCATTGAAGTAAGTAGATTTCTAGTCTGCCTTTGCATGTCAGCTTCTTTGATGTGCTTGGCTAAAGCTCACTAAAATTTTCAGGTCTGGGATTATATTAGAGGGAAGCTGAAGAAGGATCTTCAATATCAAGCCGATGTGAGCCTTTTAAGTTTTATAATTTTATGGATTAAATATGCCCACTCCATTTAATCAGATGTGGATAAGGATGCTAATTTTTTGCATGCTTTCACACTCCAGGAAAGTTTCATGATGCACGATGATGCTGTGCTATGTGTTGATTTTAGTAGAGATTCTGAAATGCTGGCATCCGGATCACAGGATGGAAAGATTAAGGTTCCCTTGTTACTAAGGCTTACATTTTCTTTCAATTCATCCCTCACCAATCTATGTTGTATTTAAATATTTTTCGCTCAGGCTATATTATAATAACTTATGTACTTCTTGCAAGTTTATGTTTGTTACTCAGAAATTCCTTGTGAGTTCGATTTCAGACTGTTTACAGATATTTGCTATATATCAAACTGCTATTTTTAGTTCTGTTGTTGTATTGGTAGATTATAGCATCATTTTATACATTTCATATATAACACTTGTTCAACAAAATTCTGTTACGAGTACATGCTGTGATCATATATGAGTGTCTGGTAAAACAAAATTAGTTGGTCAGTATCTCACCACTGTCATTAAGTTTCTACTTTATTGGTTCTTGTGTACCAAATGAAATTACAATGAATAACTTCATCTCTGTATTAATCTGCTCCCATTCATCTATTGCCAGGTTTGGCGTATACGGACTGGCCAGTGCTTGCGACGCCTTGAGCGCGCGCATTCGAAAGGTGTTACAAGTGTAACATTCTCACGTGATGGAACACAGATATTGAGTACATCCTTTGACACTACAGCGAGGTTTCATACAACCATACACTACCAGCCTAAATTTATATTATTGAAATATCCTCATTCTTATTTTAAGTTTCCATTCTTCAAAAAAGAACTGTTCAAGTTGGTAATCGCTGGTTGGAGCAAGTTTCATGTCCCTCATCCCTAATTTTTTCTGTTGGAGCCTTTGAGGTCATGTATCTTGGTGCAGTATGCTGCAATTCTTATATCGGCCCGTCCTTTGAGTACTTAAATTAAGCTACATCATAGGTTTGGAATTGTTATTGTTATCGTTGTTGTACTACATGTTTAAGTAGTAGGCTCATTTGATATGAGATAGACTAAATTTAGAAAATAGAAATTCTTTGCTGATAGTTTAAAACTGTTAAATTCCTTACCTAAACTGGGAAGATGTATCAAGAAAATAAATCGGAAAGATGTATGCAGGTCAACTTCATCAAATTAAAATTTTAGAACCATATTTTAAATTGTGCATCTTTCTTCTGCAGCCTTCACTCCATCTATATTATTTCGCTTTGCTATAATTCATACTTAAATATAAATCGGGATTTGAACTTTGGCCTGGTGAATTTGGAAGGATCTCCCTAAGTGTTTGAACTAAGAGTGGTCATACAATCAGGTTCTTTTTCAAGCATTGAAAATATGGACATTTCGCTGTACTGAATTGTGATTGTTTCTGCATGTCCTGCAGAGTTCCTTTTTTTAGATCTCTCGTGCTTTCATTTCTTTCTTGGATTGGGTTCAGAATTTCAGTTTAACACATGCCAGTTGTAAGCAGTTTTACTTGAAAAGAATTAAAGGCTTACTCTCCCCTTTCTTTTTTGTAGAGTACATGGCCTCAAGTCTGGAAAGATGCTGAAAGAATTCCGAGGTCATAATTCCTATGTGAATTATGCCATCTTTACTACAGATGGTAACCGTGTTATTACAGCTTCCAGTGATTGTACTGTTAAGGTACTGATGTCCTCATCTCATATATACAGTTAAACTTTATATTTGTTCAAAAAAATCGTGGCTACTTGTTTATTCATTTACTGTTTCTTAATCCAGGTCTGGGATTCAAAAACAACAGATTGCTTGCATACTTTCAAGCCACCACCTCCTTTAAGGGTACTGATTTCTCATGCTGTCCAAGTTTGTGACTCTTAAAAGTTGTATAACCTTTAGTGATGCTTATTTACCCATATATGTCCTTTTGTTCCCAGGGAGGAGATGCATCTGTTAATTCTGTCCATTTATTTCCGAAAAACACTGATCACATTGTTGTCTGTAGCAAGACTTCGGCAATATACATCATGACTTTACAGGGACAGGTACTGTGAATACACATCCTATGTTTTATTTGTCTTATGTTTTTCTGCCTGCAAAATGGAGAGTTCTATGGGAATCTAGTTAACCTCTATATTCTTTGGAAACATAATGTACTGTAGGCAGGCCATTAGTTATGTGTCTGTGATTCCTGCATTTATGATTGTGGGGTCATCTCTTGCACTATTCACTTCGAATGCTATATAAAGTAATCTATTCCATGTAAAAACATTTTCTCACAGTAAAAGCATCCTCTGTTTATCTGATGATCCACCACTTGCCTGTTTGATGGGATATAGTAGGGGACACCCTACTGAAATTGAATTGAGCAAACTGTACATGTTATGTTTTCATTTTTGTAACAAAAGGTTGAAAGAAAAAGGCCAACACAAGGACATTTCAGCCATTTGAAATACTGATTCTAGTGCATGCTTATCATTAACTTCAAATTGTTTCAGGTTGTAAAGACTTTCTCATCAGGTAAACGGGAAGGGGGAGATTTTGTTGCAGCTTCAGTTTCCCCAAAAGGAGAATGGTTGTATTGTGTTGGTGAAGACATGTGAGGATATCACTATAAACTTTCTTTTATTATCTAATGTTTCGATGTGTGCTTCTTTATAGATGTCTAAATGAGAGTTGTTTGCAGGAACATGTATTGCTTTAGTTACCAATCTGGTAAACTGGAGCATCTAATGAAGGTTTGTCAAGTGAATTTTCTCACGTTTCAGCACAAACTTGTTAACCCATTACATTTTTGATTATGCTGTACAAGTTATTTTAATGATAACACCTTAACACTATGTACCTTGGGTTCCGCAGGTCCATGAAAAGGATGTCATAGGCATTACGCACCACCCTCACAGGAATTTGGTTGCCACCTATGCTGAAGATTGTATGATGAAGATATGGAAGCCTTAACTTTTGTTTACTTGTTTGTATCAATCCTGTAACATGGTTATCCAGCTGTCTGAGGTGCTAATTAAATAGGCTGTGTTTGGTTTTGTAGTTTAGAGAACTGGAAGGTGCTTAACAGTTCATTATCGACTTCTTGGTGCATATAGAACCCAATGTGTTCCATTGTATCCTACTATTCTATACCAGTTTTAGTATCTTTGAATGGTTTACAAAAAAAAGCTGATTATGCACTCCAACTTATTTTTTCTTGGCTAGAAAACTGGATGCCGTTGCATCTCGTGACACTCCAACATTTCAGGCATTTAAGAAACTGTGTTTTGCGATTAATTAAACTGGAATAGTTGGACACTATTTACAGTTCAGGGGTGTTTATTTCTTGTGAAGTTCACATGAATTTATCATAGCAATTTCAGAACAGACTGTAGGTAAGATGTGCCATTGCAATTTGCAAAGCTTTCAATTGAACAGTATAGCGTTCTATCATCCATTATTTGCTGTGGGGTTGTTGAATGCTATGATGGTTGCTCAACAATCTACAGATTTGGATAATTCAGGGTTAGAGAAATATCATGAAAGATCCATCCAGGTTTTCGTGAGTTTCCACCATTTTAAGCAATGGTGCCGAAGGAGCATACATCGAACGGGAACCATTATAAGCTTATAACCAAGTCATATATCTGTAGTTCTAGAGATGACACATGCAACTGTAAATACTCCATCGAGTCAATTATAGTGAAAGAATAATTTTGTTCGAAGTTTACACTGAATTCGGAACCAATATGTACAGATGTCTCCTGGAGCCACTGGTGAGGGATACATACAAACCCATAGAGGAAACGTGTATATAAAAATTCTGTAACCCTGAGTTGGCATCTACAGAGTACTAGCCATTTCTTGGTCCTTGACATTGCCTTGTTCAGCGTAATCTTATTCTTCAGCGGTTCTCTTTCCTCCCATTCCCATCTGAATCACGCAGAGGTGTCGCTGGTGCCTCTTGTCCACTTTCCATCTGACTGGTGCTTCCCCTGATCTGTAATAAAACATCTTCAAGAAAATAGAGTCCGCTAGCAGAATACAAAGTCAAAGGTTTTGTTAGAAGTTTGAACATCCATGGGAAGCCAAAAAAAAAACGTGGAAAGAAAGTGGGAAGCAGATCTGAGTTAAAAAAAAATCTCCGGGGGTACACAAAGCGGTATTATCAATTTGAAATGTTACAACTGTTATATTCTCTTTTTTCTGCAGTTGTTTTTTAATGCACCATGACGTTTTGCCTACCTGGTAGCTGCTACAATATACTCCCTCCGTGCCACGACTTTACTTTGATTTGTAGAAAATACGTGCAACATTTTAATCTTCAAATAATATTAAAAAACTAGATTCAAATATCTATCTAATGATATTTATTATGTATCATAAATATTAATATATATTTTTATATATTAGATTAAAGATGTTTCTCGGGAAGCGAAAACGACATAATTTAGGGACGGAGGGAGTATATCAAAACAAATGCAAAAGTACTACTAGTAGTACTACTAATAAGAAAAGATAAGCAAGCAAAAAATATATAAAAGCAGAGACCGGATCGAGAGAGAGAGAAGGGCCGGCGACGGTTGGGGGAGCCAGGGAAGAGGCAGTGCAGGGGAGGGAGCAACAACACCATCAAAGCTCTCATCCTTTTTATGCCCGAAACCTCTCACAACTCCCTCTCCTTTTTCGCAGGCAAAGCAAACAAACTGTAGCAGCAGAAACGGGGGTCTATCTGTTGATGGCCCCATCCCATGCTCTGCCTCTTCCCTGTCTCCAATCCAAACCACCTCCCCACTCTCTGTGTTCATAAGCTGCACACAAACCTGGCAACCTGCTGCCACCGCCAACGCTGATGAGAACCCTAAGCTCCATCATCTCCATGGAACATCGGAGATCTATATATACACACCCCACACTGGTTTGCTGGTTCGGTGCAGTGCAGTACAGTACTACCACTCTTATCTCTCGTGACAAATGCAATCAGCAATGGCGCTCATCAGTATTCAGTACTAACACCTGGAGCTCTGGAGTGGAGTACACACTTTGGACCTGGCTTCGCCTCGTCAGTACAACGCGTACTGCACACATCCAGCAGCTCACCAAACCAAACCCTCCGAAACGGCCTGCCTGCTTGCTAATCCTGCTCGTACGTACTGCGGCACCAGGACCATGCCATGTCGTACACCGTCCAAGTTGTCCAAAAGGGACATCAGTCACAGTCCGGGGAGCTGCATGGGTTGAAATGTTGAAAATATAGCTTCAAGTTTGCGAGTCTGGTTTCTGTCATTTTCGTCAAGCTGGTTCCAAAACGAGGTAGCGTTTTATCGAAAACGCAGAAGCGGCAAAACGTTAAATCTTTTCTTTTCTCTCTTGCTACATGTTCCAATCAGGTGGATAGCTACACGTTCCAATCTTGTAGAGGTGGTTTGGTTGGGTCAGCAACCAACCGCTGAATCGGTTAGCTTAACCCAGTCTCCAACCCAACCCATGGAGAAAATGCTAGCTGATCAGATAAATGAGGTTACTAATTGCTACAGGGATCCTTTTACAAAAAACAGTGGCATTCATGTTCAAATCAAAAGGCATGTATAACCTTGGGCAATACGTACAAGAGCATTTCTTCTGAGGCTTCTGGTACATAGGGGACCACAAGAGAAGCGTGTTTCAACCCTTGTCAAGCAAAACTTCCCGGGCAGCTGCGCCATGCCTCCACTCCATCACTTCCGACAAGCTTGTGGTATCCATACCTACACTCAAAAACCGTTGTCAGGGCTGGTCATCGCCACTTTCGTCGTCATCGTCGTCATAAGCCACCAGAGAGCCCAGCGTGGCCTTGGTGGCATCCGGTGGTGGCTTTTGGTCAGCGCCATGCCCATTTGAAGATGGCTGCCCCTCGGGTGCAGGCTTAGCTTCCGCATCAACCTTTGCTTTCTTGGCTTGCGGCTTCACTGAAATTATTACATTTTTCAGGAGCGCGGGCTGGCTCCTCTTTGTAGGTGGCTTAGGCCTGCTCTCCTGAAGAGGGGTAGTCACAAGCATAGCTCAGGCTCAGCAGGACAGATTTGTGAAACACATATTTTGATGCTCCATTTATAGCATCATCGTGAGGAATGTAACTAAGTTGCACGGAAAGGAGCATAATGTGTATGGTGTAATATGTATTTTGTTCATCTCATCTAAAAAATATGACAAGATCCCAAGAAACGCAAATCTCCTTTGTATCTGTATATTCAAACATACCTCTGGTCTAGAGACTGTAGGAGTTTCAAGTTCATGAACGATATTGGATCGGGCAGCTACAGCCTCCTGAAGGAAAAAGACTCATAGGTCAGTCATGTGACCTGTGCTTGATAGATGAGAATTGAGAACAATAACAGAATAGGAATCGATTGGTGAAATTTATAACTGCCTCTCATAGTCTCATCCCAAATATAAGTCCATTTAGGATTGTCCTAGACAAAACCTTTTGGCTTTGATCACCAATTTCTAAAATAAATCATATAATTTCACATTACTAGATTCATTACTAGACATTTTTCATGATATATAGTTCTTTCTATTAAAATTAATATTTTTCTATAGATATTGTTAGTCAAAGTGTCACATTAGAGACCGTAATGGACTTATATTTGAGGTCGGAGAAAGTAGCTTAAGCTCCACAATGTGCTGTTCTATGCTAATACATTTAGATGTTACTCACATGGAAACTGCGGAGTTGTTCTGCTTCATCATTGGCCACCTGCTGTTCATATTCTCTCCTTGACTGTGCCAAAGTAACAGGAAACAAGGAACTAAGATGTTGCCAAAGTAACAGGAAACAGAAAACAAGGATACTCCCCTCCCCAAAACCCTAGCTTCCTCAAATCCTCTCATCCTCCCTCCCTAATCCAGTGTGAATCCAGCCAAAATCGATGGCAACGGAGTTGAGGAGGAGCGGTAGCCTGATTTTGGAAGAGGGGGAAGGCGGCGCAGGTCAGGCTGAACAGGAAACAGGGTATTCATGTTGTATTTGGGGTGTCAAATGGTGTTAGTCTTGTGGGAGGTATGTGCCATTTCAGCAGATTTTAATGGCAAGTATGCAATTGTGCGAATTGTAGTGGCAGACTCACAACAGGTTCAGACCAATGTCAAAATTTCAAATTGCTAAACAATAATGATTCCCTGGTTCTAATAAGGTGCCTTAACTTTTACCAGATTATGTGTGGTTTACATAATACTAAATTTAAAAAAGAAACATTTATCTGTGGTTGCAGCAAACATTTGGGCACACTATATTTTGGGCACTGCAGTTGTCAGTATCTCACGAATAAAGATCAGACCTTATGGTGGCTGGTTCTGCAGTCTCCCCTGATATAAAATATGCATAAGGTCACTACTATCAAGTGTAGCAATTATCCTATAGGAATTTGGGATACAGAATGCCCTATGCTCTCAGGGATCACAGGATTGACATGAGACATAACCACAATGGTTCTGCAGCAGCTCAAGCAGTCACTTTCCTTTTCATAAACTATAGCACTGTAGTCTAGTTTTAGTCCTATTGGAAACTATAAAGATTAGACTATGTTATCCTTTGTTCCTGCAGGTCTGGAAGGCTTCTGAGTTGAAGGTTTTTAGCAGTTATCCCTCATAAATGAAAGGGGAATAAAAGGGTCAGAATAACAATATGCAAACAAAACCTTTAGTATCTTATGAATAAACATATGGGGTTTCATTATTAAAGAACATGATGGATCCAGCCATCCACACACCCCAAGTTGTGCTCCTAGTAGGTGGCAATAAGGGCTAAGGGGAAAGCGTCTTAAGCAGGTGTACACATAAAAATACATCAGGAAGTATGTCAAATACAATCCTACTGTTGTCAAATATTTCAGCCTAGTGATATGTAGACAGCTATACAGATAGGTAGAAATGTGCAGCTTGTTATATTCTTTTGGAGCTCGAATAAACTTTAAAGAAAGCTAGCTTACATTAAATGCTTACCGATGCCAATTTTTCAAGAAACTCTGTCTCATCTTCATCCAAAGCTTTTGGAGGTCCTGGGTAGAATTGATAATGAGAATACCAAAACAAGAGACATAAAGAATCAAAATCGAACTTCCGTGTTCCTACACTTTACTCATTTTACCCAGGAACAACAATAGCAATGAATAGGTGAATAGCAGGTTAGAAAAGTTCAGCACAACTGGAGTTTTCTTTTTCCCAAATAATCCCCACTAATCAAGGACAGTATCCTCTGTTACTAAAGAGGAGGCAATCAGTTGACCTACAGATGTAAAGTCATACTACTACTACTACCCACACACTTCAGCTATCAGTAAGCATTTTGGATCCTACAGGTTATGCCTTAGCTGTGACATAACATGTCAAACTCAAAATCACACGTGTAATTGTCCAAGTTTTTGGTGACTACATTCTCATGAAGAGTATATCAAAAATACTCCACCTAAATCCAAATGACACAAACTGTGCCCACACTGCACAAACACAGACCATAAGATGATATCAGGGCATAATTGTGGCAGACATACTGTGCTTGAAGCGCTCGTTGAACTCCGCATCCTTCTTCTCCTTGTTCTCCTGTAGAATCTGCACGGGGGACACACGAGAAGCCATATTAGCTTCAAAACGACGGGTGGGTCTCGAGGGTTAAGAGGGGCGACCTCACCTGGAAGAGGGGTTTGTCCCGCTGCGCGGTGCCGTCCTCCACCCGCTCTCCTCGCGTCCGCTTCACCTCATCGAGCTGCAGTTTTCCACAACCACCGAATCTCAGCAATTGCCTTCGACAAATTTCAGCGAGTTCTCTTCCTAGGTTTTGTAAATTCCAATCCTGGCTGGTATCTTAGGGTTGGCGATAGGCGAGCGAGAGGGGCGAGGAGGATGAGGGGAGTGTCCGGTGCCTTGCCTGGTCCTCGGAGATGAAGTTGACGAGGCGGATGGTCGCCGGCGGCGCCGCTGCCTTCGAGCTCGGCGTCGTCTCCTGCCCAGCCATTGCTCCGCCGCTGTTTGTTTTCCTCTCACCGCTCCCAAGCGTTCTCACTAACTCGTAACTCTACAGCGTCTTGAGTGTTGTCCCGGCCCGGCCCGGCCCGGCCCAATACTCCATTCCATTCTCGGCCTCTCTCCTGCCGCCGCCGCTCCATTTCGAAATCTCAGGTTCCGCCGTGTCAAAAAAAAAAAAACCGCGGCGACGATGCGAGCAGCCGCCCCGCTTAGTTCGTCGGCGCGGGGGGCGGCGCCGCCCCCAACTTCTCCGACCGCGCCACGCAGGCCGCCGCGCTCCGCATCGTCAACGCCTTCCTCGCCCCCGCCGTCACGCTCCGCGGGCCGCTCCCCTCCGCGCGCGACATCCAGACCGCGCTCCGCCTCCTCCTCGACCGCATCGACTTCCACGTCGTCGAGGCCACCTTCGAGGACGACCTCATCCATGCCCTTCGCTTCCTCGGGTGCCCCTACAAGATCACCCGCTCCGCGCTCAAGGCCCCCGGCACCCCGCACTCGTGGCCGCCGCTCCTCTCCATACTCCACTGGCTCACCATCCTCGCCCACTCCATTGCCGAGGCCTCTTCCCGCCGCGAAGCCCCATCCGATGACCTCACACTCTACACCACCCAGGGCTACTGCCAGTTTTTGTCAGGGGACGACGACGCCGTCGCGGCCCTCGACGAGGAGTATGTCACCAAAGCCCGGATGAAAAGCGAGGCTGCCGTTGAAACAGTCCGTGCTCTGGAGAAAGAGGCACAGGAATTGGAGGCCGAGGTGAATAAGCTCACCTCGGGTCCCTCGCGGCAGGAGGCACTGCAGGCGGAGAAGGAGGCCTTCAGTGCAGACGTGCACAAGTTTGAGGAGGTGGTGAAGACTTGGGCAACTAAGATCAACGAAAGGGAAGAGGCATTGGTGGACTTGGAGAAGGAGTTGGAAGCGAAATTGTTGGACGCCCAACGCACTGCAGCTGAAAACAAGGAACTGATCAAGAAAGTGGATGCTCAGGCCGTGAATGTGAGGGAAGCCGATCGAATGCATAGGGAGATGCAGGCGATTGAACGTGAAATTGCTAATTCTGAGAATGGGAAAGCAGCACTGGAGGATAAAGGTTGGGAGCTTGATGCTATGCTGGTTACCAAGCTTGAGGAGATTGAGGGGCTTGCTGAGCAATGCAACCAGGCCCTCAAAAGGTATGAATGTGCCTCAGCACCTCCTATAATTTCTTCATCCTTTGAATTTATTCCTCACCTGAACCAATGAACGTTATTGTCTGTAGATGCATCTAGGAACTGATTGAATAATGTGGACTGGGCATGGACATTAGTATGGGATAGTTTGGTTGGACTTGGACATACAAAATTGAACTTGGTGGGGTAGGGTATATGCCAAACAATAAATCCTGTAATGTTTTACCGTGAAGCATATTGAGTCAGTGATTACGGGGGCAAATGATTTGTTTCAAAGAAATTTGGGGAAAATAAATATTGTAGTAAAATGTTAGGGCTTTTGAATAGCCAGCTGACATCACACGTTTTGTTTGTTGTCAGCTGGTTGATATGTGATCTTTTTACTGTGATTTTGTTGTTTGTATTTGCTTTACCAGCCAATTTTGTTAATTCTGTATTGTATGCTCATTTTTACACTGCTGGGCAACTTTTCAGGTTGAAGCCTGGTATTGATTTTTAATACAAGATAAATTCAAAAGGATCCTCTCCTGCTGAGATGCTAGGTCCCGGTTACAAAACAGTGCTGAAACCTGCACTTATGGCTCATGATGAGGAGAACAAAAGGATCACTGCCTCAAATCTCCAAGAATCAGTTGATCTACAAAAGCGGGTGCAAGGGAATATTAAAATTATTGAGGAGGAACGGAATAATCTTTCCAGTCTCCAGGCACAACATGACGAGGCAAGTGCATCTTTACAAACAGCACATTACATTTTATAGCTCAGAATAAATGTGATCTGAAATTATTTTGCCCATCCTCTTTGATGTGCTAGGTTTATTTCTGAAGTTAATTAGCACTTTTCTACAAATGATAGAACTCACCATATTCTCTGGAAAGGGCTGTATACAATTTTTCTATATGTGGGGTTAGCGGGTGTCGACCAAACTATTCATGCAATCATTAGAGAATTATTGCAGTTCCCAATTCTCTAGATGCACAGGTTCAGTGCTCAATATTTTCTAGTAATGTTTTATTTGCCTGTGTAGGAGCATTTCAATGATTATGATATTCTGTCTTGCAGCCTTTTTCGGATATTCATGAATTCCTTATCTCACTCTTTTTTCATGGTGATTCTATGAGCAAGTGCTTGGCCCTGGCTTTTACCATATAGTTCAAGTTATTCTGGACTCTTACAGAATACTTATTGAAAAATAATAAAGTCGAACATCTTGTATTTGCTGTTGTCTAGATGGTTGCTCGTTTGAATGGGCTGGATCGTGAAATCACAAATGATAACTCAAGATGCACAGCTGATGCTGCACTTATGCAAGATGAACTGGAGAACAAGAAGAATATGTTGAGTTCTGTTGCGAAGGAGGCAGATGAATTTCTCAAGGTACTTTTTTTTGTTAGTACTTAAAATTAGTTCCTTTTATTAGTCTGACCACATTTGCAATCGGGTCATTTAAAAGAAATTTGATTTGATTTGGTAGAACTCGGAGAAGAGGCTTGAAGATGCTATACTCAAAGATGATGAAGAAACTCAGGCGGCTGCTAATGAGCTGCTGCAACTTGTTGATTCCATTGCTGAGTATAAAGAGTTCATGGAAGCAACAATTGCTCAGAGGAGAAAGGACCTATATGAAGCGGCAGATCACATTGCCTCTTTGGCATCCAAAGCGTCGTCACCCAGTCCCCCTCATAACTGAATGATTAGGAAGTTTCACATTAAGTTGCTGATTCCCCTTGTGGTTAGCTGCTCCTCCTTGAGGTCAAGAGATCATCATTATGGCCTATGTTGAGTTTGTTTCACCTCAAGGAACTAAGTACCTAAATGTTTAGCATTATTATTACTTGGCCGTGCTGTGGATGTATATATTGCTTTAGTTTCTGTTGCGGCATACTTATTGTGTCTTAGGTATTGTCGAGCACTCGAGCAACATATTCCATGCTCCCTTAATACTAAGGCATAACTGCCCTTGTGCCTTTTATCTTCAGAGTACTTAATCTGAGCATTTATCCTGTGAGTGCTCAATTTGCGCATTTATCCTGTTATGCGATTACTCCATTGAACTTTTTTTTGCTTTTCGAGATGAGGCGCTGCCCCATTTCCATTACATCAACGGAAATACAGGAGTTTGTTCACCACTTAGAACAGAAAAAAAAGAGGGGGGGGNNAGACAGACCGATACACGAACCTGCCTCTGGCCGGCTGGACCTGACACAGAAAGATGACATCCCGGGCCTCCCAGGATCTCCATACATTTTGCATCTTTAGTAACTTTTCTTTTTTTGCTGCTTCATTTGACTACATTTCAGGACCACATGTGACGCACTGGTGATGTCTGTTTTTCTGATGTATACCGTGAGGCCAGAGGTTAGTAATTTTAGCACTCCTAAACCCATTTCCTGTTGTTTCATTGCAGCATACGGATGTGATCATTAATTGTTTATATCTTGTGGTATAATTTTTTCTTCACTGCCCCTTTGAAATATGAAATCTTCAAGGCTCTATTCTGAACTTCTACATAATGATGATATTTGTGCCTTCCTTCATTCTTGTGCTGCAGAAACTGTTGGGATTGTGGATTACACAAACTATGATGGCATGAAAAATGCAGTGCTGTTGATATGTTCCTTAACTATTGTCTCATCTATTACTGTTTCAGAGGATCTGTTTGACTGTTCAAGAGAATGCTCTAGTTAAGTGTATGTTCTTTCATGTGGTGTACTTTACTCTTACGCATTTTTCTCTTGTGACCTTGCAGATTAGGTAGCTTGATGACTCACTGTTCATGAACACATTTTCAAGGGCGTACATCAAAGTATGTGTTCTCATACTTCCCCCAATTTAATTTTGATCATGAAGCCATGTTGATTCGTTATTCTATTATAGGTGAGGGAGTATGATGCTAGCAGCAGCCGCTCCTACTCAAGAAGCCCCAGTTACAGCAGGAGCAGGAGTCCAAAGTACGTATACATGTTCACAAATTTGACTTCCAAGTCTTATGACACCAATCCTTATTTGTTGTTTCTTACTTGGATCTGTTTCTGGGTCACCATCTCCTGTGGATGAATGGTATGTGAATCTATATTGATGGTAAATGTGCATTTGTGAATTTGAAAAATGCTAATATGAAATCTGCAGGCTATTCCTGCAAATTTGTTTTTAGAAGGAACATGATACTTACTCAACAAATGAAATGGTGAAAACAATCACATCTTGTCCTTTGTCATCTTTAACATATGGTGCAGTACGCTTATGGTGCTAAAAAATATTGGAATCTCATTTCATGCAGACATGCCATCATTTTGTAGTCTAGCCCAAAGAGGGGGGAGCGTATTATAATTGATAAGAGAGTGCCGTTTTAACTTATTTATTTCCTACCATCTGACATACATCCAACAAACAAATTGACTTTTTTTAGAGTTTACAGCCTGCCCTGTACAAACTTCTATATATTCAACTCTCCTTTTTAAGCATATGCTGTGACCTAACCTTCTAGAACGTGCTCCTTGAAAGTTTAACTCTACCACAAACTTATAGATAAATCTTTCCGTGATGAAGTAGGGAGCATTGCATCCTTCAGAAGCATGCCCAGTTGGAGAGGGGAAACTAGCTTTAGAATAGGCAGTGATAGGTAGAGAAAAGGGCATCACCATAATTTTTCCCTCTTTCGAAACCATAGTTTTGCCACTTCTTGTGCGGTATCAATCAATCATCTCTATAGCATGGCAGCACCTTTCTGTTTCCTTCAGGTTTTCCTCATGGAGAAGCTTCAGTCCAGTCCTCTCCTTATTTTTCAACTTCATACATAACATAACTTACCCAGAGTTAATGTTTTTCCATGTTCAACAAACAATTGCATACATATATGGAGTCAAATTATATTCCCTACTCCATATTTCAAAAGAAAAAAAGGACTCTACATATGAAATTCACATAGATTTTAATCATAACCCGCTGCGGAAGGAAAGGTTTCATATTCTTCGTTTTCTATCAAAGCCAGAATGGAAAAAACAGTGCCAAGATTTTAATTTGATATTCTTTGGAATGTCTCCTGGTTTATAACACTGATATGCTTTACCAATTCCTTTATTGTCTATTAGCATGACTTGAATTTACTCTCTGGTTCAGTGATTAAACATACAGAGCTCGCTGGCTAACCTGCACTGCTCAAGGTTTTTTTTTGTGTTTTTCCTAGATCTGGCCATGCGGCAATCTGGCGGACTGCATTGATAGAATATTGGATGTGTTGAGAAACGGAGTGGTTGGTTTGTGACTTTGGATAGTAGAGCTGGATTGTGATGCATGTGTGACAAGTGGGCTACAACCAGTCCTAGGAGGATGATAGGACTGACAGTAAGGATATGCGAAGTGGATCTTGTGGTGTTATTGAAACAATTGTCAACTATAGGCACCTAAATTTCAATGATTCCATATAAGTGGACCTTAATTCACAAGTTTTGAGTTTTTGTTTAATTAATCTTTCCATCCTGGTAACAAAAAAATTATGGTCTTATGTTAATCATTTTCTTTCTGACGTGCATTCTAAATTTGCTTTATTTATCTCAAAAGGTTGACATTGACAATGAAAAAAAAACCTCAACCCCTGGGGGAATGACCTCCCCCGAGGCATTGACTGGAAAGATAGAAGTTCTCTTTTCCGCAGGGTCGAGAAAAGGCCACGAACCCCGGCTACCTAGGACGAAGCGTGGTGGGCCCATAACCCAATTGTTAGGTTTAGTCCCACATCGGAAATTGATGGGGGTGGAGCACGACATATAAGGCGGGGGCAGCCCTCACCTATCAGACTAGTCTTTTGGGTTGAGTTAGGCCTGGGTCTTGATTGGTTGTTGCTCCGTTGGACCTGGGCTTAATGTTGCGCCGGCCCGTGGGTGCAGCGGCACGGGCCGAATCCCGTTGCGCGTTTATAATACCACTGACGGCGAGGACGCGTCTGCGGCCGCGTATCACGCTGCAACCGTCAGTGGACCACGTATATCTCTGTTTAAATAGCACAAGGAGTGGCCTTTTTTTATTTTTCCATAAATTTGTGGGAGCTCCAAGAGCCCCCTTGGAGGAAAATCCCCGGTGAGGCACACAAATTCGGTCCCAGGCAGGATTCGAACCCGCGTCCGGCCGCTCCCCCACCTTGGAGTCCGACCAACCGAGCTAGGCCCGGTCCTCACATTGAAAATGAGATTATGATAAACCTTGCCGAGTTTGCCTAGTTGCAGTTCTAGTTATGACCTGATAGGCTGGAAAACATTATTGTTTTGTTGGGAGTATTAAGAATAAACACCAAAGTACCAAACTATGTACTAAGCAATGTAGCTTCCCTCCTGCATCAGTTCATTTGCATGCTGTGATTACCTCTTCGTTTATGTGTATCTCAGATTGTCAGTTGATCGCAATTCTATACCACAGTTCATTTTATTGTCTGAATAGAACTATGACCACGAGCTATCAATCGTCTTTCCAGGTCTTATTCTGTACTCAGAAAAAAAATAGTTGTTAAACTTTGCATACTGAATTTGCTGCAGTAATTAGAATTGGAGCACTGAGGTTCCTTATTGTCTTGAAGATTCCTGAATCCTGATATGCAATGTTGCACAGCAAGCAAGTTTCCAATAACTTTCCAGACTCAGGCTTACAAAGGTACTATATATTTTCTCCGTATATTTGATATGCAATGCACAACAAATATGAGTTGGATGTCGGAATATTTACGTTTCTCTGGCCTACAAACATATGTCCAACTTCTGTGCCTAGATCGCAATTCTACAGTATAGTGCCCAGACTTCGAACAATATCACCCAGTTGCAAATGACTCCATTGATCATTTCTATAAACTTCAAAATAGAATAATGGCAGACTCTTAAGGAGCTGGTACCTTATCTATGTATTTTAGATGGATAACGGCAAACTGTTAGCCAGTAGTGCTATATATGTTTCAATCCATTGTTTCCGTTGTGCAATTGACACCTTACTGCATTATTCTATCTATTAATCTGATGTTGAGCTACGAGCTCAACAAATTAACCTGCAGTTCTTGAGTGACTCAGTTTTTCAATAGTTACATACGATGGTGCTAACAGTTTCTATAGTCATTAAAGTCATCACTTCAAGTGACACATCAAAATTGCTGCTCTATACACATTAGAATTGAATTATGGATCCAGAATCATTGGATCATCGTCTGCATTATGTGACTAGAAATTAAGTTATCTACTCCATTCTATTTGTTGCAAAAAAGGTTTGAATTATGAACATTTCTCACAATTAAGTAACAATACCACTGCCATTTCCCGCATTTAAATAACAGTAACACCACTTTGTATTAAGGAGGAACTGTTAAAATTATCAGTTTCCTGTTTGTTCTAGACAGGGAGCCCTCAACAAAACGCATGCAGGCAGAGATATCTTGATGCAAGTACACCACAACTTCTGAAGAGCAAATAAAAAAAGGTAGGTTTTCAGTATTTATACAAATTCCACGTGATCTCAGTAAATCGAACAATGTTATTTGACTATGTTTCTGTTTCTATTAGGATCCGAGTGACAGTATATTAGTTGTTCCTACTATTACTGCACGCTTGAAAAGATGGCCAAGAAATGTTTTGGTATAATGTCAGGAGCATGGTACCTTGAAGCTTCGTTCTATACCTTGGTCTCCTTACTGTGTAAAATGTGCTAGTTGGCTGCGTTTTTGCCCGGCAAGTATGGACTGGAATCCTCCATCAGGTGGGTCTCCTAGCCCTGGCGCCAACCACAATGACTGGTCGTTTCTCCAACTGGTGGTGGACAGCAATTTCTGCTGTCCCAAAGAACATGCGAAAACGCCTCAACTCTCTGATCATTTTAGTAGCTTGGGAGATTTGGAAACACCGGAATGCCTGTGTATTTGATAATACCAGGCCAAAGGTTCAAGATGTTATTGACTCGGTCAGGAATGAAGTCAGTCTTTGATGCAACGCTGGAGCAAGTAAGCTCCAGGAGCTGTGGTCAAGTACCTGAGGCTGGGTAGCTTAGGGTGGGTCTTTAGGACCTATTCCCTGGTCATGGTGCTGCTGGTCATGGTGCGTTTGTACTAAGTGGGATCTGTCCCACTTTTTGTTTCTCTTCTACCTTAATGAAATGACACACAGCTCTCCTGCGTGGTCCGAGAAAAAAAAACTGTGTAAAATGTAGCCGATTTATATCCTTAGTAAACAAATGTTGTTACATTGCAATAATGGCTATGGCTTTACTTATTTGTATACTTAGCTTGCTAGGGCTGGCATGTATACAATGTACTATCTCGACTCATGTAGAAAGCAGCTTCTTATGCTATGTAAACTTCTGTAAGCCATGACTAAGCATGACTGAGCCATAACATCGGTGCATAAAATCATGCAGCTGCACGCCACGCACGCACACAAATCACTAGTTTTGATGCAATTGATCTTTGGTGGCAGCGTACCCCTACCCTATGCGGTCATTCCAGTTGTAAGCCATGACTAAGCGTGATGTATCTTCGATTCGGCGAGTGTATATGTGTTACTTCTGCTGTTTGTTTGTCAACCGTTTTATGTTGATGATGGGAAAAATATTATGCTGCTCTACTTTCAGATTAAATGCAACTCTTGCATGTCGAGAAATCAAACAACTTCAAGTTTGATTACTAACATTCATGGTATAAAATAAATATCATTAGATTAATTATAAGATGTATTTTCATACATAAATGTTAGTATTATTTTGAACAAATTTGGTTAAAATTAAAATTGTGACTCCTCGGGAAGCAAGATGAGATGGAGGGAGTAATGGTGTAAGGCTATGTTCTGAATAAAAGGGCCCTTTTGGAGGCTGATGTTACCACTACTTGATATGCACTCCTAGCGCTGCTACCGAAAATCTGCATGGCGTTTCATGCAATCGTCACATTTCTCTCCCTTATGTCATAGCCTCTAAAATCGTTGTGAAATCTTCATGGCTCTTTGATGGACACATATAGCTATTGCTAAAATTCACAATTTCAGTTAGTCTAGCTTTGCTGCTATACCAATATCACTTTCTCTTCTTCTTAAAAATGGGTGTATACATAGCACTTCAGCACCCGACAATAGAAGATTACTTCACGAGGCAACCAATGCTACATTATAGATTCACATCCAGTGAGTTACCTTTGGCAACTCATGACGTAGCTGGTAGTGACATGGGCGCTAGTTATGATGTGACTTATACTGAAGGTAGGTCACTCAATCAAGAATTAATACATGCTCCCTCCGTCCCTTATTATCCGTCGTTGTAGGACAGTAGTATGTCCCGTTTTAACTGTCGTCTAGGACATTGTAGATGGGCAGCACACCTACGTCTAGCCATGCAGGCTCTGTCACCCAGTCAGGCATCCCACCTCCTGTTGTTCTCGTCCACTCGTTTGTTCAGGAGCTTGCGTTGTTTGTTGTTTTGTTGCTGAAACAGAGCAGCCGAGGAGAGAGGTCGCTGTCATGTGTACTGCTCTCGTAGACTTGTCTTGGTCTCTGTAAATGAAGCCGGACGACAGATAATAAGGGAAGTAATTCACGAGCCTTTTAAGATTTGATATCCTGAATCATGTGCCAATCATCTAAAATAACCCTATACAATGAATACTAAATCTTAAAAAACTCATAAATTAAATGTCAAATATCAGAATCTCTCGTCGGCTGATGAGCCCTCGCGCGATCGGCATTGCACACAGAAACCAAGGTGACCGTTGACAGGAGGGTTGACCCATCTTCCCAGCCGCAAACGGTAGGAGAGACCTCCGGCCACGCTCCCTTGCAGGCGGCAGGCGGCACGCGCTGTGCTCTACTGCTACTCGTATACCGTAGTACCACTGTACCAGGGAGGAAAGGGGAGCCCGCGAAGCGCGAACCCCGACCAATAGCGAGCCGAGATCCAACCGCAGTGACGTCGATTCCATTCACCCCGCCCCGAGCCGGGGCAAATCCGATCTCAATCGCAGCCCATCTCCCATCTCCTCTTCCTCGTCGCATTCCCCCGTCGGATCCCCCACCAAATTCTCCGAGCCCCACGCACCTCAGCACGCCCCCCGGCCCGCCCGTCTTCTCCTCGCCGCTGCGCCCCGCGGCCGTGCCCTTCCGCGCCACCCCGGCCTCGCTCCACCCCGTGCCCTTCGCCGCGGGGGGCGCCTACTCCTCGTCCTCCTCTGCCACCGCCGCATCCCTCCCGACCTCGTCCGCGCCGCACTTCCTCAACGGCGCCGCCACGCCGCACGGGGACCTCACCCCCGCGCTTCCGTCGCAGCTCCAGGGGGACGGCCTCGACAACCCCTACGTCCAGTTCTCCGCGAACAAGGTATGGCTCCCAGCTTTCCCCGCTACAGTGATGAATCATGAATGCCCTTCTTCTAGACCTCATCTGTAGTGGGTAACCCTGCAAGTGGGTTGGAAACCAAACTATACCCACACCAATCCATTCTCATGAGAGAAATTATATGAATTCACTCCACCCCGAACCACCACCACCATACACCAATCCAACCCAAACTTTTGAACTCATAATGTAATAACTATTAGCCAAACTATGGTTACAACCCAATAAGAACCCATTTCAACCCAAACATTTGACATGGGGCCCACGTGTAGATCTAGCCACACTGCTTTGCACAGAGGAGCTGCCAGGCATACCGAGTCATCTCCAACAAATTTCGTCAATTTCGATGAAATTTTATAGTGTGAACGCAAAATTTTAATTCCAGGGTCCAGGTCTACACAAAGAACCCGTTTCAACCCAACCCAATCCAACCCAAACCATATTTACATAGAACCTACTCCACCCCACCTCATTATCTAATATAACCCATTTCAACCCACTCCAATACACTCCACATCAAAATCCAACCCATTAAACCCATTTGAACCCACACCATTTGCAGGCCTAGTAGTGGGCACACATAAACACGGTACCATTTGGATTGAGACCCCCGACCCACACACCCACTCGCAAGGTTTTCTAATCTGTGCTGATTGTGGTGTGCATTTTGTAATTGTATAGGTGCTCAAGCAGAAGAAGCTGTTCAATGCCCCTAGCTTGGGGTTTGGAGCTCTGGTCTCTCCGGGGAAGGAGGTGGCGCCTGGGCCAGAGGTTGTGGAGCGCGACCCCCGCCGTTGCCTGAACTGCGGGGCCTATGTCAACGTGTATTGTGACATCTTGATCGGCCCTGGGCAATGGCAGTGCGTCATTTGCAAGAAGCTCAATGGCAGTGAAGGGGAATTCGTTGTCTCCAGCAAGCAGGACCTGCTCCAGTGGCCGGAGCTAGCATCAACAACTGTGGATTATGTTCAGGTGGGTAACAGGCGGCCAGGCTTTGTCCCCGTGTCTGACTCAAGGGTGTCCGGTCCCATTTTTATCCTCATAGATGAGTGCCTCGACGAGGCGCACCTGCAGCATCTGCAGGGCTCCTTGCATGCTTTTGTGGATTCGCTCCCTCCTACAGCAAAGATAGGAATAATCACCTACGGGCGAACAGTCTCGGTGTATGATTTCTCGGAGGGGGCAGCAGTGTCAGCAGATGTGCTGCCTGGAAATAAGTCGCCTACACACGAGTCTTTGAAGGCTCTAATCTATGGGACAGGTGTTTACCTGTCTCCTATACATGCTTCTCTGCCTGTTGCACACACGATATTCTCGTCTCTGAGACCCTATCAGCTGAGTGTGCCAGAAGTGTCAAGGGATCGGTGCCTTGGCGCAGCTGTAGAGGTTGCCCTTGGTATTATTCAAGGGCCATCGGCGGAGTTGTCTCGTGGAATTATCAAGAGATCCGGAGGCAACTGCAGGATCTTAGTGTGTGCTGGTGGCCCTAGCACATTTGGACCAGGATCTGTGCCTCATTCGGTTAAACATCCAAACTATGCTTACCTGGAGAAGACAGCTATGAAGTGGATGGAGAGTCTTGGGCATGAAGCACAGAGACACAGTACTGTTGTTGATATCTTTTGTGCCGGACAATGTCCTGTAAGGGTTCCTGTTCTGCAACCGTTGGCGAAGTGTTCTGGAGGTGTGCTTTTACTTCATGATGACTTTGGAGAGGCTTTCGGGGTCAACTTGCAAAGGGCATCGACTAGAGCAGCCGGTTCCCATGGCTTATTTGAGATCAGGTCTTCAGATAACATGCTTGTTACTCAAGTTATTGGCCCGGGTGAAGAGGCGTCTCCTGATTCTCATGAAACGTTCAAGCATGACAGTTCATTTTGTATCCAGATGCATAGTGTTGAGGAGACACAGAGTTTTTCAGTGTCTGTGGAGTCAAAGGGTGATATCAAGAGTGATTTTGTTTTCTTTCAGTTTGCAGTCCATTATTCCAATGTGTATCAGGCAGAAATCACTCGGGTGATCACTATGAGGCTGCAGACTGTTGATGGTTTGTCTGCTTATCTGGCAAGTGTGCAGGATGATGTTGCTTCAGTTATCATTGGTAAAAGAACTGTCTTGCGTGCCAGAACTGCCTCTGATGCTATTGATATGAGGCTCTCAATTGATGAAAGGGTAAAAGACATAGCTCTCAAATTTGGTACTCAGGCCCCAAAATCAAAGCTTTACCGCTTCCCAAAAGAATTAGCTTCACTCCCGGAGTGCTTATTTCATCTGAAAAGGGGGCCACTTTTAGGTAGCATAATCGGACATGAAGATGAAAGATCTGTACTCAGGAATTTGTTCTTGAATGCTTCGTTTGACCTTTCACTCCGTATGCTGGCACCTCGGTGCATAATGCATCGTGAAGGTGGTACCTTTGAGGAGCTACCAGCATATGATCTTGTCATGCAATCTAATGCTGCAGTTGTACTGGACCATGGAACCGATATTTTCATTTGGTTGGTATGTTACTCCTGACCAGTCTCCTTCACTGTAATCTCAACCTTGCAATTTGATGTTTAGCTTACTCGTTTTACCTTTGTGTTCAAATCTTCTACATGGTCATGTTTATGAATCTTGATGATAGGTTTGATCATCAAACACTAGTATTGAGCTGTAGATGGCACATTTCCCCCCTGCATGCACTGTTTATGCTAGGGTGCCTTTGTTCTTGACTGTTATATTCGAACCATCTACATGTTCTGGACAAAGGGCCACAGTTCCACATAGCAGTGTAATTTCTTAGTCGATTGTTCACTTTATGCTCTTGTAAGGTGAACAAAAATGAAAAGGAACTTGTGCCCAGGGTTATGGGTTTATCATTTATGTAATAAGTACTGAAGAATTTGAACCACATAGTGAATGTAATGTAAAGACAAATCAACTGGATTATTGAATTATCACTGATAAATACCCAAAAATAGGAAACTAGTACATGCTTAGAAACTGTAAAGCGTATGCGAGCATATCCTGAGACTAGGATGTATGGATGATTTATTTTAGAATCTTTTTAGGCATTTCTTTTGTAACTTGTCCCAATTCATTGTGACTTGTCAAAGAACAATATTTTTATCTATCATTACTATATCTTTTCAGGGTGCTGAGCTAGCAGCCCAAGAAGGACAAAGTGCAGCAGCTTTAGCTGCATGCCGTACACTGGCAGAAGAACTCAGCGAGCAACGTTTTCCAGCTCCCAGGATACTTTCATTCAAAGTCAGTTTGCTTGTTCTGATTCACTGTTACTTCTAGGCTTCTAGCTGCTTTTGTTCTTGTGATATTGGCGTGATTTTTGCCGCGAGCACACTTTTATAGTGCTCTGTACCATAACTCATCTGATATTGGCGCGATTTTCGCCAATAGCTTTACTGTTGCTTTGCTGTCTTAATTAGTCTGAGCCATGTCTGTTGGATTGCAACTTATTAATTATATAAATTTTGGTGCCAGAATATCATCGTTACATTTGTTCACTTCAATGTAAATCTTTAATTTGCTTTGTAGTGCTTAATAGTTATTGCTATGAAGTGCTTAGTAGTTAATTATATGACATTTGACTGAAGATAACTGTTGCATGGGAGTTTTGGTTGCATCACCATGGACATTTCTTTTAAACCGTTGAGTCTTTTAATACTTGCTTAATTAACTAAGCTAGAGTGAAATATGGCTTACAAAAAGTGCAACATGCTTTTCTTTGTTAACTGACTGTTCTTTCTTTTATATTGGCACAGCAAGGAAGCTCTCAGGCTAGATATTTTGTCTCACGCCTGATCCCAGCTCACAAGGACCCTACCTACGAGCAGGTATTTGTTTCTGCTAACCTTGCAATTTGGTTCACTTGATATCATCGCACCAGTTATTAAACTGTTATTTATATTCATGGCTAGCTATGTGGTCCATGATAATGTAAACTGAAATGAGATCCTGCTGCATCTCGATTGTTTAACAGAAGAACTATTGCTTGTTTCAGGAGTCAAGGTTTCCGCAATTACGGACCCTTACCTCTGAACAAAGGGCTAGGCTAAAGAGCAGCTTCATCCAATTCGACGATCATAGTTTCTGTGAGTGGATGCGCAGCCTCAAATTGGTCCCGCCAGAACCAAGCTAACACAGATAATCTGAGCAGTACACATGGAAACGGCAGATAGCTACAGAAGCCAAGGTGTGGCTTCTGGGAGAGTTGCCCAAATGATAGCTAAGAGAGGGCCTTGGGAACCAAATTGTGGCGTCATGAGATATGCCCGAGCCGATCACATATTTGCATGTTTGGTTTGGTGAAGCGCCATTTAGGGCGCGGTAGAAATTGTATGATTTTGCCTGATTCTTAACCCCCTTTTGACCCTGATGTGGTAGTGCAAGTTCATAAACCCTTGTCATACAGGCTGAGAAATTTACACAATAAAAGCGTCACAAATGTTACATGTATACAACCTTTTGTCGGATAGTGTCATTATTCTTTGAAATCCATTCATTTATCTGGGGAAGGCGCGGCAGTTGTCTTTCTGGGAGAATCAATGCAGTACATGCTAGACCAATTCTGTTATCATTTTTCTTTCTGGAACAAGGAGCAGTTTTGTTTAGTCAATTCATCCATTGTGTGATGGTGGTCGCCTTTCTGAAAAGAACTAAGGGCCATTGAAATAGTGGATTGTTATCAATTTATATTATATTACAAAAATGTGGGGCAATACTGAATTATATTTTCAAATTTGAACTCTGTTTCCATCCATGTTTTTTGCGGTTCAGTTGTTAAATCATCAAAATTCTAAATCTGAATAACTACGCCGCTGCTGAAGGGGCTTGGGTATAGGAAGAGGAAAACATCTTCTGGATCCAAGGCAGCCCACTAGTCTCCGCGTCCTTTGCTGCCACCATTCTCATGGGCTCAATTGACAATGGGCTCGGTCCATGGCCCATCCAGTTCCTTATCCATCGTCTCCGCTCGGACTCGAGAGCCACACTCCATAGCCACGCCACAGCCGTTGCCCACCACCCAGAGCACGCGTTCGGCGGGGGCGGCCGCGACGACGGGGAGGGGACGCGGAAGAAGTTCGCCGACACCGTGGCGCGCATCAACGCCATGGAGCCCGAGGTCTCCGCGCTCTCCGACGCCGACCTGCGCGCGCGCACTGCCGCGCTCCAGGAGCGGGCGCGCGCCGGAGAGTCCCTCGACTCCCTCCTACCGGTACGTACCCAAATGTTGACTCTCGCTGCGTTCAGTATAGTGTCAAAACGGGCATGGAATTGACCACATTACGGTCCTTGCAGTCTGTGATCATGCTTATAATGTTTTAAACAGCGATATTGCAGTCTGAGATCATGAATATAGATAATGTTTGGTTCATGGATTTGTAAAGTAAATGGATTACGGAGGTTAAGTGATTGCTTTACACACGTTTGGTTCAGCATGGTCTGTAATCGGCTACCCTGTAATCAGATACCGGCCAATTCAAAATCAATACCTCTGCTCCGCTGCTGTAATCGGATCACCACGTGGCACCTGCACGTGGCCATCCACAGCTTCTGGTATTTATTTGCGTGTACAAAGTTGAACCAAACAAGGTCATGAATATGCTCCACCGTTACCAGTAGTGCTGCTTTCCATTTACGTTTGCATTTGCGTTACCAGTCCGCAACCAAATACTATCATAATGTTTAGCGAGGTACTGGAACCATACATTTCGGTTGACTAACAGCAACAATTAGTTCGACTTTGAGTCACTAATTATATTAGCATTTAAAACTTTGCCTTCAATTTATTCTCGGATCAGATTGCAGGTTAGCAGGAACATTACTGCACATAAACCAAAAAGTGGAACAGGAAAACAGCACATCTTGGATACACAGAGACAGCTATTGAATATAGCAACATCAACTAACAAAAAGTAAACTAGATTTTGTGTGCTAATTTGTGTAACCATAAGACCAACATCTGGAAATGCGAAGTTCAACATACACTCTTGACATCCAATTGACCCATTTTGCTTGAGAGAATGGAGAAGCTTACTTGAAAATCTATCTGAAGAAAAACAATTCACTGACCAATTAGATGAGCCAAGCTAGAACTGAAAGATGCAATTTTACCATGATAAGATGATCTAATACATGTTAAGCATTGAAACTCCTGTTCAGAGCCAATTAGATGCAATTTTCTTTACTGTTTCTGCAGGAAGCATTTGCTGTTGTGAGGGAGGCTTCCAAGAGAGTTCTAGGTCTTCGCCCCTTTGATGTTCAATTGATTGGTGGCATGGTTCTGCACAAGGGGGAGATTGCAGAAATGAAGACTGGAGAGGGAAAGACTCTTGTGGCCATTCTGCCAGCATACTTAAATGCTTTGAGTGGGAAGGGAGTGCATGTTGTCACTGTAAATGATTATCTTGCGAGACGTGATTGTGAGTGGGTTGGTCAAGTTCCCCGATTTCTTGGACTGCAGGTTGGCTTAATTCAACGTATGTCATCACATCACATTGTTCATTACTGTTGTTCGTGCCACCTCCAATTGCACATATAATTCAGTAACTTCAGTTTCCACCTTAATATAGAAAATATAAACTACGGATGCTTCTTTACCAATTTGAGCTCAATCAGGCGAGAGGTTCATGGAAGTACTGGCATGTATTTGAAAAAAAAAATGAAATTACATAAGCCTAAGAGGATGTCTTGTCTGAACCATGAAAAACCTGAAAACTTCTACTGCGAATATTCAACTGGGTTATTACCATTGTGGGTCATAGCATGTGCCTCCATGCACTATCATGTGCCAGCTTCATATGTCCTAGCCGAACTAGCATTTTGATTACTTTTTCCCCTTATCATAGGCGTCTTTTATTTGTTCTGTTTCTTTGTTTGCAAATGATGCTTCATCTTTACTCTTTATTTTGACAGAGAACATGACACCTGAGCAACGGAAGGAAAATTACTCGTGTGATATTACTTACGTCACAAACAGTGAGCTTGGCTTTGATTATCTAAGAGATAATCTTGCAATGGTATGCTTTTTTCCTTTGTTGGAAATTCTTGGTTATTGGTTAAGATCGTAGGTGCATGTTTACATCTTAAGGGGTGGAAGTGTTATTTTCTTTTATCCATGAAGGAACATGGATCACCAGATCTATCTGTCATTAACCGAGTTTTCATAATTTCAGACTGTAGATGAGCTTGTCTTGAGGAACTTCAATTACTGTGTGATAGATGAAGTCGATTCAATCCTTATTGACGAAGCAAGAACTCCTCTTATAATATCAGGCCTAGCTGAAAAGCCAAGTGATCGGTATTACAAAGCAGCAAAAATAGCTGAAGCTTTTGAGCGAGACATTCATTACACTGTGAGCAATAAACTAGTTCTTATTTTCTTAACCATGTTAATTCACTTCTGGATGGATATTCAATCTGTTATGGATTGATTATGTATCATTATATTGCTTCACACTTTTGTTTTTTCTAAACCTCATGTGTTCTAGCCTCCAGATTTCTGAAACTTTTATTTGACCTTCCTATTTGAGATTAGAAATGTGTATGAATTTCTATTGCCATTTTTCTAGAGACATAAAACATATATTCTTGCATATGTGAATATGTCTATAACCTTGCCATAATTTGTGTTTTTTCGCAATTTACTAGAGTATAATTCTCCCTCTAATAAATGATTATTTCTTCAGGTTGATGAAAAGCAGAGAAACGTTTTACTCACAGAGCAAGGCTATGCTGATGCTGAAGAAATACTGGACATAAATGATCTATACGATCCTCGTGAACAGTGGGCTTCATACGTTCTAAATGCAATCAAAGCTAAGGAGCTCTTCCTTAAAGATGCCAATTACATAGTTCGTAGCAAGGAAGTCGTCATTGTGGACGAGTTCACTGGCAGAGTTATGGCGGTGAGTGTTTATCATTATTTTCAGTAGCGTTACACATGTACCAAATGAACATAAGAAGAGGGGTGTTGGGGTAATTGGGTTGGATTCTGTGTCGTATGGGAGGCAACAGATAAGTTTGAGTTTTGCATAAATGCCATCGCCCTGTATGCTCTGGATGCCAGGGCTTGCCTACATTTGTTTGTACCATGTTAAGATAGATGTTTCATGATTAATGTCACTAGTCTGCTCTCCTGCATGTTCGATAAAAAGATGAGTCTATTCATGTTTGTTTGTACCTTTCACATTTGAGGTTTTGATATTTTTGGCAGGGCAGGCGATGGAGTGATGGTCTCCATCAAGCAATTGAAGCAAAAGAAGGTGTACCTATACAAAATGAAACAATAACTCTGGCATCAATAAGTTACCAAAACTTCTTTCTTCAGGCAAGTCAGAATTTATTTGATTGAAACCTTCAATCGTAAACATTTCGTGGAAAATAAACTCATCTGCCAATGAATTTTTTTATGATGCTGTTTCAACTCTAATGACCGTTAGCCATTGCTGAGCCTTTTTTCTAAGTGGTAAAGACTAATGAAATAAGATTGTCTACTGGATGAACAGCTACCTCCTTTTCTTTTCTTTGTTATATGTTCAATCTGTTACTTTCTCAAGAAACTAATATACTTTTGTGACAGTTTCCCAAACTCTGTGGTATGACTGGAACTGCAGCTACAGAGAGCCAGGAGTTCGAAAGTATATATAAACTAAAAGTTACTGTTGTTCCAACAAACAAGCCAATGATACGGAAGGTTCTTGCATTATTATTATGACCATTTAAATTGTTGAAGCAGTTAAAGATCTGTCCTTATTCATTCCCTTTTCACGTCATTTTCTTTGAAGGTTGATTTTACTTCTTTCATTGTAGGATGACTCAGATGTTGTTTTTAGAGCAACAAATGGAAAATGGCGTGCTGTTCTTGTGGAGATATCGAGAATGAATAAAGTTGGGCGTCCTGTGCTTGTTGGTACCACTAGTGTTGAGCAAAGTGAATCTTTATCAGAACAATTACGTGAAGCTGGGATTCCTCATGAGGTATTCCTATTAGTTTCATTGACAATAATAAATCCTTTGGTTTCCATTCAGGAATGCTGTCCTTAGTGCTCAGTGCTCATGCAGAAAAAACTTTTTATATTTGATCAAGGTCCTAGTCTAGTGTGAAATGACCATGTCCATTTGTTAACATATTGTATGTGCATAAGAATATGGTAACAGAACAAAACTAACTCAGAAAATATGTCTTTCTGAATTATTACAAAACAGAACTTGAAATTTCTGTCTTGACTCCCATATATTAATAATTTATTAGTGAAAATTTAATGCCCTTTGGCCTTCAAATCTTTGAGTCAAGTTTTTGAACTATTTTTCCTTCTTTCACAGTAAGGCAATGAATAAGAGGAAACTATTTAAAAGACAACTAGCTGTAACCTACTAACATGCTTTAAATTTGCATCATAAGGTTCTCATTTACTAAGGTGTCCAAAGCCGTCTAATACTTTGTTGTCTGTGCAATTCTATTAAAGGTCCTGAATGCTAAGCCAGAGAATGTTGAGAGGGAGGCAGAGATTGTCGCTCAAAGTGGACGCCTTGGTGCTGTGACAATTGCGACCAACATGGCAGGACGTGGAACTGATATTATCCTTGGTGGCAATGCAGAATTCATGGCCAGGTTAAAGTTGCGTGAGATCCTTATGCCAAGGTATTAATATTCTTTGTCAGAAGCCTAATATCATTCTGCAGTAATTCTAATTCATGGCTTTAGTTTCAGACAACAATACACATTTAATTCATTTGCTGAGTTCTTTATGTGCCTGTTATTTGCAATGAATTAGAAGTTATATTTTTCGATTGGCATAAAGCTGTCCATTAATTTTTTGTCAACAGTTTATTGAAACGTATAGAACCAATATAAGAAGATTTTAACCATATGGAACACCAGGTAAGCTATAGTGGTCGATGCACTTGCTTGACATTCCTCTTGTGATGACTTAAGCTAAGCTGTACAATATACTGCCATATAATTACCTGACATTGTAGTTTTTATCCACAGCGGAACTGCACTCATGAACAGCAAGACTTGGTTCTGACATTCTGTAGCTGCAGTACTGTATCAACTTCTAAAAGTTAGCCTATGCTTATTTCTAAATAAGTTTGTCACTATATTTGTAAAGAGAGATTGAGTTGTGATCTCCATATATAATCTTACAGAAATGTTTCTTTTATTTTTTTGAAAGAGATGGAGGGCTGTATCTCTTTTAATCAAGCAACGAGGAAGAATCAATCTCATCTCATCTATAGTCTATTCTCTTACCCATAGCAGCTGCTGCAAACCAGCCACCCTCCTGTCGGAGTTTACTCCTATAGATCATTATTGTAGTCCTGAAAGCTAATCTCTGCCAGTTTAAAGTTCCAAACCATAGGTAGACAAACTTCATTACCTTGAATAAATTAGAAGCTACAGTGTATGTTGCAGAGTCGTCAATCCAATAGATGGTGTCATTGTATCAAAAAAGCAGATGCCACCAAGAAAGACATGGAAGGTAGATAACAGGCTGTAACATGAGCCGGTATGCGATGTTCTAGATATTCTGAAATTGACCAAATGACTTATTGTACTTATTCTCCTCAGACAAATGAAAGCTTGTTCCCATGTGAACTTTCAAAAGAAACATTATCATCGGTCAAAGATGCAGTTGAAGTGGCTGTCAAAGAATGGGGAGAGAAATCATTAACTGAGCTGGAAGCAGAAGACCGGTTGTCATATTCATGTGAGAAGGTAGGCCTATTTAAGCGACTGTAAAAGGTCAAACCTTAGATTCTGTTTAGTGAAATATTCAGTTCGGTAAGGTATTGCAAATGTTAAGCAACATTTGAGCTGATTCCTTAGTTTCAACTCCTGATGATTCTCTTGAGTCATAATTTAAAAACATAGTAGGGGAACACCATATTCTGCATGTTGCATCTTGTATATCTGGCAGTATTATACAATATTAGATATGTCAAAATCATGATATGTTTTGTTTATCATTCTTTGTTGAGTCTCTTGTGGTTGTAAGTTGTAACTTTTAACTCATAAGTATGTTGATGTGTTTGATTCCTAAAGCTCGCTGCAGTCACTTGTTTACCAAACAAGATGTTAGAAATTTTAGAATTTTTGCTACAGTACTATACATATTTCAAAATACCAGCCTTCATGTTCAGAAACATGAATGATTGGAGGCGGTTTAGAAAATAGTTCATTATCCTGAAATAAAAACTGGAATAAACATATATGAATATTGCAAAAGTTTCCAGAGTTATTCCAACAGTCTGTTCAATCTTCAAGATGTTCTTACGTTGGTGCCAGCCAGTATATTGTTTGTGTTAGCCTGGCATGCCTAGCACTATTTGATCCTCTAAACTGATATTCCAATGACGAAACTGGTTTTAGACTAATATACATTTCAGTGGGGATATTGTGTTAAAGCTTTTTGTCTCTTGGGAGACTTAACTGTATTTCTTTATATATATGTCAGGGACCAACAGGTGATGAAGTAATAGCAAATTTGAGAAATGCATTTACGAAGATAGCAGATGAATATAAAGTTTACACAGAGGAGGAAAAGAAGAAGGTTATATTGCATATAAAAAATATTCAAATCTCTATCTATTGCTATTGACTACAGCATAGTGCTCATGCGATCATTATTTTGTAATTCAGGTTATTACCGCAGGTGGGCTTCATGTAGTAGGGACAGAGCGCCATGAATCACGCAGAATTGACAATCAGGTAATATGATATTGAAGCTATTGCTGTTAATATGTAGGGGTCAACCCAAGCTTTTCTGTTTGGATGGATTGCTACTTTATTTGTCCCAAGCTAGATGTAACCAGTCAGCCTTAAGCCCTTAATGTTATCTTTCATGCCAAAGCCAAAGCCAAAGCCAAAGCCCAATGCTACATGCTTTTAGTTTGTGCAAAGCTAATAACAAAGTAGTTAACAAATCTCTGTTTGTTGCAATCATGGCTGAGCATGATTGAAACTTAATTGCTTTCTCTTTCTGTTTAGCTCCGCGGTCGAAGTGGCAGGCAAGGGGATCCTGGAAGCTCTCGCTTCTTTCTTAGTCTTGAGGATAATATCTTCCGGATCTTTGGAGGTGACAGGATACAGGTTTGTGTCATTTTCTCTACTTCTATACCTGGTTTACATGAGAAATAATATCGATGACTGCACTGTGCAAAAGTACGTTAGTACAATATTGCATTCAAAAGCCCCTCCTCTAGTATTCCCATCTTTGTGGTGATATAGATTGCACTTTACTAAATGCTTCTGATGAAATTGAATATCTGCATTAAGTTGCAAGCCGTATGTTCGATTATGGATACTTTATTCATTGGGATGGAATATACTCAAATCCATTCACTGCCAAAATTTCTGAAGAATAGAATATGATAATCCCACGATATTAGTAGTTATCATGGGTCCAAGTGCGTTTTGCTCCAGATCCTTCTACTGACTATAAACTCTGCTTTGTAGTGAAAAATACTTCTACAAATATTGTAATTCGCCTGTGCAAGCCTGGATAGTTTGTCTCAGACATCCAAAATTACTGTTTAACACGCTACTTGCTTGCTGCTTTGAGATGTACTCTTGGCATGACTTATTGATATTATCGCAACATTTCTTGAGAGACAAGAATAAATCTAAATAACATCAAATTTTCATTTAGGGTCTGATGCAAGCATTCAGAGTCGAGGATCTTCCTATTGAATCAAAAATGTTAACAAGAGCCCTAGATGAAGCTCAGAGGAAAGTTGAGAACTACTTTTTTGACATCAGGAAGCAATTATTTGAGTATGATGAGGTGTTGAATAGCCAGAGAGATCGTGTGTATGCAGAAAGAAGGCGTGCCCTTGCATCTGACAGTCTTGAGTCACTTATTGTGGAATATGCTGAATTAACAATGGATGACATATTAGAGGTCAGTTACAGTCACCATGTGACAGTTACCTTCAAATATTAAAGCTGAACTTTATACTTTATATTATGCTGAGGTCCTAATGTTAGAAAATTCTTCTCTTATTGCCAGGCGAACATAGGCCCTGAAACTCCAAAGGAAAATTGGGACCTCAGCAAGCTTATAGCTAAGCTACAGCAGTAAGTTTTTCAGTTAGGACATATGCTCATAATGCATATGTATTTAGTCAGTTATTTTTTTCGGGCTCTATTAACTGGTTTACTGCCATGTCCTTTGAAATGTTTTCTGTTTCTTGTTCTGCTAGGTATTGCTATATTTTGGATGACTTGACACCAGAGTTGTTGGAGAGCAAAAGTTCAAGCTATGAGGATTTACAGGAGTATCTTCGTAAGCGAGGACGTGAAGCATACTTCCAAAAGGCTGTAAGTTGTTTGTCTTTTGGCTTTCATGAAAAGTGTTGCGTCGGTTCCCACCTTCGGCTTCTCCTCCAGTCTCACCGTCTGCGGTGCTCCCGCTGTGACTGCGGGGGGATGTTAGAGTATATGTTAGATAATCCCGTACTGCTAGTTGTATCCATGGACAAGTCTCTGTACTCTATATATACCGGCCGAGGCCTCAATGCAATACAATCAATTCCATCATACCAATTCCATCTCTCTACAGTGACAAAAACAATTGTAGTCTTCTATTTTTTAAATGTAAATTCTTGTTTAGAACAGGTGCACATTATGATCATGACAGTAGTCTGAATTTATTTGAGTTGTACCTTTTCCTTCCATAAGTCTATTCATGTGTCAGCATTTCAAACTGTGTAAAACTCTGTAGTTGAAATATCAGAGGCTGTTTTCTCCGAAATGGTGTTTGAGACTATAATAGATTTGGTGAACTATTAACCAGTTATATCATAGTACACAGAATATTGACATGCCAGTCCTCATTCCATAAACTTTATGCTTTATGTCAGGAAATTGTGGAGAAGAAAGCTCCTGGTTTGATGAAAGAAGCTGAGCGGTTCCTAATTCTAAGCAATATTGATAGGCTCTGGAAAGAACACCTGCAGGCACTAAAGTTTGTGCAACAAGCTGTTGGTTTAAGGGGTTATGCGCAACGAGATCCCCTTATTGAGTACAAACTTGAGGGATACAACCTTTTCTTAGACATGATGGCACAAATCCGGAGAAATGTTATCTATTCGGTATATCAGGTTAGTCCCATCCACCCCTCCTATCTCTTTGAGCATGCTATATTTCAACCCCTTAAGTTGTTATCAACCAGTTAGCTAGGAGTCATGTGATTACAGTTCCCTTGCAAGATGTTTCCTTGCATTTAATCAACAGAGAGTTCCCTTTACGTAATGTCAACTAGATCTACAAATAATAAATAATGTGAGGTTTTAGCTAGTGGACCATCTTGCACTGTGGAGTATGATGATTTTGCTTGATCATGTGTTTTTTTGCACATGCAATCCACATATTTATGTATCTTTCAAATACATATTTTGATATACCTATCAGGCTAGAACTGCTATCGTTAATTTTTTCTGTTCAATATACTTGCCTAGATACCTTATGGTTCCTTTTTATTCGTTTTTTTTTTCAACAGTTCAAACCAGTGGTGAAGAACCAAGAAGAGGAAAAACCCCAAGATAAGAAGGGGTCCAAAAAGAAAGTGGACAAAGGTGCTAACAAACTTGGTGCTGCCCAAACTGCATGATGAAGCGATCTGTGAGAAATGTTGCCCTTACGCAAAGTTGCATTTGGTGGTGGCAATTTCCATGTGTATATCCTCTCTTACACAAACTGTATGTAACGGCTTGCATTTCAGTACATGAGAAATGTGAGAGCAATTCGTGATACAAGTGAGATGTGGCAGCTTCTACTGGGACACAGCTTCAATATGTAACTTTTTATTTGAATACTGGGTCCTAGCGGAAAATTTGGCACTGCAACCCAGCACACTGTTCATAGTACGGATAGCATCACGTTCTATTAGTTGTACAGAAATAGAACTTGCCGTAGCAAGAGTTTTTGTTCATGTACCCACAGTTTTGTATAACATTGTAATCCATTCTTCTTGGTACAAATCACATTAGTCACATTTACAAGTTTTTGCAGGGCTAACATGAGCGGCCAGAAGCCATTATGGAAAAAAAAATCCTTGAGCAGTTGGTAGTGGCAAATGGCAAGGATGACAGGCAGCGAGTACCCGGCCCACTTTATTTCATGTATTCCATTGAATGAATCTGCATCTTTCCGCTTTTGAATCAACTGAGAAAAAACTGCACTCTAAAAAAAACTCGACCATGGTGGGAGACTTCCACTAGGCTTTGTTCTAAGAAGGTGCTTCAAACCCGGGTTGGGAAAGGAGTTTCAACGACTCGTGGAGTTCAACGCTTTAACCGGTCCACTGTGAGAAGCTAAGCACTACACTCTGCTTTAGATGTTTTTATTTTGTTTGCTTTTCAAATCAATGTGATGTACCCTCTGTCGAAAATCCATATGCTGTGCTAGTGTGCTGCAAAACTCTGGTGGTTCTTCTCACATGATGTGATGGCAGGTATTGTCGCAGGGATAGCGGCAATCGATTGCCTTCACTTCAGCTCGATTGAAGTACCAGTCACCAACTGATTTTGCAATACCCTGTACACAGTACACCAGCATGATAAAAATATGAATTCTTTTGTCCCCTTTAAACTCATCTTCAAAATAGAGAGGTATTTGTATCCTTTGTTACTTGTTACCTTGTTTTGAATGGTGGGGGAGCCACCTGGTACGTTGTTCCAGGTGCCCAGCTGCTCGGACTGGCAGTGCGCGAAGCAGGAGCTTATGAACAACCCGTTGCTCCTGGATCGGGAGAAGCCTTGCACAGATGATACCATCTGGTCCCTGAAACCTACATTTTGTTCCAATGCTCTCAGTTCATAGCATTCGGATCATTCATTTCTGCACGAAGATGATCAACTTACAGAAAGGTAAGTGCATATATAAATAGAAATTAAACCTTGCAGGAAGCTCATCTGGGATGCACCGCAGGCTGAACGGTTGGACTTGCAGGCTCGCCAAGAGCCACTGGGATCAGCTCTGTTCGGGGCCAGGCTCAACGAAATCTAATCTCGATACGATTGCATTTGCAAAACATGTGAGTGCAAAAGATGACACCAGCTGGTTAAATTAGGGAGGGCTTGCTTGCTCGAACAAGTTAATGCTTTACCTGAATGACGTCGTATGCTGCATTTAGGATGAACATTGGGGTCTTTATGCTGTCGATTATATTTTGCGGGAAGAAGCACTGCATCCACATGAAGTTAGGGGTTTCAGACGACTCATTCAGCAGCTTAATTTGAACGAATGTGTATGTGTATTTGATCGTTTAGCTTCTTCTTCTTCTTCCTTTTTTCTTTTTTTACTAAAATCAGTAGTTAATTGCTTCCTCTATGTGCAGGGACGAAAAGGCATATGAAAGAGGGGAGGAGAAGAGGAGCAGCACACACCGAGGTGGCGTCGAGACGGGCGGTGCAAGCCGGCGGCAGGTTCTGAGCTATCCCCTGCATTGCCACGATGTCGCCGAAGTAGGATCTCAGGCTGCGGCCCCCGGAGATATCTACGCTGCAGAAATGCTAAACCTGTTAACCAACTTTCTGAGCCAAGCTCTTTGTGATCCATATGTGAGCACTGAAGGAATAGAAAGTTAAACGCACGTACGCGTCGAGGTAGAGGCCGCCGTCCGAGAGGCACTTGACGGTGGTGCCGGAGGACGGGAAGAAGGCGCGGAGCTCGTCGCAGTGCAGAACCACCGCCAGGCCTCCAGATGAGCAGCCGGTGAGCAGAACCTGGTTCAATGGCGTGAGCAAGTTCAGAGGGTAATTAAAGGAAGGTTGGTAATTGAAGTATTATACTGAGAAGTCCCAGTACGTGAGACCTGATCCGCAGACGCCATTCCGATGGAGAGGAGGTGCTTGATGACCGCGTTCCAGATGCGCTGACCACGGAAAAAGATCCCAGTGTCCTACATGGATATTTAAGAGATAGAAATGGGCAGAATGCCAACATGGATAAAGGGGAAAAGATAGAGTAAAATAATCTTGCAAACTACACTTGCTGGAAAAACTATTAGTACAAAGTACACTTTTAAGATCGTTGTCGGTTTGTCACAATATACTAAACTGTTACCAACATTCTATTGTATATCGCAAAAACTTGTACTTTTAGTAAACTTCTACTTGCATTCTGAATGCGAAACTGTATATACTTGTAATATTAAACATCTGAGAACTAGACTTCTGTTGACTGTTGTTGCACCTTATTGCAAAGCTATGCATTTCTTATCGATCAAAAAAAAAACTGCATTAAAGGAGCTGTGACAGTAAGTTCTCTCTTGACATTCAGCTTGGGTATATGCACTCACCTTATCAAAGGCCTCGCCGGCAAAAGATCCACCGTCACAGTAGCGAATCTTCACTCGGTTCCAGTTGTAGAAATCTTCAGATATGCACATGTTTTTCACCATTAGATCAGTTGATTGAGGTGAATAATGGACGGATCGGAGACGATGTATTATGTATGTAGGAGAAACCAAGACGGACGAACCAGGGTTGACGGCGCTGCTACTGCTCATGATGCCGGTGAAGGGGATCTCCTTTTCCATGTGATCCGATGAGCCCCGGCCGGTACCTTTGCTGAGCCGGCATGTCCTGCCGCTGTTGCACCAAGCGCCTCCCTGCAGCGTCCATACACAAGCATATAGCGTTTAAACGATCGAGGGCGAAGATAAGAGAGAAAATAAAATATCCTGGTCCGGCTTATTAGGCTTCTGCAGATAAATGTGGATTAAATTTTTGAACAGGGAACTTGGGATTTGGGGAGTACTACGTTAACTGACCTCTAGGTTTACAATCCAGCTTCTGCTCCCTGCTCCGGAGCCAGGATCCAAGTTGTAAGCTGGTGGTGTTCCATCCATACAAACTGCATATCATACATTTCAAACACTGGCTTTATAAATGCATATAAAGTATAAAGATGCCAATGGGGAGCCAATGTTAGAAATGACATATATAAGTATATAGAAAGTATCTTTACCATGCCCTTTAAAGACATTTCAAACATTGGCTTTACGAATGCATAGCTCATTTGTCCCCTTTGATCTACAAGATTCTAGCAATTCTCTTCCGTTGATGAGATGGTGCATTATTGACTCCCGTTAGTTATAAAGCAATTCTTCATCGGTAGCTCTGCTTCCATTGACCATTTGTTGACCAGACAGAAAAAAAGACCTATATAAATACTAATATTCAACCTTAATTTGAACTCACGGTTCGATTCATCAGCAGAAAATAGCCTTCAACTGTACTAACAAGCAAAAATCAAGTACATTGCCGATGCTGGAGCCTTGATATTTTTTTAAAAAAAAAATTCATGTGGTCTCCGGCGTTATACTACATGAATTCATGTAGTCACAAAATTCATGTAGTCACAAAATTCATGTATATCACTGCACCTAGCGAGTAGCGACCGAAATGGCAGCGAAGCCAAAGTGCCAAACCTCTCGCGATCCTGAAGACTGAAGATCAAAGCAGCAAGAACCCAGCACGTACCGGCTCCCTCGCTGACGGCGGACTTGAGGATGGTGATGGGCACCGTCACCGACGCCGCGCGCCGCCGCCTCACCCCACCGCCGCCGCTCAGTTCATCCGCCGCCGCCGGCGAGGCCGAGGTCTCCGCTAAGGCGCAGCAGCTGCCCACGAGAACGACGGCGACGACAAGAGCCGGAAGCGACGGCCGCCGACCATTCCTCATCTCATCAGCTGCGATCAAGCATGAGACAGTGAAGCACGCAGCTGCAGGCGGCAGCTAGCCAGCAGGCTCAGGAGCTTATTATCGCGGCGCCGTGCAATTAGCGGCACGCAGAGCAAGGGGATTAATTTGGTAGAGCGCAGAGCACCAGGCAGGAGAATCAGGAGCAGGTCAACAGTACGCCTCGATATGTGCGCCGACGGGGAAAAAATACAGATGAGTCTCTTGTCTCTGCAAATGAACGTGACGACCATTTCAGTTTGTCAGTGCAGGGGAGTAGATAAACAGAGGGGCAGATTGAGTAACATGGCCACATAAAGATAATCGAATTAAAATGGGAGTTACTGTTCTGATGTGGGGCCTTGGAGAGGAAGGTTCACCTAAGGGCATGCACAATAGTTTTCTATTTGAATCTCAAAAAAAAAGTTTTCTATTTGACAAATATTTAATAATATCCAGGTTTTGAGTAGGTTATTTATGAGTATTCTTTTTTACTTATTGAATATTTGAATATTGCACTTTTGTAATTCATTGATATTGTTTTTTGATCGAACCAGCAGGGGAGCCCCCTACCTTTTTTTATATATATATGAAAAGGGATTACATATGTACAGGACTTACAAGGCTTCACGCCCAAAGAAAAAGAGGGGCTGGTTAAAGCAGACTACTCAACCAACTGATGAAAGCATCCCTATCTACTGAATTAACCCGTAGGGTCATCAACTTGAGCTCCTTCTTAAAATGAGCCAACCAGACCATAAAGGACAGAGAGCCACCCTCAAAGATAATGTTATTACGCAAACACCAAATAGCCCAGCAGGCCACAATGAAGATCTCTCTGAAAGTCTTGCTACCAAAACGTCTTCGAGCTTGAATGATATTCAGAGTGTCCAAGGTATTATCCAACTGAATACCAAGGAAAATCCAACAAGCTTGACTGAAGGGACAGTCAAAGAAAAGGTGATTTCTGGTCTCCTCCACGTTCTCAACACATAAGACACAATTATAAGAATCCAAATGCATGTGTTTCCGGCGCAGCATATTCCTTGTATTAAGTCGATCCCTCAATAGAAGCCAAAAGAAAAACTTGTGCTTACTCAATGATCTGGACTTCCACAGCCATTTGAAAAGAGGAGAGGCAGGACAAGAACCCCTCAGAGCTAAATAAGCCTTTCTGCAAGCGAACTCAAAGGAACCCCAAATATACTGCCACTGATCAGCCATATCAACATCCACGTGCAGGTTAAGAGTCATATTTGCAAGTTCCTCTAGTTGGGCAGCAGCTATCCCAGACAAAGGAAGATGAAACCTCTGTTCTAGGGATTGTGTAGAGTATTTCTTTAGTGAGATCTTATCATTCCTAGCAAAAGAGTGGAGTTGTGGGAACCTCCACTGGAGAATACCGAGATCCCACTGATCTTTCCAAAAGATAACAGAGTCACCACACTGAGCACGGCAAGAGGCAATCATGAAAAACTTCTCAGCCAATGACATGATGTCCCTCCACCAAAAAGAACCAACCTGAGATCTTGAATGAGGAGGTTTTCCATTCTTGTACAAATGCTGCCATGTCAAATTCACCCAGGGAAGATCCACCTTGTTATAAAATTTATGTAGAAATTTTAAGAGCAAGGCTGTGTTATGGGTCCTTAGATCAATGATGCTAACCCCCCCCCCCTCCTCTTTAGACCTGCAGGAAACTCTCCAAGCAACAAGGTGACCACCCTTCTTTGAGATGTCACCACCTGCCCAAAAACAATGCTTCCTATATCGATCTATCTGATTCAGCACCTGGCAGGGAATCTTCAGAGCACACATATAAAATGTAGGCATGGCAGAGTAAATAGAATTAACTAGAACCAATCTGCCTGCATAGGAGAGAAATTTGGAGATACCCATGAGGTGTCGTTCAATCTTACTAAGGACAGGCAAGAACTCAGCGACAGCAGGTCTGGAGGTTCCAAGAGGAAGGCCAAGGTAAGTGAAGGGCATTGCTCCAATTTGACAGCCAAGGCTTGCAGAGAGTAAGGCCATTTTATCCTGCTGTACATTGATAGGCACCAGAAATGACTTATCAAAGTTCACCTTGAGACCAGTAGCAGTTGCAAAGGTACCAAGGATAGATTTCAACTCCAACAACTGAGAAACTTCTGCTGGGAGAATCAAGAGTGTATCATCAGCATATTGAATAATAGGAAAATCACCACCAAAATTAGGACCAAGAGGATGAGACAGCAAATTTCGAGAGGCGGCATCATTCACGATGGTTTGAAGCAGGTCAGCAGCCAGAACAAACAGCAAAGGAGAGAGCGGGTCACCCTGCCTCACTCCTCTCCTACATCTGAAGGGCTTCCCAGGTACACCATTTAGCAGCACTTGAGATGAACCAGAAGAGAGGATACATCTGATCCAATTGACCCAGCGATCAGAGAAGCCCTTGTGTGTCATCACCTGTAGAATGACCTCATGCTCCACTTTATCAAAGGCCTTCTCAAAATCAAGTTTAAGGATGACAATTTCCTTCTTGGACTTGTGGCAAAGGTGCAGGAATTGGTAGGTCCAACCTAAACAGTCTTGAATGGTTCTTCCCTTAATAAAACCATACTGATTGGTGTGCACTAGCTGAAGGATAACCTTCTGTAATCTATTAGCCAGCAATTTAGTTAGAAACTTGAGGGAATAGTTTAGCAAGGAAATGGGCCTGAAATCATTAATAAACATAGCATCCTCCTTCTTTGGAATCAAAGTGATCAGAGAGCCATTAATACTTGTTAAATCCAGATCCCCAGATGCAAAGTCATTACATAGCTTGAGCAGGTCTTCCTTAATAATGGGCCAGCACTTCTTGAAAAATGTCCCATTAAATCCATCTGGGCCAGGAGCATGGCTAGCAGGCATATCCTTCAGAACTGACAAAATTTCCTCCTCTGAAAAGGGACCATCCATAACAGGCAATTGCACAGGCTGTAGCAAGCTAGACAGATCATATATAATGTATGAAAATTCAGAAATGCCAAGCCTTTCTTTGTAAGCCACCCAAAGAGCATCAGCTTTTTGATTATGTTCCACCAGCTGAGAACCATCCTGCATGTGAAGAACAGGGATGGATTTCTTCCTAAAGGAGTAGGTAGCCATTGCTTGAAACAATTTAGAGTTTTCACCCACCTTTCAGTATTTCTCTGCTGCCAATATATCCTTTTTGCTTCAAGTAACTTGGTTAGATGTGACTTGACCAGCACTCTAAAGCCTCTCTCGACTGCATCCAAAGATCTTTGATCCTCTAGTCCATCCAATAATGCTAGAACAAAATTACAGTTGCCAATGAGCCTGTTCAAGTTAGAGAGCTGTCTGCTCCAAGTCCTCAGCCCAGAACGAAATTGCTTGAATTTAGCATTAAGTGTCTGAGCAGCATTTGCAAAATAGGGAGTAGAGTTCCAGTGCAGACTGACCACATCATTAAAGCCCTCAAAATTTGTCCAAAAGTTCTCAAATCTAAACAGATTGGATTTTGGTATAGAAGTGCCAATACTGATAACAAAGGGGCAGTGATCTGACACAGGTCGGCTCAGTACTTTAACCGTGGTATCAGGGAGAGAAGTAGTCCAAGATGCTGAAGTAAAAACCCAGTCCAGTTTCTCAAGCAGAGGATCCAATTGCATATTACTCCAAGTATAATGCCTTCCTGTGAAGGGGATGTCCACAAGATCCAGATGTTGTATAATATCATTGAAAGTAAGCATATCTGACACATTACCACCAGGTTTATTTCTATTACTCATATTCGTGATGAGATTGAAATCTCCAGCCATCAGCCAGTCATCAAAGTCAGAGGTATCAAGATGATAGAGCCAGAAAAAGAAAGCATCCTTGTCACTGGCACTAGCAGGCCCATAAATATTTGAGAGATGAAAGCAGTGGCTAGTCAAACAGCTTTCAAATTTAATAGTGATGCAGTAAGCATTATTCAGTACAGGAGTACCAGTGAACAAACTAGGATTCCAAATGACAATCAACCCACCAGAGGCCCCAGCAGAGGGAGAGAATTCAAACATGGACAGATGCCTAGGACAGAACTTCTTAAGATAATTTTGATCAAAGTGATCTCTCTTAGTTTCCTGAAGGCATATGATGGCAGCACTGCTTTCAGCAATTTTGTCTCTTAATGCATCCCATTTTGCTTGGGAGTAAATCCTACGAACATTCCAAACAAGAATATTAACATTTCTGGTACGATTCATTGGAAACTGAACTTGGGAGGGGAATCACAGGCTCTGGACTAGTCAGAGACCCAGAGTAGGCACAATCAACACAGAGATAAAGGAATGATAACAACTGGCGTGAACCGATGGGAAAAACGATAGGAATGTCACGAGCTGAGCCAGAAGCAAAAGAAAAAACAGTAGCCAACTGGTTCAGGTGCCAAACATGCACCCAAGCACTAGAGAAGCAAGTAGCAGAAACACCAAAAGAGGGCCTAACAAGCACCCAACCATCTAACCTATTACATGTCACTATCATCACTGTCTAACTCCAGGATAGCAGCAGCAGACACAGCACTAGGCTGCATCTTGAGGAAGCCCGTAGCAATGCCATGAACCGTAGCCAGCTGGAGATGCGGAGCAGGTGCTGCAGCCAGTTGTTCACGAGGAATGCATGCTAAAGGCTCAACGTAAACCCCAGGAATGTCTTTGGCAGCAGAAGCACTTTCCTCATTCCTAAATCCCCCCAGGTTAGAGGGATTCAGGCGCTTGCTTCGGCGCAGGAAGGCACTGTCCAGAGGCTCTTTCATCATGCGGGAGCGGCGCTTGGTGGGAATCATCTTGAGTGGCCCCTGGATCTCTCTGGCTTCCTCCTCATCAGAGTCCTCCTCATCTTCATATGGTACCAAAGGGAGAAAGCCTTCAGGCAACGCAGGGCCAATGAGCACCCTGGTGGGCTGAGGGAAGAAGGAAGAGGAATCAGGTAAACAAGCTAAATAAATAAGAATGTCCTGATCAGCAATGTATGAAGGAATTAATGTGTCAAGACTGATATCAAGAAGATTCAGATATCTGAAAGTTCGAAAGGAGAGACCCGGGGAAAGAGGAGTGCAGAGATACTGAATCACCTTGGCCACAAACACAGCAGATGGGGCACCCCTCTCAGGAAAGGAGCCAGATGATTTCTGAACTGAATTCCCCAACACCAGACTGGCATCCTTCTCTTTGTCCTGCACCACATTCTCCCTTCCTTGAGCATCAGACATGGCATCCTCTTGGTGATGACCACCATCTCCAAATCCCTCCTGATTAGGTGCAGGCTCCTGCTCTACAGATGACGCACAGGGGCACCCATCCAGCGAGGAGCAGACCAAGGCTGTGGAAGAGGATGCATCGGCCCCTCAGAAGGCAGTGGGTCCTCATCAGGCAGAATTGGGATACTCTTCTTCTTGAGGGCAAAGACTGGGCAGGTCCAGGAGCGAACCCTTGATGGCAGACCAACCGAGACCGAGACATCATGTGGGATCTTAGCATCATCATTCAAGTAAACACACACCACTATACGACTCCGATAGTTGGTGTCATGCCAGTGCCTCAAGAGACCAAATCCAGCAATAGCTTTAGCAATGGTGGTGTAGGTTCTAGCATCCAGTGGGTAACCCATAAGCATAACCCAGGCCTCCCGATCTAAATCATGCGATCTAACATTGATAGCCTCATCATGCTTGATAAAGTGCAATTTGTAGTCCGGAGTGAGATCAAACTGTCTATCAAGAAATCTTTCTCTCTCCAGAGGACTCATGAAGCGAACATAAGCATCCCCAAAAGCGCAGGGTTGTACCTCAACAAGCCGCGTATGGTGGGTGTTGATGAAGTAGTCTTTCAGCGCAGCTTCCCCAGATGGAAATCCTCTTTGGCAACCGCCGGCATCAACATGGCGATGGCAGTATCCTCATTCAGCGCATCCATCTCACTGCCCAGGTACGCGAAGAGGCGCAGCGGAGGAGCATTGGGATCATGCGGCTGGACCTCAAAGCCCCGAGGTGCATGGGGACGAGGGTCGACGGCGAAGTTCGCCATCCCTCCGGTCGGCGGCGGAACCCTAAACCTAAACCCTAAACTTCATTTGACAACAAAAAATATATTAATTTTGGTATACAAAGTGTCTTCATTTGACAACAAATAAAAAATATATTAATTTTCTAATGCGACAAACAAAAGTACGCGATTATTATGGTGCTGTAATTTTATATAATATTTTTTAGCACCTTAACATTGTCAAATGAAAAAATTCAAAACTAGAAAGTTGTAGATCTCATCGAGGGCTATAATTTTCATATAAAAATCATCTTCATCTGATGTCGTATCGAAGAGTTATGATTTTTCGAAGATTCAGCCGAAATAAATTAAAAAAGGAAAAAACAAAACCGCCGTTACTGTAGCAATCCGGCGTCGCACTGTGCCATGTAAAACCGGACTGGACCTACGGTGAACGGGTTCACAAGTTTGAGGGGCTGGATGTGCGGTTTCTAAGTTCATAGATCTATCTGACACTACGCTACAAGTTGATGGGCTAATGGTGCATTTTACTCTTTATTAAATCTGTAAAGATTAAGCTATAATATGTTATTTGAGCCAAATCTTGGTGAGAATAACCTAATAATGCTCTTTTTGCAGCTGACTTGCTAATATCGTGCTTGGGGCGCGGGGAAATACGTTTTTTCAAAAACTTGCACATGGTTTTAGGCAACCATTTGTTATAGTATTATTGGTTGTTCACAATTAGCTCCAATTTTACAGTCAACTCAATAGTGATGTTCTGGGCACTCGATCAGAGGTCTGTTCAAAAGGTTTTCATGATCTCTAAGTTAGATCACATGACTTGACTTTCTGCTCCGTTGAATATCATACCTCATGTTTCAGTTTTTATATAGAACTTGTCTTCAAGGCATATGGAGCAGGATCAACCAACATCCATGCCTTTACGAAAAATAAAAGCACCAATTTTTATGGACTTTAGTGCGATCCTAGAGGCATCAAAATTGAATTTTCGTATGCCCGATTTATGTTTACTCCAGGTATCATACCCGTAGCAACGCACGGATATTTACCTAGTCAAACACTGTGGACGACCTGGCCGGCAGCCGTGCCCACAAATACCAAGTCTGCCGTCCGGTAATCCCCCTGTTTTTTTCCCCCATCGCCCGCGTGCCCTAGCTCACGCCACACGCATGCCGCCGCCCGCCGCCGAACTTTCCCTGCCAAGTCCGGCCGTGTTCCAGTAGTCGCCTGGGAGGAAGACGGCCACCGCCGGCCACGACCCCTCCTCGTGAAGCCGCACCCCGCCACCGCTTGCTGGCCTGTTCCTGCCACTGGAGCGCCGCCACTCATCATCATCGTCCGGCCGGAGGGCTGAGCGCCGCCGATCAACGTCTTTTGCTGTTCCGTTTTGTCTCGACCTGAGGCCAAAGGAGCAAGCACAGCCACCGCCATAAAGGTTCCCCTTGCCGAGGCGTATACTCTCCACTGCTCGTCGACTGCCATCTCTTATCCCGTGCTTTGTGCTATACCGGGCTGTCATGAAGTCCATCATCGGAGGGCACCGTTGCCATGCTGCTACGAGGAGGACGTCTTCGTCAAGATTGGTCTCCAGTACGTCGTCGCCATACGCCTGTGGCCTAGCTAGGCTCCGAGACGAGCTACCTTGCTTCATGCAATATATTATTGTTCCCGGCCACCAACCGCTGCATGCCGCATGCATCTCCGGTCTGCTGCCGAGCCAAACCGTTGGCCACCGCTACCGAGCAAGCTGGGCATGTTTGTCTTTGCGCCTGCAAGCTGAGAAAATAAGCAATTGGTGCTCATGTAATCATGTTCCTGTACAGAAGCTACCAAGCCTTCGGCCATGCAAGTGATGATATCATGGTAAAGTTCTTGTTTTTGTAGTCAGTATATATATTCCACCTTCAGAAATCTTTGTGCCCTTTGCTATCTTTGCTCTGTAGAATGATTATTTATTTTCAAGCAATCCAATCCTTGCCTCTTTATATAATAAATTCTTTTCTCACATCACTCTTGCATTCTTGACTCCCATTTATATTTCGAAAGTCCAAAAGTTACTATGCCTTGTAATCTTATTCAGCTCATATCTTTATCGTTTTAATTCCAATCTTAGCGATTCTCGCGCTCCCGAGATCATAGCGATGTGTAGAATAATCTAGGGCGCTTAATTATCTTGTTCTATTCGTAATGCCTGGTGTATTGTTATTTATTTTATTTCTTTATTTGCTTGTATGTTTGCTTTGGATGCTTGTTGTTGATTGTTGCGAGTAGACGGAACGTCATTCAAGAGATTTGAAGATCAAGAACTGAGGATTATCGGAGCAGCTATCATTTGGATAAAGGCAAGTATATTATCTTTATGCAATATTCTAATAATTATTAATTTCACCATCTATGCTTGTATTTAATTTGATGGGTCCTAATTAAGGATATGTCTGACCACTATAATAATCATTCTTGAAACATAGGTTTTATATAATTGTCAGGTAGTGATGGTAGTTGTCTAATTGGGTTATGGTTGGAATAATTCAATGTTAATTATAATGATGAACCTTTTTCTACTTGGATATGTTATCTTAATTACAAGATCATTTGCATTGGAACATGGAGCAACCACCTAGAAAAATAGTACAACCACATGTATCATATGGCTCTGATCTTGGTAATTAATTAAAAACTTTAGTGGATTGTATAGCTCGGTCCTCTTGAGCGGTATGATTTGCTAAGATATTGTGTTCATTAGGGAGAGTTATGGTCTGCTTGGACTAGAAACCTTAGCGGGTTACTGTTTACTAAGGAATCTTTGCAAAGGCCTCGTAGTGTCTCTATGCTGTTACACCTCGATAGTATGATGAGTGCCTGATCAACACAACATGGTTGGGTTTAAGGTTCTTTTGAACTTTTACACGACTTGTGGTAAAAGTGTACAACCTCTGAAGAGTGTAAAACTGATATATCGGTCGTGCTCACGGTTAAGAGCGGCCTAGACTCCCACATGATTAATATATTTGAACATGATCTAAATTATGGCTACCTGAATTTGGTTGTGGGTTTATTATGTTCAATTAAATTTGATTTGGTATATATACTTATACTTGCTAGTAATTAGGTGCTAATAAAATTTGACCAACTTAAAAATGCTTACTGTAGTATGTCAGCCAACCCTTTTGCCTTAGCCTTAAATGTCATAGCATTTGCTGAGTACGTCATGTACTCACGCTTGCTATTTTCCAAACTATTTTGTTCCATAACAATAAATGTTGCTCAGGAGAGAAGGTTGTTTTGAAGAGTTATGAGTTGGTGCTGAAGTATAAGCGTACGCAACCTCTAGTCGATTGCCTGTGAAGTTTGTAGCCATCGTTTTCAGAATACGCTCTATACTCTAATAGACTTATAAGTCACTTATATAGTTTATTTATATGATACAATATTTGTTATTCAGTAGCGGCTTACTGTATGTGTCAAATTTCATCCTGCAACCGGGTGTACTTAGTTTGTTTTCTAATACCGGGTGTGACAATACCATAAAGGGTTTAGTGTCAGAAAGGATGATGTGAGATACAAGACTGACACCAATGAGGTGATATAGAGGAGATTTGTGTGCTCCAGTGAAGGACACAGATAGATGAAGTACTTTGAAAGGGCGGATCAAAAAGGCAGCCAAGTGCCCTCACCCGATATGGATGTATGGCTAGGCTTGATGTGGAATGGAGTGAAAATAGTGATAAATGGTATGTGAATGATTTTGTGAATGTCCATATGCATTCCCTTGCTAAACCAGATCATGCTTCTGTTTTGAGGTCGCGCCAACGGCTTAATGATCCTCAAAAAGCAAAGGCAATCGAGCTGGGACTGGGTGGCCTTCGACCATACCGGATCATGGTCGTAATGGAGACCAGCCACGGTGTTCATGGAGAGACCAGTTTTATTTCGCAGGACCTAGGACTTGTACAATTTCTTTTCAAGGCACAAGAAGGCGAAGGTTGAAGGAAATGATGCAGAGTTTGTGTTGAATCATATGCGTCACATGGAAGATAAAGATATTGAGTTCTTTTTCAAATATAGTTTCGATGAACAAGGCGGGTTGAAGAACATATTCTGGTTAGATGCATAGTCGAAAATGGACTATGGGGTTTTTCGAGATGTCGTGGTACAATCTTTCATTTGTCCTTTTTACAGTTATTTTTATAGTTATAGGAGTTAACCATCATCGAAGCACTTTTGTCTTTGGCTACGGTATCTTTTCGGACAAGACTATTCCATCCTATATGTTGCTGCTTGAGGTATTACTGCAAGCAATGCACCAATGACATCCAAAATCCTTAATCATAGATGGGGACACAACGATGGCGAGAGCTATCAATATAGTTATGCCGCGTGCAGATCACAGACTATGTAGTTGGCACATAGAGCAAAATTTGATTAATCTTCTATGGTCCGAAACTGAGTGAATTCAGAAAGTTCATATACCATGCAATGCAGGTTGATGAATTTAAAATGAATTGGAGAGAGTTTACATCTACTTATAACATCAACTCATAATGCTCCACTAAATCAACAAGGGACATCTTTCTATCTAAGTGATTGTGAAGCCTTGAGTTCAAACTCTCGCTCCTCTGATTGCTTTGCATACCCAAGAAATGTCTCCCTCTTGTGTACGTTGCAGCCCAATTCATCCTAAGCTCATACATCATATTTACCCACATGTTATCTTCTTTGATGTTATAAGCAGCCGTAAACTCCCTCCAATTCCTTTCAAATTCATCAACCTCCATTGCATGGTATATGAACTTTCTGAATTCGCTCAGCTTCGGACCATGGAACCATTTAATCAAGTTCTGCTCTATGTGCAATTACACAATCTATGATCTGCACGAGGCATAACTATCTTATAGCTCCCCCCATCGTTGCGAACATATCCGTGATTAAGAATTTTGGATGTCATTGGTGCATTGCCTCCAGTAATGCCTCAAGCAGCCACATATAGGATGGAATAATCTTGTCCGACAATATACGACAGTCAAAGACAACTGTGCTTCGATGATGGTTAACTCCTATAAAAGGGACAAATGGAAGATTGTACCGGTTCACACGATACATGCTATCAAATACCACGATGTCTCCAAAAAACCCCCATAGTACATTTGCAACTATGCATCTGACAAGAATAGGTTCTACAGCCTGCCTTGTGCATCCAAACTATATTTGAAAAAGAACTCCGGATCTTTCTCTTCCATGTGACACATATGATTCAACACAAACTCTGGATCATTTCCTACAACCTTCACCCTCATGTGCATTGAAAAGAAATTGTACACGTCCTAGGTCCTGCGAAATAAAACCGGTCTCTCCAGGACCATTGTGCCTTGTCTCTATTACGTCCATGATCCGGTATGGTCGAAGACCACCCAGCCCCAGCTCGAATGCCTCTGCTTATTGAGGATCATATTAAGCCCTTGGTGCGACCTCAAAACAAAAGCATGCTCTGGTTTAGCAAGGGTATGCATATGGACACCCACAAAATCCTTCACATACCATTTGCCACTATTTTCACTCCATTCCACATCAAGCCTAGCCATACATCCACATCGGGTGAGGGCATGTGGCTTCCATTTTTTATCATCTGTCCTTCCAAATTATTTCATTGATCTGTAGTCTTCACTGGAGCACACAAATGTCCTCCATATCACCTCATTGGTGCCAGTCTTGTATCTCACATCATCATTTTTGACACTAAACCCTTTATGGCATGCATACTTATTATAAAACTCATAGAATTCTTCCTCCCTTTTAAAAGGTCTGATTTGCAACTGTATTGTATTCCTCATGCAATACAGTGTAACAATAAACCACATTCCACATCAAAACCGAACCCAAAAAGCTAACCACATATGTAATCGCCTCATTTACAGTATGACACTTTTTCACACTTGCAAATTTGAATTCAGAATTCATATATATGCCATACAGATATATCCTTCAACTCAATTTTAATATCAAAATCAGAAATCAGATATATGCCATACACTAACACAAAAAAACCTTGTATGTACATTCAGATGCACATAAGTATTTGTACTACATCTGTAAACAAGACTTCAGCTTGCAACGCTGGTTGCCGTGTGCCGTTTGCCGTGTGCGGCACACGGCACACGGCAAACAGCCGGTTTCCGGTAGTGCATACAGTAACACAAAAAAAACTTGTATATAAATTTAAATGCAAATTCAGAAGTCTGTGAACAAGACTTTAGTTGGTAGAATCATCGTTTACTCACCTAATTAATGGTACGTGGAGGAGGCTCCCTGGTGTGGTGGCGGCACTTTGTCGTGGCGTGGTGATGTGTGGGGTGGGACAATGAGGAGAGGCTGGCGCCCGGCCGGACATGGCCAAATCGGAAAGGAGGTGGCTCCGCCGGTCGGACCACGTGATGCTGTACAAGAGCCTATGCTAGGAGAGGGCTGCGGCAGTGTCCGGCACTCCGGCCTCTGGCACGACAGAGGATGTGGCGGCAACGGTACTGTGCGTATCGGGGAATTCTAGACCATGGCGATTCCGCCTTGGGGAAAACCTTCAAGCTACACGTACAATGGCGAGCAGAATAGTTTTGCAGACGTTTCCACGTCACGTTGATGGGTGTTGTGAACCAAGTTTGAGGGCCTTCTGTCAACCAAGTTATAAGGGACTTCCAGTTCATTATTTTGACTCTCTCTCTTAGTCTCTTGTAGTCTTGTATTATCGTTCCTTTAATGGTTGCACTAATTTGCTTTCTCTGTTTAACAGATCAATGTGGTGTACACTATCAGCTTAAGTCTTGAACGCTCATCATATGCGCGTAAAACACAAAACTAGCTACCAGGTATAACAGGATCTTGTCATATATACTATATGATGTGGCGGCATGTTCCGTCGCATGGATACGGGCAGTCAATCGCCTTCACTTCAGCTCGACCGAAGTACCAGTCGCCAACAGATTTTGCGATCTCCTGTATATATGTGCAACAACAATAACATATACATAACCCTTCTCAAATTAATATTGCGTTCAAACATTTATTTAGCTATAACTTGTATATGTGTCTGACAGTGACGACGCTATAACTTACCTTATTTTGAATGGCAGGAGAGCCACCTGCTGCGTTACTGCTCCAGGTGGCCGGCAGCTCGGACTGGCAATGAGCGAAGCAGGAGTTGATGAACAGGCCGTTGCTTCTGGAACCAGAAAAGCCTCTCACGGTGGCAACCATGTCGTCCCTGAAATCTGCACTTTTAAGTCGACCGGAAACTTCAGTAAGCTGTTCGATGCATCTTCAGACCATCGTATCATTTCTTAATCAACAAACTGTAGATATAAATCGGTCTCTCAGCTCATATGTACGGGTCATTTATTTGATTAACCTTGCAAGAACTTCATCTGGGATGCATCGCAAGCCGAGCGGTTGGACTTGCAGGTTCGCCAGGCGCCGCTAGGATCAGCTCCATTGGGTGCTAGGCTCTCCTGTATCTGATCGATCAATTACAATTAATTGCTCGGACAAGATGAGCATTAGTGTTGACCGTCAGGGGGATGCAGGCATACTGCAGCAATATAAATTATAATTTAGTAGTTGACAAAAGAACAGTGATGTGTAGTTACCTGCCAGACGTCATACGCCGCGTTTAGCAGGAAGATTGGGGTTTTTATGCCATCAATCACATATTGAGGGAAGAAGCACTGCATTGACATGCTCCAGGAGGTAATTTAACTCTGGGTGTTTTGCAGGAAGAGCAATGACTTAGTACAGAAATTAGCAACGCCAACGCACCGAGGTGGTGTCGAGACGGGCTGTGCAGGCCGGCGGCAGGTCGGAGTAGAAGGATCTCAGGCTGCGGCCGCCGGAGACATCGGTGCTGCATGCATCCATGCATTTTAATCACCAGAAAAATGGATGCAGGGCACCGTGTGATCCATGCATAATGATACTGTTAGCTGAGGATACTATAAACTGGACGACGTACGCGTCGAGGAAGAGGCCGGCGTCGGCAAGGCACTTCACAGTGGTGGTGGCGCTGCCGCCGCTGGTGAAGAAGGCTTGGAACTCGTCGCAGTGGAGTATCACCGCCAGGCCGCCGGCAGAGCAGCCGGTGAGCAGCACCTTGTCTGCAGAGGCCATCCCGATGGAGAGGAGGTGCCGGATGGTGGCGTCCCAGATGCGCTGCCCCCGGAAGTAAAACCCATTCTCCTGCAGTAATCTCAGCTCCACCAAATCAATTGCTAGCTACTAGATAAATAATTGGTGCTTACTAATCTCAGGACCTAGGAACAGATAGATAATTACTTGTGAACTGCCAGTGAAATTGACAACAGAGAAATGAAGATAATCCTAAAAGAAACGGAGAGAGAAATGAAGATATATGTGTTGGCGATATAGGAAGATATATAGTATATAGGAAGATCTGCTGTGCCTTGTCGAAGCCTTCGCCGGCGAAGGAGGCGCCATCGCAGTAGCGGATCTTCACCCGGTTCCAGTTGTAGAAATCTGCAGCATTACGTACGTGTGCATTGATCATCTGTAGCGTGTGTTTACAAATCAACACTGCAAGAACTCGATACATCGCAAGGTCTGACGGACCAGGATTATCGGTAGGGCTGTTGCTCATGATGCCGCCGAAGGGGATCTCCTTCTCCATGAGGTCCGACGAGCCGCGGCGGCTGTTCTTGCGGAACTCGCAGGCCCTCGCGTTGTTGCACCAGCCGCCTCCCTGCATATATATTGCATTCATGGACATCGATCATTTGATGATCAGCGCAATCAGCATTGCATCTGTACATACACACGAGATGAACTTGATGAACTGACCTCAAGGTTTACAATCCAGCTATTGTTCCCTGCCCCGGAGCCAGGATCCATGTGGTAAGCAGGCGGTGTTCCATCCATGCAAACTGCACACGCACAAAGTGAAATTATTACTGAAGGACTGAAGGTCCTCTTTGGAAAATAAGAGTTCCAAAATAATTAAGCCGCGCAACGATCAGAAATTGCTAGAAAAACTGGAGTATATGGCGGTTAAAAGTGCATCGGCACATTTTCGAAGAAAAGAAAGTTGCATCGGCACATCATTACTACTGGAATGTCTCCCCAACGTCCTATCTTTGCATGCTGCTGTCCATGTCGTTTGATGACAACTCGTTTGAAAAGGTGAATTCGGGCTGGGCTGCGCTCAGGTTGGGCCAACAGAAATTAAAGCCCAATTTATTTTGGGCCTTAAACTGACACCCAAGCTCACTCAGTAACCATGTTGGGCTAGCGAAATTGGGTCCAAGTTGGGCTGGGCCGTCCCTCACCATTTTTCAGTGTAAAAATAAATAATTTTATCATTTCGGGCCAGACTCGAGGCGATCCGAATTGTTTTCCAAAAAAAAAGGAGCGCCACACTCGGCCTAAATCATGGTCAAGACGGGCTCAGTCCCTTGGGCTCAAGTTGGGCTGTTATGTTTAGGTCTATTCACCTGTTTTGCGCAAACAAATACTCCGTACAATCATACAAAACTATATTTTAGCTTTCCACTACAGATTTCTCTCAACATGCAAGCTTGCCACGTCATCCATCCACTAGGACTATCCATTTATGTCATTCATCGATCTTCTATGACCAATATCATCCATGGTCTTTGCGAGTGCAATGCTACAAAATTCGCACAGTAGATGTCATTCACCGGTCTTCTATTACCAATAGTATCCATGAAATTACCTTAGTGTTTCTATTTTCAAATTTAATCTTTAATCATGTATAATGTCGTTTGCAAAAAATATTGCTATGCAATCAATTTAGTGTTTCAAATATTATTTAAAAAATTCCCGTGGCATCGCGCGGGGTAGCACCTAGTGTAAATCTGTTTCATAAACCAGAGCTTAAATAAACTAGAATCGGGTGAAGCCAAAATTATTTTTTCTTTATCGGTGAAGTCATGTCAGGAGAAATCCTCCCAAACACCCCATGGGAGCGATGAACCATACAAATATGTCCACGCATCCTATAAAGACGGAGTTGGACCTCTACCAAGAAAATAGTTGGGTTGGGATAAAACTATCAGGCAACTTCACAATAATCATGAAACAGATATAATCATGAAAAAGATTTATTGAGGTACTAGCTAGCTGCTGAAGATACTCTAAAGTCCCATACAACAAAATTCTATCTTATGGCCCTGTTTGTTTCCATGGTGCTAAACTTTAGCACAGCACTTTTTTGCTAAAGTTTAGCAGATTGTATCCAAACAGGTGTGCTAAAAGGTGATAAAAGTGACATGCTAAAGTTTAGCACTATGAAATTCCTTAGCGCCTCAAAGGGGTGCTAAACTTGCTAAAAGTGCTCTCTGGTGGGCTTTTGACACTCAGTACCCTTCCCCGAACAGCAGTAAATGGCCAAGGGCAGTAATTAATAAGGGTAATTTGGTCTTTCATTCATCTATGTGTTAAACTTTAACACCACTATCCAAACACCTCAGCTGCTAAACTTTAGCACTTCAAATTGAGGTGCTAAACTTTAGCAATTTGGTTTCCAAACAGGGCCTATGTAACTCATCAATATATATAACCGTTTTATCACTGAGCTTCCTCTGGCCATGGGTTGTGACATGAATTAATTAGCCTTGATTTCAACTATACCACACTAGCTAGTAGCCCTTACCACCCTAACCCTGCAAAGCCGAAATCCCAAGTACGTCCCTAATAACATTTAGCATACTTTAGTAACCAGAAGAAGCAATGTAAATAAAGAAGCGTAGGTGAAAGGAACAGCCAAAATGACGAGCGAGGTGGGTTGTATAGTATTTAGCTCGTGACGGGTTGTCACGGGTGCGACGCCCAGCTTCATTTGGAACCACACGCGCGGCGATCCGGCCGTATCCTACCGCGCGTCGTCCACGCGCCGACCGCACTACCGAAACGCAATGGCAATGGCAGCAGGGACCCAGAGAGAGAAGCCGCTGCACTGCACAGTAGTGCGCGCAACGCGACAACGCCTACTCGGATACTCCAGAACCAGAATGATGTGGATTTGGACAGTGATGTGCACACAAGTAGGCAACTACATACTCTATCTCGTCGTCCATAGTGCTGGTACACTACTGGTGGTACCCCCTCTTGTCAAGGATGGATAGATCGGCCGGGCTCGAGAAAAACATTTGAAATGCGTTGGATCGGACATGATGATGAAATTCAAATTCAAATCGAGGCCGGCCGGCCGGTTCGTTCCATACCCATGCATCTCTAAGAAAAATGCTAAATAACTTGAGCAGAAGATCGAATTTTGTCCCATGCACGCGCACGGCAGCAGTGAAAAACATGGTGTTCGTTTCGTTTCTGCTGGACTTTTATTAATTTGCATGCATGATGCGCGTATATATGAACACTGAAGATTGAAGAAGGAACAATCTGTCAAATTAAGAGAAGAAGCATCATATCGTCATGCACGCGTACCGGCTCCGGCGTCGACGGCGGACTTGAGGACGGTGATGGGCACCATCAGGGGCGCCGGCGCCGCCTCGGCCCGCCTCCTCCTGCTGCTGCTCCTCCTCCTCCTCCAGGCGGCGCCGCCGCCCTTGCGGCTGCTGATCTGCTCATCCGCGGCGGCCTCGGCACCGCAGCAGCAGCAGCAGCTTCCCACGAGGACGACGACGAAGACGACGGCAAGGAGCAGCCGTCTGCAGGGTTTGCCGTTGGTTATTACTACAGCCATGGATCTCCTTCGTGTCTCTGCCCGACGCGCTGCGATAGAGCAGAAAGAAAGCAGCAGTGAAGAAAGGAGAGCTCAAAGCCGGCGCCTATATATATTTAACGCGCGCATAGCAAGGGGATGACACACCTGCGTGCTGGCTAGCGACGACGACACAGCACAGGGGGTCGTCACCGAGCCAAGAAAACAAGGAGTAATCTAGTTGAGCTAAATATAGCCTGCTTCCATATATAATATGAATGTTCATTGTTTGATTGTACAAATCAAAATAGATTGGCAAATACTCTCTGCCAATTTAATGTTGTATGTTGACACATGATTATTTGCCAGGTTATTATGGACGAGATTCAATTTGCCAGCTAGCTGACTGGATCATTATCAACACGGTGCTGCATGTGCATGTCACTGCTTGTATATGCAGTGTGTACAACTACGACGGCGAGTGACCGAGAATCAGTGGAGAGCACAGGCTAGGTACGTACTATACGTGCAGGGCTATACTGTCACCATTTCACACACACACACACACAAAACACTATACACTGTCGCCTGTGTGGCAAAGACCATATCAGAGCCGAGCTGGCGACGTGTACATACGGGATGTGCGGGAGGTAGGGATGCAAGTATCTATGTTTTTGGGTCATTGGGTTGACCCAAAACTTAAAAAATAAACTAGAATGGCATCCCTTGTAATTACTTTGGAAGGTAAAATAAACTAGAATGGCTGACAAAAAACACCATTAGGTACCCACTTGCATCCCTAGCGGGAGGCAACCGTCGATTCCGACGGCTCACTCACCGCCCTCACCACCACCGGCATGATTGAAACCCATAATAAAGCTAGAGATTATTAGATACGTCTTCGTCTCATCAAAAAGCTATCCATATAACTAACTCTTCGATCTCGACGTCTTACTCGCCACTTCGCCATGCATATATATATTATACACAAAATATATGGTCAACAGCTCGCTACGCTGTCTCACACTTTGATCACACGGCGGCAACAAATACTCCGCTATAAATAGCCTTCAGTAGATTGGGAGGTTTTGAGTTTTTTGATAAGTCCCATTTATACCCTCTTTTTGAAAATACAACGATCAACGAGAGTAAACTGCAAAACTGGATCCTACAATACAACGAGAGTAGTTCCTTCGACCCCCTAGTTGACTTTAAACTGATGGCAATATCTCTGTTTCTGAATATATATTTATAAATGGACTTTTTGAAAATTGTATGGTTAGATTTGTGTTCAAATGCTCTCTCCTTAGCATACTTTAGTAACCAGAAGAAGCAATGTAAATAAAGAAGCGTAGGTGAAAGGAACAGCCAAAATGACGAGCGAGGTGGGTTGTATAGTATTTAGCTCGTGACGGGTTGTCACGGGTGCGACGCCCAGCTTCATTTGGAACCACACGCGCGGCGATCCGGCCGTATCCTACCGCGCGTCGTCCACGCGCCGACCGCACTACCGAAACGCAATGGCAATGGCAGCAGGGACCCAGAGAGAGAAGCCGCTGCACTGCACAGTAGTGCGCGCAACGCGACAACGCCTACTCGGATACTCCAGAACCAGAATGATGTGGATTTGGACAGTGATGTGCACACAAGTAGGCAACTACATACTCTATCTCGTCGTCCATAGTGCTGGTACACTACTGGTGGTACCCCCTCTTGTCAAGGATGGATAGATCGGCCGGGCTCGAGAAAAACATTTGAAATGCGTTGGATCGGACATGATGATGAAATTCAAATTCAAATCGAGGCCGGCCGGCCGGTTCGTTCCATACCCATGCATCTCTAAGAAAAATGCTAAATAACTTGAGCAGAAGATCGAATTTTGTCCCATGCACGCGCACGGCAGCAGTGAAAAACATGGTGTTCGTTTCGTTTCTGCTGGACTTTTATTAATTTGCATGCATGATGCGCGTATATATGAACACTGAAGATTGAAGAAGGAACAATCTGTCAAATTAAGAGAAGAAGCATCATATCGTCATGCACGCGTACCGGCTCCGGCGTCGACGGCGGACTTGAGGACGGTGATGGGCACCATCAGGGGCGCCGGCGCCGCCTCGGCCCGCCTCCTCCTGCTGCTGCTCCTCCTCCTCCTCCAGGCGGCGCCGCCGCCCTTGCGGCTGCTGATCTGCTCATCCGCGGCGGCCTCGGCACCGCAGCAGCAGCAGCAGCTTCCCACGAGGACGACGACGAAGACGACGGCAAGGAGCAGCCGTCTGCAGGGTTTGCCGTTGGTTATTACTACAGCCATGGATCTCCTTCGTGTCTCTGCCCGACGCGCTGCGATAGAGCAGAAAGAAAGCAGCAGTGAAGAAAGGAGAGCTCAAAGCCGGCGCCTATATATATTTAACGCGCGCATAGCAAGGGGATGACACACCTGCGTGCTGGCTAGCGACGACGACACAGCACAGGGGGTCGTCACCGAGCCAAGAAAACAAGGAGTAATCTAGTTGAGCTAAATATAGCCTGCTTCCATATATAATATGAATGTTCATTGTTTGATTGTACAAATCAAAATAGATTGGCAAATACTCTCTGCCAATTTAATGTTGTATGTTGACACATGATTATTTGCCAGGTTATTATGGACGAGATTCAATTTGCCAGCTAGCTGACTGGATCATTATCAACACGGTGCTGCATGTGCATGTCACTGCTTGTATATGCAGTGTGTACAACTACGACGGCGAGTGACCGAGAATCAGTGGAGAGCACAGGCTAGGTACGTACTATACGTGCAGGGCTATACTGTCACCATTTCACACACACACACACACAAAACACTATACACTGTCGCCTGTGTGGCAAAGACCATATCAGAGCCGAGCTGGCGACGTGTACATACGGGATGTGCGGGAGGTAGGGATGCAAGTATCTATGTTTTTGGGTCATTGGGTTGACCCAAAACTTAAAAAATAAACTAGAATGGCATCCCTTGTAATTACTTTGGAAGGTAAAATAAACTAGAATGGCTGACAAAAAACACCATTAGGTACCCACTTGCATCCCTAGCGGGAGGCAACCGTCGATTCCGACGGCTCACTCACCGCCCTCACCACCACCGGCATGATTGAAACCCATAATAAAGCTAGAGATTATTAGATACGTCTTCGTCTCATCAAAAAGCTATCCATATAACTAACTCTTCGATCTCGACGTCTTACTCGCCACTTCGCCATGCATATATATATTATACACAAAATATATGGTCAACAGCTCGCTACGCTGTCTCACACTTTGATCACACGGCGGCAACAAATACTCCGCTATAAATAGCCTTCAGTAGATTGGGAGGTTTTGAGTTTTTTGATAAGTCCCATTTATACCCTCTTTTTGAAAATACAACGATCAACGAGAGTAAACTGCAAAACTGGATCCTACAATACAACGAGAGTAGTTCCTTCGACCCCCTAGTTGACTTTAAACTGATGGCAATATCTCTGTTTCTGAATATATATTTATAAATGGACTTTTTGAAAATTGTATGGTTAGATTTGTGTTCAAATGCTCTCTCCTTAGCATACTTTAGTAACCAGAAGAAGCAATGTAAATAAAGAAGCGTAGGTGAAAGGAACAGCCAAAATGACGAGCGAGGTGGGTTGTATAGTATTTAGCTCGTGACGGGTTGTCACGGGTGCTAATCATGAAAAGCTAAAAGCACTCAATGTTTAGTTACGAACCCACAACACAGTCACGAATTTACATTGAAAACAAGAATGCATAGGCCGAAAGCAGCACCCGTCAAGCATGATAGCAAACAAGTTAATCCACCGCATGATACGACTTGTTTGTGACCACGCCACTAATCAGATTAGATTAATCCACCGCATGATACAATCTAATCATGAAAAGCTAAAAGCACTCAATGTTTAGTTACGAACCCACAACACAGTCACGAATTTACATTGAAAACAAGAATGCATAGGCCGAAAGCAGCACCCGTCAAGCATGATAACAAAACAAGTTAATCCACCGCATGATACGACTTGTTTGTGACCACGCCACTAATCAGATTAGATTAATCCACCGCATGATACAATCTAATCATGAAAAGCTAAAAGCACTCAATGTTTAGTTACGAACCCACAACACAGTCACGAATTTACATTGAAAACAAGAATGCATAGGCCGAAAGCAGCACCCGTCAAGCATGATAACAAAACAAGTTAATCCACCGCATGATACGACTTGTTTGTGACCACGCCACTAATCAGATTAGATTAATCCACCGCATGATACAATCTAATCATGAAAAGCTAAAAGCACTCAATGTTTAGTTACGAACCCACAACACAGTCACGAATTTACATTGAAAACAAGAATGCATAGGCCGAAAGCAGCACCCGTCAAGCATGATAACAAAACAAGTTAATCCACCGCATGATACGACTTGTTTGTGACCACGCCACTAATCAGATTAGATTAATCCACCGCATGATACAATCTAATCATGAAAAGCTAAAAGCACTCAATGTTTAGTTACGAACCCACAACACAGTCACGAATTTACATTGAAAACAAGAATGCATAGGCCGAAAGCAGCACCCGTCAAGCATGATAACAAAACAAGTTAATCCACCGCATGATACGACTTGTTTGTGACCACGCCACTAATCAGATTAGATTAATCCACCGCATGATACAATCTAATCATGAAAAGCTAAAAGCACTCAATGTTTAGTTACGAACCCACAACACAGTCACGAATTTACATTGAAAACAAGAATGCATAGGCCGAAAGCAGCACCCGTCAAGCATGATAACAAAACAAGTTAATCCACCGCATGATACGACTTGTTTGTGACCACGCCACTAATCAGATTAGATTAATCCACCGCATGATACAATCTAATCATGAAAAGCTAAAAGCACTCAATGTTTAGTTACGAACCCACAACACAGTCACGAATTTACATTGAAAACAAGAATGCATAGGCCGAAAGCAGCACCCGTCAAGCATGATAACAAAACAAGTTAATCCACCGCATGATACGACTTGTTTGTGACCACGCCACTAATCAGATTAGATTAATCCACCGCATGATACAATCTAATCATGAAAAGCTAAAAGCACTCAATGTTTAGTTACGAACCCACAACACAGTCACGAATTTACATTGAAAACAAGAATGCATAGGCCGAAAGCAGCACCCGTCAAGCATGATAACAAAACAAGTTAATCCACCGCATGATACGACTTGTTTGTGACCACGCCACTAATCAGATTAGATTAATCCACCGCATGATACAATCTAATCATGAAAAGCTAAAAGCACTCAATGTTTAGTTACGAACCCACAACACAGTCACGAATTTACATTGAAAACAAGAATGCATAGGCCGAAAGCAGCACCCGTCAAGCATGATAACAAAACAAGTTAATCCACCGCATGATACGACTTGTTTGTGACCACGCCACTAATCAGATTAGATTAATCCACCGCATGATACAATCTAATCATGAAAAGCTAAAAGCACTCAATGTTTAGTTACGAACCCACAACACAGTCACGAATTTACATTGAAAACAAGAATGCATAGGCCGAAAGCAGCACCCGTCAAGCATGATAACAAAACAAGTTAATCCACCGCATGATACGACTTGTTTGTGACCACGCCACTAATCAGATTAGATTAATCCACCGCATGATACAATCTAATCATGAAAAGCTAAAAGCACTCAATGTTTAGTTACGAACCCACAACACAGTCACGAATTTACATTGAAAACAAGAATGCATAGGCCGAAAGCAGCACCCGTCAAGCATGATAACAAAACAAGTTAATCCACCGCATGATACGACTTGTTTGTAACCACGCCACTAATCAGATTAGATTAATCCACCGCATGATACAATCTAATCATGAAAAGCTAAAAGCACTCAATGTTTAGTTACGAACCCACAACACAGTCACGAATTTACATTGAAAACAAGAATGCATAGGCCGAAAGCAGCACCCGTCAAGCATGATAACAAAACAAGTTAATCCACCGCATGATACGACTTGTTTGTAACCACGCCACTAATCAGATTAGATTAATCCACCGCATGATACAATCTAATCATGAAAAGCTAAAAGCACTCAATGTTTAGTTACGAACCCACAACACAGTCACGAATTTACATTGAAAACAAGAATGCATAGGCCGAAAGCAGCACCCGTCAAGCATGATAACAAAACAAGTTAATCCACCGCATGATACGACTTGTTTGTAACCACGCCACTAATCAGATTAGATTAATCCACCGCATGATACAATCTAATCATGAAAAGCTAAAAGCACTCAATGTTTAGTTACGAACCCACAACACAGTCACGAATTTACATTGAAAACAAGAATGCATAGGCCGAAAGCAGCACCCGTCAGGCATGACAACGAACGAGTTAATCCACCGCATGATACAACTCGTTTGAGGCCACACCACCAATCAAATTAGATCAATCCACCGCATGATACAATCTAATCGTGAAAGGCTAAAAGCATTCATTGTCCAATGCAAACCCACGAACACAAGTTCACTCGTGAGAGCACTGCCGAATGCGGCTATTTAGCCGAATCGGGGTCCATGGCGAAGGAACAAGCCTAATCGGTAAAGATAAATCTATCAGATCGAATCGAATTCTAATCCACCGGATGATTAGCTCTAAGACGACCCAAAAACCTGCATCTACCGCATGATACCCGGTTCTGTCAAGATCTACACGATGCCGACAAGCTTGAACCCGCGACACGTAGCAACCTAGATCGGTTTCGGATTCGGCTATGAGGGGATAAGTCGTCGCACCGTAAAGTAAAGCCGATTCTAGCCGATCTAGATTGGGCAAAGGTGTGTTGCATTGAATTAAGCACATAGTAAAAAAGGAGCAACACGGGGTAACTTAATGAATCTGCTAGATCTTGCCAGAATCTAACAGAGCCGATAACTTGGTCCATACTAGATCTTAGCCCACCTCAATCGTACAACAAACCGGCCCCGTGCCAACATCGAGTCCTTTAGTCGAGTCGTCGAGTTCTTCGAGAGGAGTCATCGATCCGTCGACCTCCGTAAGTACCGGCAACCTTGTATCATGCTTAGTATCATGCGGTGGATTTAAGCTTTGATGCAAGTAGTCTTGTTACCATGCTTAGTATCATCCGGTGGATTTAAGTTGTGGTTTCAAGAAGGTTCCTCTGTTAGGTCATGAGCCATGCGGTGGGCTAAGATCTAGTATTATCTTGCCATGGGAAATACAATTAGACTCAAGGAGAATAAAGTTGCAAAAGGATTTAAGTTCTAAAGATTATAAAGATTTAATGATGGATGAATTAGAAGATTTGCATATGATTCGTCTCAGGGCCTTGGAGAATAAAACCTGGATATAGGCCTTACAAGCAACCACCCCGAAAAATCTACAAGGAAGAAGTGTTGGCCGATGTGAAAAAGGAGATTGAAAGATTACTAGATGCAAATTTCATTCGGCCCTGTAAATACGCGGATTGGATCTCTAATATTGTTCCTGTCTATAAGAAAAATGGAAAGATGAGGGTTTGCATAGACTTTAGAGACTTAAACAAGGCTACACCCATGGATGGATATTGTTTGAGTTCCTGGTGAAAGAAGGCCGAATCAAATTGCCAGAGGGGCATTCTATGCTTCGGCCCGATGGAGTGAAAGATAAGAGGTACTGTGGGTTTCATGATAGAAATTCTCATTCCATTAATGAATGCAGAGTCTTTAGGATGAAGATTCAGAAAGCTATCCAGGAAGGACATTTGAAATTCGACAACAAAATGAAACTGGACAGTAACCCTTTCCCTCAGAATATGATCGGGTTCTCAGTTAATATGGTAAATGTTGTTCCATCTGGAGAAAAGGGAAGATTGAAAGTTTTAACCTCAAAGAAGGCAGGGCAGGATGGCAAACTGACTGGCACGCTTCCGGATTCGAAAGCCCGGGCCACGTTTGAAGCCAGCTTTGTTCGGCTTGCTGTGTGCTTGGCGTGAGGTGCGGATTTTACGCTGGTCAGTAATGAAGAATCGGTAAGGTGGTGATACCGCTGGACTTCGATTAAGAGAGAACATGATAGATGGGGCTGACTTGCAAAAGGGAGACACGTGATAACAAAGGATGCCGAATGTGCTTGAGGGATTAAAAGCTCACCTGGAGGACAAGATCTTGGTTCGCCATTTGAAGATTGGAGCTTGAAAGATGCAACGAACTAGGATTTGAGTTTGGAAGGCGCGCTCCGAGGATTCGGAAGCGGAAAGCGAATGTCGAACAGATTCAGCTTGAAGTGTTGGGGATTCCTGGTCAATTCCGAGATAAAAGTATCCTTTATCCCGAAATTGAAGGGGCATGTGTTGACACCAAAAATTGGCACCAGGAAGAGGCTGACATGTGGGCCGGATTTGGTGGAAGGATGCCATTCGGCTAAGGGAATTTCTCTGAAGCATTCGGCAAAGGCACTCTGCGGTCGGGAACGCGTCATCATTCGGCAGAGGCGTTATTCCGCAGGCGAAAAGAAGTAACATTCAAGAGGGCGTGATGACGTGGATCAATATAAGGAAAAGGCCGGTTCGAACAAGGAAAGCAATATGGGCACGAAGATTCGTCATTTATTTTTAGAAACGAGTGTTGTAGTCGTGTCCGACTAGGAGTTGTATCAAGACCTGGGTATAAATATAAACCCATGGCAGTTGTAAAAGGATATACAATCAATCGTACAACAAACCGGCCCCGTGCCAACATCGAGTCCTTTAGTCGAGTCGTCGAGTTCTTCGAGAGGAGTCATCGATCCGTCGACCTCCGTAAGTACCGGCAACCTTGTATCATGCTTAGTATCATGCGGTGGATTTAAGCTTTGATGCAAGTAGTCTTGTTACCATGCTTAGTATCATCCGGTGGATTTAAGTTGTGGTTTCAAGAAGGTTCCTCTGTTAGGTCATGAGCCATGCGGTGGGCTAAGATCTAGTATGGACCAAGTTATCGGCTCTGTTAGATTTCGGCAAGATCTAGCAGATTCATTAAGTTACCCCGTGTTGCTCCTTTTTTACTATGTGCTTAATTCATGCAACACACCTTTGCCCAATCTAGATCGGCTAGAATCGGCTCTGCTTTACGGTGTGACGACTTATCCCCTCATAGCCGAATCCGAAACCGATCTAGGTTGCTACGTGTCGCGGGTTCAAGCTTGTCGGCATCGTGTAGATCTTGACAGAACCGGGTATCATGCGGTAGATGCAGGTTTTTGGGTCGTCTTAGAGCTAATCATCCGGTGGATTAGAATTCGATTCGATCTGATAGATTTATCTTTACCGATTAGGCTTGTTCCTTCGCCATGGATCCCGATTCGGCTAAATAGCCGTATTCGGCAGTGCTCTCATGAGTGAACTTGTGTTCGTGGGTTTGCATTGGACAATGAATGCTTTTAGCCTTTCACGATTAGGTTGTATCATGCGGTGGATTGATCTAATTTGATTGGTGGTGTGGCCTCAAACGAGTTGTATCATGCGGTGGATTAACTCGTTCGTTGTCATGCTTGACGGGTGCTGCTTTCGGCCTATGCATTCTTGTTTTCAATGTAAATTCGTGACTGTGTTGTGGGTTCGTAACTAAACATTGAGTGCTTTTAGCTTTTCATGGTTAGATTGTATCATGCGGTGGATTAATCTAATCTGATTAGTGGCGTGGTTACAAACAAGTCGTATCATGCGGTGGATTAACTTGTTTTGTTATCATGCTTGACGGGTGCTGCTTTCGGCCTATGCATTCTTTGTTTACTGCGAATTTATGATCATGTTTCACCCTTTTATTTATTTATCATGCTCTGTTTCTCGTTAATCGGCTATGAGTACGTGTTCATTCGGTTGAAAGCCGATCTTTCGTCATGCTTACGTCACGCATTCGGCAGTGCGCTCCTTGCGTGCCTTGCCGATTGCCGAATGAGGTTTTAACTGCCGACAGATAGCTTCCCTGTAGCTATATGTCTTTCGAGATTGGCTTCAACGCCGCAAACATGGAACTGTCTGGTCTCACCCGGCACGTTCCAGGTTTTAATCTAAACGTTTTTATCCCTTTGTTAGTTTTCAGGCAAACTGAATGGCACGCTTCCGGATTCGAAAGCCCGGGCCACGTTTGAAGCCAGCTTTGTTCGGCTTGCTGTGTGCTTGGCGTGAGGTGCGGATTTTACGTCAACACTGGGCTAGGCTAAGGTTGGGCCAACAGAAAGCCCAATTTATTTTGGGCCTTAAACTGACACCCAAGCCCACTCAATAGCCATGTTGGGCTACCGAAATTGGGTCCAAGTTGGGCTGGGCCCCACACCATTTTTCAGTGTAAAAATAAATAATTACGAAAGGGACCGTTTGACCACTGATCGAGCTTCCTCTTGCCATGGTTGGGACATGAATTAATTAGTTTGGATTGGATTTTGACTATACCACCCTATAACCTCCAAAGCCGAAATCCTAAGTACGTCCCTAATAACATTTAGCATACTTTAGTAACCAGAAGAAGCAAATGTAAATAAAGAAGCGTAGGTGAAAGGAAAGAACAGCCGGCCAAAATGACGAGGTGGGTTGTATACAGTATGTAGTATAGCTCGTGACGGGTTGTCACGGGTGCAACGCCGCCCAGCTTCATTTGGAACCACACGCGCCGACCGCACTACCGAAATGTAAATGCAATGGCAGCAGCAGCAGGGACCCAGAGAGAGAAGCCGCTGCACAGTAGTGCACGCAACGCGACAACGCCTCCTACTCAGATACTCCAGAACCAGAATGATATGGATTTGGACAGTCATGTGCACACAAGTAGGCAACTACTCTAATACTCTATCTCGTCCATAGTGCTGCTGGTACACTACTGGATGGTACCCCCGACCTCTTGTCAAGGATGGATAGATCGGGCTCGAGAAAAAGATATATTTGAAATGCGTTGGATCGGACATATATGATGAAATTCAAATTCGTTTCTGCTGGACTTGCATGCATGATGCGCGTATATATGAACTGAAGAAGGAACAATATATATAATCTGTCAAATTAAGAGAAGAAGCATCGTCATGCATATGCGTACCGGCTCCGGCGTCGACGGCGGACTTGAGGACGGTGATGGGCACCATCAGGGGTGCCGCCGCCGCCGCCTCGGCCCGCCTCCTGCTGCTGCTCCTTCTCCTCCTCCTCCCGCCGGCGCCGCCGCCCTTGCTGCTGCTGATTTGCTGATCATCCGCGACGGCCTCCGCGCAGCAGCTTCCCACGAGGACGACGACGAAGACGACGGCAAGGAGCAGCCGTCTGCAGGGTTTGCCGTTGGTTATTACTACAGCCATGGATCTCCTTCGTGTCTCTGCCCGACGCGCTGCGATAGAGCAGAAAGAAAGCAGCAGTGAAGAAAGGAGAGCTCAAAGCCGGCGCCTATATATATTTAACGCGCGCATAGCAAGGGGATGACACACCTGCGTGCTGGCTAGCGACGACGACACAGCACAGGGGGTCGTCACCGAGCCAAGAAAACAAGGAGTAATCTAGTTGAGCTAAATATAGCCTGCTTCCATATATAATATGAATGTTCATTGTTTGATTGTACAAATCAAAATAGATTGGCAAATACTCTCTGCCAATTTAATGTTGTATGTTGACACATGATTATTTGCCAGGTTATTATGGACGAGATTCAATTTGCCAGCTAGCTGACTGGATCATTATCAACACGGTGCTGCATGTGCATGTCACTGCTTGTATATGCAGTGTGTACAACTACGACGGCGAGTGACCGAGAATCAGTGGAGAGCACAGGCTAGGTACGTACTATACGTGCAGGGCTATACTGTCACCATTTCACACACACACACACACAAAACACTATACACTGTCGCCTGTGTGGCAAAGACCATATCAGAGCCGAGCTGGCGACGTGTACATACGGGATGTGCGGGAGGTAGGGATGCAAGTATCTATGTTTTTGGGTCATTGGGTTGACCCAAAACTTAAAAAATAAACTAGAATGGCATCCCTTGTAATTACTTTGGAAGGTAAAATAAACTAGAATGGCTGACAAAAAACACCATTAGGTACCCACTTGCATCCCTAGCGGGAGGCAACCGTCGATTCCGACGGCTCACTCACCGCCCTCACCACCACCGGCATGATTGAAACCCATAATAAAGCTAGAGATTATTAGATACGTCTTCGTCTCATCAAAAAGCTATCCATATAACTAACTCTTCGATCTCGACGTCTTACTCGCCACTTCGCCATGCATATATATATTATACACAAAATATATGGTCAACAGCTCGCTACGCTGTCTCACACTTTGATCACACGGCGGCAACAAATACTCCGCTATAAATAGCCTTCAGTAGATTGGGAGGTTTTGAGTTTTTTGATAAGTCCCATTTATACCCTCTTTTTGAAAATACAACGATCAACGAGAGTAAACTGCAAAACTGGATCCTACAATACAACGAGAGTAGTTCCTTCGACCCCCTAGTTGACTTTAAACTGATGGCAATATCTCTGTTTCTGAATATATATTTATAAATGGACTTTTTGAAAATTGTATGGTTAGATTTGTGTTCAAATGCTCTCTCCCCCTCCAACACCATTAAATTGAAAGACCTCCTGAGATCCATGGTAAGTTTGGAAGATGTGATATGAGTATTGTCATACATATTTTTCAAAAAGAGTATTGTCATACAAAATTCCAATGTGCTAGCTAGATCTTTCAGTTAATTGACGACGAATAAGGACAGAACTATGGACTGGTTAATTCAATTCAGAGAAAAAGTCTACAACTCCCAAAACCATGCATTTAAGAATCAAGACCCCTTTAATGAGTCAGTTGAGGTACGCAAGTATTTATTTTAAAAGTGAGTGCCAAAGCAACTTAAAGTCAAAATAGTGAAGCATCAGTGCGATAGGGGGAAAAAACACAAGGGGAAAAAAGGCAAAAAAAAGGGATTGCTAAGCACAGAAAAAAAAATAAAAGGTAAATCTGTGGCTGCTGGGATTCGAGCCCAGGTCTCCACGGCCACAACGTGGAATTCTCACCACTAAACTACAGCCACAACTGTTGTTTGATGTACTTCTAAAACTTATATAAACTAATACACAGCGATCAAACTAACAGATGAACGAAAACGGCCGGCGGTTTAAATTGCCAGAGGCGATGGCATGACAGTGTCGATGTGTCGTCATTGGCATTCCCACATCAGTATATACGAATGAACCAAACGCCTCTGCAACCAACTAATTTTCATTGCCCAGTATTCATCAAGTAAAATCCCCGTGGCTTGGGTTTATTAGGAAAATGCGGTTGGTTATAACATACACTCAGGAAAATACTCGCCAGAAATAAGCTTTGTTCCAATGCCTTTATTCCTCCACTAAATTTTTTTTACAAATAATATCACCACTTCCGGTGAAAGGCTACTATGAGCACATTGTACAATCTCCTACTTAGCTTCAACCAAATAGACATTCCAAACCAAGAGCATCAGTTCTTTACTCTTTTTTTACATGAAATATGAATGAAAATGTGGCTGCCAAGCTCTTGGAAAAATGAGCTGCAGCCAACCAGGAACTTTCTCTTGTTTACACTGAGAGGTAAACGTTACTATCCAGTACTAGATACTACATCTGAGTGATCGTCACTGAAATCGTATTGCTCATAAACTTGGAACAACATCTCTCTGCAGGGCACGACTGCCCCTATCTTGATGCAAGCCAGGAATGCACCTGACAGCTTTCTATGGAGGCTGTAGACTTCATCCGGTGGTGGGGTCAACCTGTGCTTCAACATGGTAGCCCCGAGATTTGAAACACTATGTGTGATATTGTTCGCTCGAAAATCATGGCCGCCTGGCTTTGAGAACGGCACACCGACAATGAAGGCTGCTTGAACATGAGCATCCAGCATGACTTCTGGTTCCTCGCCGGTGAGGAATCCAAGTCTGCGGGACATCTCTAAGACACCGGCCCGATCTCTGTTTGCGCAGGCAACAACCTGAGCGACAATACAATAAATTAGATATCAACCATCTTGGTAGCAGTAAGTATGGCAGAATTTTGATAATGGATCCTGTAACAGGAAGCTGCATTAGTTCTTGTTATGTACCATGCGCAGGTAATCATCCACAAAGCGTTTTGGAAAATCACGGGCTGCCCCAAAGTCAATCAGATTGAATTTCCTTGTAGCATCATCATACAGAAAATTACTCCAATTTGGATCAGTCTGGACCAAAAGAGTAATAAAAGATTAGCATAAAAAGAGTCGTTTACATGAGTATGACATAGGTTTTCAACATTGACCATGTGAGCTACAGATTATCAATGGGACTATAGCATGATGCAGATTATATAGACAGAAAGCTCTAGCTATCAGTTATTTAGGAATTAAGCAGATTGAATGAGAGACGAGGCATGCCTGCATGAATCTGAAGACAAATAACTCCTTCATTGTAAGCTCAAGCAGTTTGCAACCAACATAATTGCGGGTTTCCTGGCTTAACTGAGCAACTTTATCAATAGGAACCCCTGTACAGAATCAATAGGTAGATGCGGCTGTTAGGATCTACCGAAAAAATATAATTGTTCTTGATTTTATGAAGAAAAAGGGAGTGGAGGAAGATATTAAATACGGTTGCATAGTTCAGTACTATATTAGAAATATATTTATCTGGTATTAGTTCATTAATATGCCTAGCTTCTCGCGATGGAACGGTTAGAGCGTTGAACTCCGGAAGTCGTTGAAACTTCCGTCTCGACCCGGGTTCGAAGCACGGCACCTTCTTAGAACAAAGCCCGGGTGGAGTCTCCTCCCGTGGTCGAGTTTTTTTAGTTCATTAATGTAAGCTTCCTTACAGATTAAATCAGCATAGGATTCATTTGGCATGAAGCCCATAATTAATCTGGATAAACAAAATAGTTTTATTCTTCAATTGTTAGTGAGCTTAATGCAACATAGCTGAAACCTGAAATATGATAGATCTATTCTATGAGAAGCTATTACCTAGTGAACAAGGCAAATCCTTTTATTGGAATCAGTTCAAGGTATAATATGTTAAAAGCTATCTATTGGAATGTGTACTGCAAAATAATTCAGGCTTTATAAGATACTCCATAACAAACATTTCTGCCATGCTCTTTGGTTGTGTGGTTAGTTTGAGATATCATTATTTACGGTAACTTTAGATTCTCAGTATGCCAGCATTTCATGCTCACCATATACGCAGCCAAGGACGTTTAAATGGATTCGCCATACATCACATGCATATAGGGTCTCATGACAGTTTATGGGACTATATAATAAATACACAGGGCAAAAAGTTATAGCATTATTGCTCAAAATACCTGGAACAAACTCTGAGGTCAGCACTTTCTTGCTAGATAATTGATCGATGACCTTTGGGACAGAATAGCCATCACTATCAGATAGCAATTCTTTGTAACGCTTCTGGTTACTTGCTTCTAACACATAATCACACTCCCTTGCCAGCTCAAGCTTTGCCACCTGAAAGGAATATCAAAGAGCTTATTTTCTGTATGTAATAAATTTGCATAAATGTATATGCGCATTGGACTAGTTGACTCTATTAGAAGTGTAGAAGTTACATACCAAAAATATCAATGTATGATCAGTACATGTACTTGACTCATAATATTACTGAGTATGAACAGAGATTGTTAAGAACAGCATGCTGGATGCAACTAGAAATTACATATATCCTTTGAGATTTTGTTTTTATTTGTATACGCATGCAACACTTCATATTACGATCTTGTCTACATTTGCACAACAAATAATTTTTTAGCAGAAAGAACAAACAAAGCAAAAGCATGCAAGAACTGAAGGCAGAAATACAATGTGGAAAAAAAACATAGTGAATGATTGATATTTCTATCAAAATAATGAAGAAAAATATTTACCTTCATAGCTCTATCAAGAAAAAGACCTTTAGGGATGAGATTTGTGTAAGATAGAAGTAGTCTAACATTCTCAATGTCACTTTCTATACTATCTGCAACCCCAGGGTATTGTATTTTCACGACAACATCTGATCCGTCCTTCAAAACCGCCCGATGGACCTAATCAAAAGTAAAGGAGGCACTAGATAAGCAAAGTACATAGCTCAATAGTGTGAGCAGCACCGAATAACATATTTAGTATCAGATAGTGCTGAAGTGAATGTTCAAATTTCACATTCAGTGCATATATATATAGGGCAACTTTGTCTGCTGAACCAACCTGCCCAATGCTAGCTGCCGCCAGAGGTTCATAGTCGAAACTCCTCAACTTGGAGGACCAGTCAAGACCAAGCTCGGAGTCAAGGACTGAATTTAGCTGCTTCCTTGGCATGACATCAGCACCTTGACGAACAATATCAAGAGCTGCCAATACCTACATTAAGTTGGACAAGATCAATTTGATCGGAGATCACAAGAAGATGATAAATGAAACCTAAAACAATAGTCAAGAAACAAAATTGCAGCATTAGGATTGAAGATACTACCGGCGGTGGCACAAGGGATTCATCCTGAATGCTCAGCATCTGCCCCACCTTGAGTGCAGCTCCTCGCATCCGGCAGAGCGCAAGAGCAACACGCTCAGCGTTCTGATCAGACAAAAATGGCGAGAGCGCTGACCGCTTGCCCTCTGCGTCCACCGGTGTGCCGTACATCACACGGCGGGCCGACTCCAGAACAGTGCCCCATGCTAACCCGGCGCCCAGTCCTGCAAACCTTGATTGTTCCGGCAAATCACCGAAAAACAACACAGTTCGTTCGTTATCTCTCTCAAATTCAGATGGATGCCTATACACGAATTGGAACGAATGTGCATTCTTTCAAATTTCAATTGAGGCGGATGCATAGATTTGTAACTTACCCGAGGGCTCTGGTGAAGGGCGTGGTCGGAACCCTTCGCTCCCGAAGCTGCCTCCTCTTCTCCACTGGCGCCGGTGAGGGCAAAGGGGGCGCCTGTGGGGGCAAAGGCGAGGGTTCAGGAGGAGCCGCCACGGGGTCAGGACCGGCCGCCGCTACGGCAGCAGGTTCAGCTGCCACGGCGGCGGCTGAACCAGTTCCGGTGATCTCCTGCGTCCGCGCGGGGTGCGCGGGCTCTTGCGCCGGCGGGGACGGGGGCGGGGGCCGCTCCAACAGGGGATCTTGCGGGGACGCCGCGGCGTCGTCGTGGGTGAAGTATACGACGGAGGTGGGGCAGGAGGACTCGGTGGCGGGGTGCGGCCCGGCGCCTGGAGGGGCCTGCGGGCGGCGCGGGGTGCCCTTGGTGAGGCCGGCGAGGTCGGTGGCGGCGAGGAGCGCGGACTTGAGGACGTCGCGCGGGGAGGTGCCCCGCGATGCCTCGCGCGCGACGAGGGCGGCGCCGTCGAGCAGGCGCCGGAGATCCCTGGACGCCGCCATGGGAAGGGGGCGGAGGCGTGGAAGGCCCCTGGACCAAGAAAAGAGAGCGGAGGCGGGCGGCGCGGCGAGACACGGGCAACGCTGGGTGTTGGGCCCTAGCGAATTTCACTTTATGGGCCGCCTACGTGGCTAGATAGTTAGCCAGGCCCAGACACCAGTGGTCTATTTTCATCCACGCTACGTGGCTAGATAGTTAGCCAGGCCCAGACACCACTGGTCTATTTTTGTCCACGAGGCCTTCCCGCTCCAAGAAAAAAAAAGGAAGAAGAAGAATACTGATTAGGTCATCATTCTTATCTTACTTTATTATAAGAGGCTACTTCTGACGACATCTTGATATGCTCATTTCTCACAGAAAGATACGCTCATACTTCACAATTCACAATCACGCTAGTCATGCCCTTTAAATGTTGATTCTGTAGTTTTAGCTGAAATTATAAAGATTTTTTCCAAAACAACCTCCACCCGATGGGCGTATTCGGCTATTCTTCCGTGTTTTGAATATAAATCCTTTTTTAAACAAAATAAGTTCTAGAATGTATCTTTATTAAGTTTCAAAAATTCTAAAATGTATTATGTCATTTTTTACTAACGCAACGCAAAATCAATTCAGTGAGAAATTTTGTCAAAAAAACTACTTGGTATCTTTTTATATTTCTCTGCAAAAATAATTCTATAGAATACAGGATAAGAGAGATCAAATTAAGTTCAAATATACCCCCACAACAGCTCTCTTTCTCTTTCTCTCTTTACTATCTTGATTAGCCTCGATAGCAAGCTTTTAAAGATGAGTTCAAGGACTCAAACTCCTCAGCCCAAAATATTCTCTCTTCAAGGACTCAAACTCCTCAGCCCTAATTTCAACGAAAATCCAAGTATGCTAAAGATGAGTTCATGGGTAGCCATGTCCTATATCTACATGTCTCTTTATCTAAAAGAGAAAGCTTGCTACTAGAAATAGTACCAATGTTTTTCTTGAAAGGTTTCTAAAGTTTCGAGACGAGGTTAGTTGTATATACTTTATATTCTAACTCCTAGACTTGTACCAATTTGAAATATTTTCAAATTTTTAGTTTTTTTCTGTTTAAAGCCCTTTTATCTAACCAAAGGTTTTAAAGATATATTGAATGTCAGGTATAAGAGGTATTTGTACATGCCGCTCTCTTTTGTTTTGTGCTTGGGAAATGGGAAGTGAGGTTGAGACATTCTCTTACATAATTTTCTTACGGGATTCAAAGATTTTTTTTAATTATTTTGTTCTTATAGCCTATGATAAGCAAACGCCACATGCAACTATTCATCAGAAGCACTCGGGTGCGCATATTATACAAGACGTACACAGAGATATTATAGATCACACAGGCACCATAATCTAAAAGGTGAAACACTGGCACACATCTAACAAGCATACTCACCTTCTTGATGTGCTATGCATGAGGTGAAAATGTGAAATAGGCTTCACTCATTCCTTTGTGTTTTCTCATTCGTACATTTTCTAATTCATAGGTTCCAAAGACACATGGCTCTATCGCACGAACCAAGTGCATATGCATGGCCACGCGTTTTTACTGCCTGATAAACCACAGAACAATTGACTGGATTTTTTAGGCAAAGAAAGAACTGGCAGTTGGGCATACTGGGTACGGGTCATGATGCCCTTATTGCTCAGCAGTATTTTTGCAACAAAGGTTGCCAGGACGAGTAGAATCTTACAATCCTATCTACAACCATACGGAATCGAAGATCCAGATCGAATATTAATATTAGCAACATCAGCCTAGGTGCAGGATCCTATACGAACGATGCTACTGAATGGATGAGTACGTAGGATGCGATGCACATAAAAAATTATCACATCGAAAATTGACTAATGTCTATGAGTAATTATATATGTTTTTTTATCAACTTGATCTGACATGTTTTTACCTTTTACATTTCATGCCATGTAATAATGTAATTATGGGCATAGTATATATTTGACCCTTTTTAGTGATAACTGGAGTCGACATTGATATGAGTATGTATAGAATGAAGTTTACGAATAATAATAAACATATCAAAATCAGCCTTATAGATTTGTACTTTTAGGATATGTTTAATGTTCTATATAGACTGGATCTTTTTAAAATGTTACAGAATCACGAAATGTATCCTATTACTAAAAGGATTTTATCTAGGATTCGGAGTGATCGCATGGCTGCTACTCCGGGATTGTGCCACGGCCAAGAAATCAAGAATAGCAGAATACGATTGCTCGCCGGCCGGTGCTAGCAATGATGGATGCAGGTAGCGACCGAGTATTTCGTTGGCCTACCAACTGTTTTCGCACTGTTCCATGCAAAGGTTGTGTTAGTACTTGCTGCAGAGACAAGATACAGTATCATGAGAAGACATGGAAAAATCAGAGTATTAAGCACATGAATTAGCGCATTACCACATGCATTAGTCTGACTCTGACCTTGACACAGCCACACTCATGTATCCCTATGAACAGACACTGAACCCCTGACTGACGCGCACTACGACCTGAAATCCTGAATGAAAGAAACCCTGAAACTTGAGCACGCCACCCTCCTATTCCATCCCATATGCTACCGTCTTTTTGTACCAAGAGAACTCCTGCTACTAATAATAATAGTACTAAACCTTTCCTTTTTTAAAAAGAAGCGCTACCGACCGCTACCGGTAATGGAAAGTGCGGCGGCTCCGGCTACCGGCTAGGCTAGGCTAGCTCAGTTGGGGTGGCCGGCGGTGGACGGGCTGGACCCGATCGGAGCCTGCTGCTGCTGCTGCTGGTTGTGGTGGTTTCCCCCGAGCGGCGACGCGCCGGGGTGGTGCTCGACGGACGACGAGTTGGCCTCGGCCATGTCGAGCTCGAGGTCCCGGTGGCGGAGCATGAGCAGCATGCGGCGGCTCTCGATGCGGAGGCGGTCGTTCTCCAGGCGCGCGCGCTCCATGTCGCGCTCCTTGTTGGCGCGGAACCTCTCCCACTTGAGGCGCTGCCGCTCCAGGTCGTAGGCGCGGGACTCCAGCGCCACCTGCTGCTCCTCCACCTCCACCTCGCGCCGCCGCACCCAGCACCGCGCCTGCTGCGGGTCCGCCGCCGCGGAGGCCGTCGCGGCCGCTAGATCGCTCCGCAGCTGCTGCACCATCGGCGGCGGCTCGGCCACGGCGTGCCTCGCGCGCTTCACGCCGCCGCCGCCGCCGCCGCCGTGCGCCTCGTCCTCGGCGTCCTCCGCGGCGCCGTCCTCGCCGCGCCCGCGCTTGCCGCTGCCGTTGCCGTTGCCGCGCCCGCCGCCGCTGTGCGCGCGGTGGCCGGCCGGGTACATGTGGCCGTCATCCTCGTCGTCGCCGAACTCGTCCTCGTCGTCGTCCCCGTTGCCGCTGAGCGCGACGTCGCTGTCGTCGTCGTCGTCGTCCGCCGCGTCGGCGGAGGAGTCCTTCATCCCCGGCGGGGACGGGGCCCCCAGGAGGTGCTGCTGGTGCTGGTGGTGCTGCGCGTGGCGGGCGGCGGACGAGGCCGGCGGCGGGTGGTGGAGGCAGGCGTCGCCGGCGCCGGCGCCGGCTCCGCCGGCGGCGTGCGGCGTGAGGTGCGCGGCGCCGCTGTTGTGGTAGGCGCACATCTCGCGGAAGAAGAGGTGCTTGGAGCTGAGCAGCTTGCGCGCCTCGTCCTTGGCCTTGGCGGAGAGGTCGTCGATGGCGTCGAGCAGCTGGGGGTTCTCGACGACGCGGCAGGCGCGGCCGCGGCCGAGCAGGTCGACGACTCGCTTGTAGCGCTTGTTGAGGTCGTTGAACTTGTCCTCGCACTGCTGCGGCGACACCGTGAAGTTGTTGTCCATCATGGTGCGCGACACCGACTTCCACTTGCCCTTCTTCTGCTGCTGCGCCGCCGCCGCCGCGTGCCCGTGCCCGTGGCCGTGCGACGACGACGAGCCCGCCGCCTTGCCCAGCTTGGCCCCTCCTGCTCCGGCCGCGGCGCCGTCGCCGTCGTCGCCGACGTTGTAGACCACGGTGATGAGCAGGCGCACCATGGCGTCCGTCCACTTCATCCGCGACCACGGGCACCCCGCCGCCGCCGCCATCTGCTGGTGCTGGTGCTGCTGCACCACCACCCCGGCCGGCTTCCCGTTGCCCACCATCTCGTCGTCGTGCCCGACCGCGCTCGCCACGACCCGGGACGACGACGTGTTGGAGTAGGGCGAGAACGACGACGGCTGCTGCTGCTGGTGGTGCCTCACCGGCGCCGCCTGCTGCAGCTGGAAGCCGCCGCCGTGGCCGTGGTCGGCCTGGAACGCCGCCGCCGGGTGCATCTGCTGCGGGGCCAGGTGCATCTCCAGCCCCAGCATTGCCGCCGACCCCAACCCGCCACCGCCGCCGCCGCCGCCCCGCGGCACCATCCCTCCTCCCCCTTCGCCCCTCTCCATCGCCAAATCTGCAGTGCCTATCTGCCTGTCTGCCTGTCGCTCTCGCTCGCAGTCGCAGGCTCGCAGCTCTTGACCGTGTGAGGAAAACGGCAGCGCAGCGGGGAGCCTTTAAGGGGGGGATCCGTGTGGGCGATCGCCGCCGGTTTCGCCCCCTGCGTGCGGCTGCGACCGCCTCCGCGCCCCCGCCCGGCCGCGGCACGGGGGTACTCGGTTTTGGCTTTGGCCCCCCTCTCGCCCGCCGCGGCGTTTCCAGCGGTGGGAGCCCACGGGCGCCGCGAAACCGCCTGGGATCCGCTGCGCCCACGCGCTCCCCCGCCCGCCGCCGCTGGCTTGGTGGGTTCGGCGCAGAGGATCCGAGACTGGGTGAGGAGGACTGGGTTGTGAAACAGCTGCCGGGAGGGGGGGCTGCCCCTGGTTTTGGTCTCTTACCACCGGGGGTTGGGTTGGGTTTCCTTTGTCCTCCTTGATTTTTTTGTTCTCCTTTTTTCTTCTGGGGAAATTAGCAGGTTGGCGATTGCAGAAAGCACCCTACTGTTGCCAAGGACCTCCTCGCGTGGGTTATTTTGGATGTGGTGGTGGTCAACGGGCCAGTGGACTTGTTCAAACGCGCTAGCTAGCTAGCGGTAAGATTTTGATTCGATGCATTTGCACCACAAGTTGTACACTTGCACTACTCACTATTATTTGCAACCAGATCTGTGTCGAGACATCTGATAGAACACGTAAGCTCTCTCTAAACTCCGACATTTGGGCTGGCCGGAATCTCAGCATGTTTCCTTTTTCATTTTTGAAGTTTTTCTTGCACTGTGGTAGTCAACTGATATGAATCAACAAGACAAATGAAATGTTTATCGTACAAACTCGTGGCAGTGAAGAATACATGTTGGACTCGTCATAGTAACAATGTCAATCGTCACTATTTCATAGTTTCTTTACTTATGACAATATCCGCATATAAATAGATAAAGTTCTTGCAAGTTTGCAAACCACCACTATTTTTTACTTATATTTGTATAAAATCTATAAAATTCTTGTGACTTTTACGCAATGATCCCACTAGATTTAATTTAGATTTGGCCGTTGGCTTGGCGCCATCCAAGATAAATATGGATAGGCGTATGATTTTATTAATGCGATAAAAATATGAGATAAAACTGCAACATTTACATATTTATGTATGCACGATAAATTATCAACAATACGGCAAATGGACATGATTGTCGCCTTTGCATTGTTTCATGTTTCCGTACCCCGCATTGATTCAAGGTGTCATCTGAGATGACTATTGATAAGTGTACGGTTCAATTAATGCGATAAATACGGATATGTGTGCGACTTTTATTTGCAATGAACAATATGAGATAAAAATGCAACATTTACATATTTATGTATGCGCGACAAAATATTAATAATACTGCAAATTAACATGATTGTCACATTTGCATTGTTTCATGCTTCGGTATCCCGCATTGATTCAAGGTGTCATCCGAGGTGACTACGGATAAATGTACGGTTCAATTAATGCGATAAAAAATATAAGACAAAATCGTAGAATGTATAATTGTATATGGCGAATGCTTATATATTGCCACTTTTAGAATGCTTCATAGTTCATATTTTGAAACCTACGTGGTATATTATCTCTTGAGATACTGTGCGCTTAAGATTTAGATGAGAACACGATAGATATAAGCCTACAAAAGATTGATTTTATTGAAACCAACTCACTAGGTTTGGTTTCTAAAATTTATTAAAAACACGTAGGGTCTTTTAGCAACTAGCCAACTAGTACTCAACAAATGAGTTATGCAAAGTTACAGCATAGCTAGCTACGTTCACGTGGGTTTGCGCACGTGTTTTGTTGCAAAACCGTCTCCAGCCGTCATATGCCGGTCAATGGTTTATTGAGAAGGAGGGGGAAAAAAGAACAGAAAGAAACTGGAAAGATGGCCCCAAAGGCCCAAGGACATGCTGATGCATACGGGCGTTGGCTATTGAATTCGGGCACATCATAAGACCATGCATACGATAGACAAAAGTCAGACGGTAGCACTAGCGGCGTAATCCTATGTCCTTTTCGTTTCTCCTTTGTTGTGTCTTCATCATGGGGAGTCAACTATTAGTATCCAACAAAGTACAACCAGTACCTGGGCCATAAAATCCCAAATATCTTCAAGTTAGGGGTGAAAACAGGAATTTCTACAAGCCTTTTGTACTCCTAGCTGGATTCAGACGTATAATTCATATCTGAAAAAAAAACTAAACGATTGTTCACTCTTCCCTCATCTTCCCCGCAAGTTGAAATTCCACCACGTGGCCACGTCTCACTCAAAAGTCAAAGCAACTCACTTTCCCAACTTTGAACACCAAAGATGACCGGTTACAATTCACTCCATACCACCACCATGGTTTAGTCCGTCTAGCAACAATATATGAATATATTTTTTAGGTTCAATCTAGAAGCTACTAGGTTCTGTTCACGTTAGAATGCAAATGATTCTATTAATTCCACTGTGGTCTTTAGAATGCCTGCTTAGAATTGCAAACCGGTAATAAAAGCAAAAAAAAAGTATAGATGAAATACCATTTAAGTGTTTGCTCTCAAAGCTTGTTGAATGGAATCATACCACCCACTTTGAGTCCCTGAATGAGCATGGATGTATACTTTTCGTGGATAGAAATAGTACATGTGCAACTTGTTTGCGTTCAGTGGCTATGACGCATACTCACGATCCATGAGGTTATGCCTCTAGAGTTCAAAGCATCTTTCCTTTAAGGAGAGTTGACAGCCGCCTGAGGAGTTTAGTTTGGTAATTGGTGTTAAATAATGTTTATGACATCCATAAAAAATTATAGAAAGGGAAATGGGCCAAACATAAGTACAAAAAACTCTGGGTTTCCTTTTTGAGGGGATAAAAACTCTGGTGTTGGATGGAAGAAACTGACCACAGTGGATCAAACGAGCCCAACTAAACCAATGTCTAACAGGCCGGCTGGCGGGCCCTTTGTCGAACGAAATGGCGCGAGCGCGCTGGCACAGAAACGGTCGGCCGGCCCGTCCAGTCCAGCATGAAACGTATGTGCTCGGCCTAAACAAGAAAATGGTTAAGTGTGCCAAAAAAAATGTTTCCCCCCCAGCTCCACAAGCTACGCGTCCATTTAGAACGAAAGGTCTTTTATTTAGTCTGAGAATGACTCCCTAACAATCGAGTGAAAAACGTAATGCCGTCAATCAACTTTTGGAGCTAATAGAACTAGACCACGTAGCATTAGCAGTAACGAAAATTTGAGTGACGAAAATATTAAAATCACTCGGTTTTGCCAACTAATTGCGGGTAGGGATCGGCTGAAAATTTAGCTACAAATCACTCGAAAAAAGAGAGCCCACCCATAGACAAACAACAAACCCATAGTGCACAAAATGAAAGGTTTCTTATCAGAAGATCACGACAATACATGGACACCACAAATTTATAAAAAATATAAAAATTTGAAATTGACAATATTAAAACATATATTGGACTTGCGAATTTAGTATAGCTTAGCTAGTAGGATTCCTCGTGATAAAACCTAACCACATGAATATGTGTATGTGACCAATTCGTTCAAAACAATGTGTATGTGACCATAGCTAGTAAGGTGATGGTAAGGGTAAACTTTGCGTGTGAGTTGAAACGAACCGGATTCTCAACGACAAGAATCTGACTCTCTGTACCTTTGAGATAGTCCCAGGAATAGCAGCTATCTCGTACAGAACTCATTTCAGCAGAATATCACATCCATACAACGATAAAAGATTCAGTACATGACATATATATAAAACATAGCGATCTGGTACAAGCCCTCAGGAGATGGTGGATTTGGGGAGAGAGATCTCTCTAGTAAGGAAAGGTGCTGGTGATGAGATGAACTTGGGTTATTGCTGCTGCTCGCATAGAAACCCCCAGCTTATATTCCTTGACTATTTTATTACTAGTTTAGCCACTTTAAAGCTTGCTTCATTTATGGTGGTGACGTGACCTGTCCCATTTCCTTGGGACAGACTTTGGTACACAGGAGAAGACCCGAGCACGAGTCAACCAGGATGGATGGTACGATGAAGGGTTACGTGCGCTCAAGGATGCCTGCGGGAGTGGACCCGATGATTTAGCTACCGTTGCGTAGCTGTTTCATTGTCGATTTAGGCCCTGAGGGCTTGTACCAGACGGTAATGAGCCGTCTTGAGACACAGCCCACAGCAAAGACCCTAAGAAGTAACGGTGCCATACTGTCTCCCTGGGCTCGGGAAACAATCTGAGCTAACAGCTGCCCCAGGGTCGTGAAACCTTCCCACCGGGGCCAGTCGGGGGCCGTGGTAAATCAGGGAGAGTATGCCGCAACGAGTCCCCCTTACACATATCAAACTCGAATCTCCTACAGGTCTGGCACCGCACTAAGTAGGCTTGCTGGAACCCTCCCCATTCTGGGTAGATGGCGAGCACGGTAATCCACGTCTGAATGTCGGTCTCGACTCGGTCCTTAATTGTCGGTAAAGCGAGTATCAGCGTCAAAGCGATCCGCCGCAACGGTCCGCAATCGCCACCCATGACAGGTATTGCCGCCCAACTCCTCAAAAGTAACCAAGAATCATGTACCCGCAACAGGTACTCCGCAATAAAACCAAATGAACTCCAAATCACACTATTTGTTACTCGCTTACACCGCCTAGCTGCACTACTCCTCCCAAACCACCCACAACTCACGCCAAGAGGATCAGATCACAACCAATCCCAACACATGCACGCATAGCATTTAATATTCAGTGGATAATAGGATAGCAAGGGAACAGGATAATAACAGAGGCAGTGCAGGTTCATAAAGTAAAGCGCTAGCATTCTAATAGCATGTCTAATAGGTATTTCAGAGATTGGTCGGGCGTGAACCTGGGTAGGCTTTTTCATCCTCCTCAAAGCAGTTGTCGGGGTAGTCCGGCTCCTCCTGGCTCTCTGGTGCTCCTAAGGTCGCGATAAATAAAATAAGACGCGGCTACTAGCAAAGCAACACCAAGACAGCGAGGAAAGAAGACCCAAAGAACACCAAACTCTACACTAACACGTAGGTCATGATTTTAGAAAAATATAGAAACTGGTTTCATATTTTTCTGAGCTACGGTTGATTTATTATTAATTTTACAAGTTTAAATCATTTTCTGAAAATATTAAATAATGCCGTAAGGAGTGCGAAAAACACTCAGGCTGGGACACGTGGCAGCACCCGAGCGTGCCAGGTCATCACTGCTGACGTCAGCATGACGTCATCAGTGGGGCCGGCTTTGCTGACGTCATCGTGGGCCCGGATGACGTCAGCGTTGACTTGGTCAACGTTGACCAGTCAACGGGTTAGTGGGGTCAGTGGGCCCACATGTCATCCTAAGGCAGTCAGTGACAGGTGGGGCCGGCCTGTCAGCGTAGTAAAAAAAATGAAAAGGATTAAACGCGGCTGGGCTGGAAACGGGCCGAAAGTTAGATGGGCCGAGAAAGTTCAGGGTGCGATTCCAGACTTAAGCGCGAGATTCGGCCCACGAATGCGAGGGCGTTGGGCTCGGCTCGGTGGTCGCGGTCCACGGTGAGCCGAGAGAGGGGTTAACGGTGAGTCGGGTTCATGGGATCAGTTTGCGGCTGCCCGGGATTCTCTGCGGCGGGCTGTGCGAGGTGCAGTTGATGCCAATCCATCCTGGTAGCTGCTGCTTCTGCAAGTCATCTTGTAGCTTCCACTGCTGCGACATGGACCAAGTGGCGTACTTGACCTCACTCGGCGTGGAGAATTAATGAGATGATCTATCCTATGACTATGAAATATTTGGTTTGCCGTATCTCCGTATTGCTGTTTTTTAAAAATACCGTATCGGCGTATCCCCGTATCCGTATCCCCGTGCTGTGCAACATAGTCCACGACGCCTACGCTCGCCACCTATCCAAACTCTCCGGAGGTTGCAGGTTAGGCCAGGGGAGCAGCTTATCTGAGTCTTGAAAAACCGGATTCAGCTTCCTCACCGGCGCGAGGGGAGGCTGAAGGGGCTCCGCCAACGTCTTTTTGGGCAAAATTAGGTCCAAGACACTACTAAAAGATGGTCTTTGATAGAACACATTAAAAAAACACGTCTTTGCCCAAACACACCAAAACTCTTTGGTATTTAGGTCCTGAACATTATGCTTCTTATTATATTCAGTTTTAATAAAAATATACGCGAAAAGAGGAAATTGCCCCTGACTAATATCCTCTTCCTCCTGCTGCTGAACGGGCTGGCCAAAACAGATCGTCAGTTCGTCTGCGCCGCTCCTGCTTCTCCCGAGCAACCTCTGTAACAACCCTAAAATTTACCTTAGGATTTGTTGAATGCAAAAATGAGGATTTAAAAATTTTTGGTGGAATTGTTGTGCATGCAAACAAACATATAGGATTGCTCTCTATTTTGCTCCCTTTGCTCCTAGGCAAAATTTAAATTAAATAACACCAAATTAACTCCAAATCACACTATTTGATCCTTAGCACTTCAAATTAATTTTATTTAATTTAAATTTTTCCTAGGAGCAAAGGGAGCAAAATAGAGAGCAATCTTATATGTTTGTTTGCATGCACAACAATTCGACCAAAAATTTTTAAATCCTCATTTTTGCATTTCAACAAATCCTAAGGTAAATTTTAGGGTTGTTACAGTCTCCCCCCCTTACAAGAATCTCGTCCTCGAGATTTGTGATTACCTATGGCTTGAAAAGGTGGGGATACTTCTCTCTCAGCACTGACTCCTTCTCCCAAGTTGCTTCCCTCTCGGTGTGGTTACTCCACTAAACTTTGCAAAATGGAATGGATGTGCTCCTTGTCTCTTTAACTGCTCTATCTAGAATCTTCTCTGGGTATTCCATGTACTCCAATGTGTCTTGCAGGTCCATTGCTCCTGTCCTGACTTTATGCTCTGGCACCTTTGAGCACTTGCGCAACTGCGACACGTGAAACACTGGGTGGACTCCAGCTAGGTCTTCCGGCAACTCTAGCTTGTAGGCCAACGCCCCTATCGCGAAAACAAAATACAGACTGGAACTACTAGCAAAGAAACACCAAAATAACAAGGCAAGAAGACCCAAACAACACCAAACTCTACACTAACGCGTAGGTCATGATTTTAGAACTTCGAACTCGAGGTCCCTTCTTCCCTTATCTGCATAGCTTTTCTGCCTGCTCTGGGCAATCTTCAAGTTCTCTCTGATCTTGGCTACATTCTCTTCTGCTTCCACAATTGAGTTAGGGCCAAAGAACGTTTTCTCTCCGACCTCTGACCACATCAGAGGTGTCCTGCACTTTCTTCCATATAGGGCTTCAAACAGGGACATTTTCAGACTTGCCTGGTAGCTGTTGTTGTAGGAGAATTCTGCGTATGACAGACTCTTTTCCCAGTCCTTGCTGTAGGTTAGCACACAAGCTCTTAGCAAATCCTCCAATATCTGGTTCACTCTTTTAGTTTGACCATCTGTCTGTGGGTGAAAAGCGGTGCTATACTCAAGAGTGGTCCCTATTGCCTTGTGCAAGCTTCTCCAGAACTGGGCTGTGAACTATGGACCTCTATCTGACACTATGCTTCTCGGTGCTCCGTGCAGCTTGAGAATGTTGTCTATGTAGAGCTCTGCCAATCTATGTACCATAAAGGAATCCTTGATTGGGATGAAATGGGCAACTTTGGTCAATCGATCTACTATCACCCAAATAGCATTGTTTCCCTTCTGAGTGCGGGGTAGTCCAACTATGAAGTCCATACTGATGTCTTCCCACTTCCACATTGGAATCTCCAGCGGCTTCAGCAATCCTGCTGGTCTCTGATGTTCTGCCTTGATTCTTCGACAAGAGTCGCACTTGGCAACATACTCAGCTATGTCTTCTCTCATCTTCTTCCACCAGAAAACGATCTTTTAGATCTTGGTACATCTTGGTGCATCCTGGGTGAATGGAATACTTGGAATCGTGAGCTTCTGCGAGAATGGTATTCCGAATACTTTCATCTTGCGGCACGCAAATGCGTTGCTTCAGCCATACAGTTCCTTGATCATCCATACGAAAGTCTGGGGCTACTCGACGTTGTATATCATGAATCACTCCTTGAATTTCGGACAGTTCTTCTGAGCATTCTTGATGCGTTCTTCCAGGTTGTATTTCACTGTCAGCTCTTTTGGTTGTCCTTCATCCACTTCCTCAAGTCTGAGCATGTTCAGCTCTCTTATCAACTCTGGATGTCTCTCTTCCATCATCAAGTTGTTGCAGTAGCTCTTACGGCTTAAGGCATCTGCTACTACGTTAGCTTTGCCCGGGTGGTAGTGTATCTCCAGATCGTAGTCTTTGATCCTTTGATTAGTTCCATCCATCTCCTTTGTATCATTTTCAGTTCTGACTGAGTGAAGAAGTACTTCAAGCTCTTGTGATCTGTATAGATGTCGCACTTGTTGCCAATCAGATAGTGCCTCCAGATCTTCAAAGCATGTACCACTGCGGCTAATTCTAGGTCATGTGTAGGGTAGTTCTCTTCATGCTTCCTCAATTGTCGTGAAGCATATGCTACGACCTTTCTTTCTTGCATCAGCACGCATCCGAATCCTTGTCTGGATGCATCACAGTACACCACGAAGTCCTTGCAAATATCAGGTAAGGTCAGCACCGGTGTAGTAGTGAGCTTGTGTTTCCTGTTCTCCCATCTCGACTTCCCTCTCACCTCCTGCATCGTTGTCCTCGGGCTAGAGCGCTCCTGCTGCGCGTCCTTTGCAATCTTGGAGAAGTTCTCAATGAACCTTCTGTAGTAACCTGCCAATCCGAGAAAGCTTCGGATTTCTGTGACACTCTTTGGCTGTTTCCATTCTGCCACTGCCTCAATCTTTTCAGGATCCACTGCTACGCCTTCAGCTGTCAACACGTGATCCAGAAAGGCTACTTTCTCCAACCAGAACTCGCACTTGCTGAACTTCCCATAGAGTTGATGCTGCCTCAGCTTCTCTAGCACTATTCTCAGGTGTTCCTCATGCTCTTCAGCTGTCTCTGAGTAGATCAGTATGTCATCAATGAACACCACCACGAACTTGTCCAGTTCTTCCATGAACACTTTGTTCATCATGTTCATGAAGTATGCAGGTGCGTTTGTTAGACCAAAGGACACTACTGTGAACTCGTACTGCCCGTACCGAGTCACGAAAGCTGTCTTGGGGATGTCACCTTCTCTGATCTTCATCTGATGGTAACCTGACCTCAGATCTATCTTGCTGAAGTACTTAGCTTTCTTCAACTGATCTAGCAGATCATCAATTCGAGGTAGCGGGTACTTGTTCTTGATGGTCACTGCGTTCAGGGATCTGTAATCTACGCACATGCGCATGGATCCATCTTTCTTCTTCACAAATAGTACCGGCGATCCCCATGGGGATGCACTGGGTCTGATCACCCCACTCTCTAACATCTCTTTCAATTGCTTTTTGAGTTCTTCCAGTTCTTCAACAGACATTCTGTACGGCCTCTTAGCAATAGGACCAGTGCTTGGCTGCAACTCAATTATGAACTCCACGTCTCGGTCGGGTGGTAGTCTTGGTAGTTCTTCTGGGAACACGTCTGGGTACTAGCAGACAACTGGCACTTCTTCTATTGTCTTGTGTTCGGTTGAGTACACTAACTGCCTCAGTATGCAAGTTCGGGGCCTCTTGCATGAATTTCTGCTTCGTGGCTCCACTGTCACCTTAGCTCCGCTGGGATGTGTCAACTCCACTGTCCTGGGCGAACAACTGATCACACCTTTGTGTTCTGTAAGCCAATCCATTCCCAGTATCACGTCAATCCCTTCTGACTTCAGAATTGTCAAGTCCCCGGTGAACTCCTGACCTCCTATCATCAAACTAACTGCTGGGCACTCTCGGGTGCACCTAAGCTCTCCTAGAGGAGAAGTAGTGACTATAGGTCTAGCCTTAGGTATAGTCGGGGGAGACTGATCTTTCACGAACTTGGATGAGATATATGATCCAGTTGCACCAGAGTCAAATAGAATCAAAGCTGGAGTTCCATTTACTAAAAACTCACCGAGCACAACGTCGGGAGCGTCCTCTGCTTCCTCCTCTGTCAAGTGGTTAAGGCGGCCTCTTTGCACCGAGGCTGGCTAAGCCTCTCCTGAGCAAGTTGCTCTGACCACTCCTCGGGCGCTGACTCAGTCTGTGGCTGTGTAGCTGTTAAGCCTTTCGTTTCTTCTCCCTCCATGTGTCTTCTAGACCCACTCTTTCCTTCTCCACTGCTATGGCTCTGTCAATCAGCTCTCGAAGTGACCTGTGGGAACTCGCTGCCAGGGCAGTCCTCAAGCCTCTGTGTAGTCCTCTCTGAAACCAGAATTGCTTTTTCTTCTCTGTAGTGGTGTCTTCAGGGGCGTACCTCGACATCTTAGCAAAGTGTCTAGCGTACTCAGCTACTGACATGCTGCCTTGGGTCATTGTCCTGAACTCCATTGCTTTGTGCACCATCACTTGCTCTGGGATATGGTATTCTTTGAAAGCTTCACAAAACTCCAACCAGGTGATCTGAGCAGGGTTTGCGTGCGAGTCACAATAGCTCTCCCACCATGCCTTAGCGACTCCTTCAAGCTGGTGCGCCGCAAGGGCTACACACTCCTCCTCTGAGTAGTCAGTCAGGTCCAACTTGGTCTCTATGGTCCGTAGCTAGTCGTGTGCGTCGAGTGGCTCGTCCGAGTAGTCAACGGTATGAGCTTTCAAGCGAATGAACCTTTCAATCTTCCTCTGCAGGTCTTCTTCACGGGGGCCCTGACGGTTCTGGTTCTGGTTTCCCTGGATCTGTTGCATAGCCTGTGCCATCTGTTGCATCAGCTGGGTTTGAGCGTTCATCACTTCTGCTAGGTTGGGTGGTGGCGGTGGTGCCGCGTCAGGCTGCGGTGCACCTCCCACTGCAGGCTGGTTCTGCTGAGGTTCCCTTTCTTGTTCTCTCATCTCGACTTCCCTCTCACCTCCTGCATCGTTGCCCTCGGGCTGGAGCGCTCCTGCTGCGCGTCCATGGCCTCTGCCTCTGCCAACTGCGGGTTCCCTCCCGCGTGCACGGCCTCTGCCCCTTCCAGCCATAGCTGTCTCTTCTTGCTCAGCCTCTTCAAAGCGTGCTAGCAGGCGGTTGGACCTTCTGATCGACATGATTCTGAAATTTCACAAGGCAGATCTTGTGGCGGTCAGGTAATGGTTAGAGATAGCGAGATCTATTCTAGGAGCTGCACACATGAAAATGACTCAACACTAGAGTACACTCAAGATGAACAACAATAAAACCGCAAGAAGAGCCACAAGGGCCGATCACTCATAACAGCATTACACCCTAGACATGGGTACTATCCCGAGGCCAGCTCCTGGAACCTTGGGGAATAGTACATCTACGCGGATGCTACATCGTGGCTGAGCCAAAAGGGTGGTCATGAAATCTACTGCTAATAGCTGCTCATAAAGGCAGATACAAGACTCATCAAGACTGCTTACAATTGCTGAAACTGCCTACTGCCTCAATCACTGTCTGCTGTCACTGACAAGTAGCCTGCGAGGCGCGCTGCCAATCTCACGAACTTTTCTCTGCCCGACACTCCTGTCACTGCCTCTTGCTGCTGTAGGTGTCCACGAGGCGCGCTGCCAACCTCGTCGTCTCGGCTTCCGACTCTGCGACCTGTGCTTGCAGTGGTGCCAGCTCACGTGCTAGTTTCTCTGCCTCAGGGGTGGAAGTACTGGTCTCCGGTAGCTGAACCGGCTCTATCCTGCTGGGAGTAACCTTGTAGTTCTCTGTGCGGGGCTCGACTCTTCGTGCTTCGGGTAGCTCCTGGTTCAGTGAGATCACTTCTGCCACCCTCTTTCTGTCGGACCTCACCCAGCTGCTGAGGATTCTTCGTGCTTCATCTTGTGACATCAGTTGACGTACTCCTAGGAACTTCATGAGCTGGTAGTTCCGGGAGTTCTTGTCCTTGAGCGTGTCTAGCTCCTCCTGCATGTCGGTCATCAGTCCTTCCAGGTAGCTTAGCTCTTCTTTCTATTCCTCGATCTTTTCCTCTTGGGTAGCTATAATCTTGTCCCTCTCAGAGATCTGATCTTCAACTCTGAAGTCACGAGCTTGCTGAGCGGCTAGGATCAGCTCGGTCATATCCCTCCTGTTGACTGCCTCCTGTTCAAGCATGTAGATCTTTAGTTGCTTAGCTTCAAGGCGTTCTTCTAGCCACTCAATCCTCCTGTCTTTGTCTAGCAGTTGGTTCTCCCTTGTCCACAGCTTCTCCTTTAGAATGACCACTTTCTCTTCCAAACCCACGTTGAGATATTCTTGCTCAACCAAGCACTGAACAGTAGTCCTCAGAGTCGCATTCCGCTCTCTGTCGGCAGCGTGCGCGAGAGAGCTGAATGCTACTCTGTCACTCGGGTCCTCCAAGGCCCGTGGTAGGTACCTGAAGCGGGTGTTGCGGAGCTGCTCTTTGTACACAAGGGTAACCAGGCGAAGTATCCTCATAGCCATGGTCTGTACTGCCCTGCTGAAAGTACTCTCACTGGCGGCTGCTTGAACCCTCAGAGACCTTGGACGACCTGCGATGTGCGGTACCACCATCTGTAGCTTGGTGAGTACCCCCTCTCCGGGTCCGTAGGTCCAGCCTTCGTAGAAGACACTGTCCACGTCTATCCCAACAACTCGAAGCACCTCCCTCAACAGATCTGCCAAACCTCCACAGTCAGCACCTGTAGTCCTGATCCGCTGGCGCTCATCTTCTGCTCTCATTACCATCTGCCAGACAGTTAGAGGGGTTGTTAGTAAGTTAGCAAGTTAGTAAGGTAAGGTAAGGGTAAAACATTTGCAAATAGTTGAGATTTACCGCATATAATTTTGAAATAGTCCAAGGAGTTTTATATAAAACGAGAGACTCTGTTAGAGCTTCTGTCCTAGGTTTCCATTCTATGGGTTACGCGCTACGGTCAAGTATGGCTCTGATACCAACTGAAACGAACCGGATTCTCAACGACAAGAATCCGACTCCCTGTACCCTTGAGATAGTCCCAGGAATAGCAGCTATCTCATACAGAACTCATCTCAGTCGAATATCACATCCATACAACGATAAAAGATTCAGTACATGACATATATAAAACATAGCGGTCTGGTACAAGCCCTCAGAGTGACCTGTGTGAGCTTGCTGCCAGTGCAGTCCTTAGGCCTCTGTGTAGTCCCCTCTGAAATCAAAACAGCTTCTTCTTCTCTGTGGTGGTATCCTCCGGGGCATACCTCGACATCTTAGCAAAGTGGCGAGCGTACTCAGCTACTGACATGCTGCCCTGGGTCATTGTTCTGAACTCCATTGCCTTGTGCACCATGACTTGCTCTGGGATATGGTACTCTTTGAAAGCTTCACAAAACTCTAGCCAGGTGATCTGAGCAGGGTTTGCGTGAGAGTCACAGTAGCTCTCCCACCACGCTTTCGCTGCTCCTTCAAGCTGGTGCGCCGCAAGGGCCACACATTCCTCTTCAGTGTAGTCGGACACGCGTCCGCATCGCGTCGGGCCGCGAGGATGGCGATGGGGCCGGCTGGGTGGTTGAGCTCACGGGTGCGCGGCCGCGGGAGAGAGAAGAGCGGCGCGCGGGGAAGATGACGCGGGGGAGAAGATGAAGGCTGACAGGCGGGGTCCACATGCCAGTGAGAGAGAGAAGGGCGACGCGGCGGGGGGTGAAAGACTGGGCCGAGCTGGGCCGAAAGGCCGAGCAGGCCGGTTGGGTTGCTGGCTCGGGAAAGGAGTTGGAGGTGGTTAATTGCACTCGAGTACCAATCCCCAAGTAACCAGTAACCATGTACCCGCAACAGGTACTCCGCAGGGACTACCTGAGTGTAGCCCCCAAGCACCCCGATCAAACGATCGGGTTGTTATTACTCGCTTACACCGCCTAGCTGCACTACTCCTCCCAAACCACCCACAACTCAGCCAAGAGGATCAGATCACAACCATCCCAACACATGCACGCATAGCATTTAATATTCAGTGGATAATAGGATAGCAAGGGAACAGGATAATAACAGAGACAGTGCAGGTTCATCATGCGATTAAAGTAAAGCGCTAGCATTCTAATAGCATGTCTAATAGGTATTTCAGAGATTGGTTGGGCGTGAACCTGGGTAGGCTTCTTCGTCCTCCTCAAAGCAGTTGTCGGGGTAGTCCGGCTCCTCCTGGCTCTCTGGTGCTCCTAAGGTTGCGATAAATAAAATAAGACGCGGCTACTAGCAAAGAAACACCAAGACAGCAAGGAAAGAAGACCCAAAGGACACCAAACTCTACACTAACGCGTAGGTCATGATTTTAGAAAAATATAGAAACTGGTTTCATATTTTTCTGAGCTACGGTTGATTTATTATTAATTTTTGAAGTTTAAAACATTTTCTGAAAATATTAAATAATTCCGAAAAGAAAAACACACAGGCTGGGACACGTGGCAGCACCAGGGCGTGCCACGTCATCACTGCTGACGTCAGCATGACGTCATCAGTGGGGCCGGCTTTGCTGACGTCATCGTGGGCCCGGATGACGTCAGCGTTGACTTGGTCAACGTTGACCAGTCAACGGTCAACGGGTCAGTGGGGTCAGTGGGCCCACATGTCATCCTAAGGCAGTCAGTGACAGGTGGGGCCGGCCTGTCAGCGCAGTAAAAAAAATGAAAAGGATTAAACGCGGCTGGGCTGGAAACGGGCCGAAAGTTAGATGGGTCGAGAAAGTTCAGGGTGCGATTCCGGACTTAAGCGCGAGATTCGGCCCACGAACGCGAGGGCGCTGGGCTACTTGGTAGTTCTTCTGGGAACACGTCTGGGTACTAGCAGACAACTGGCACTTCTTCTATTGTCTTGTGTTCGGTTGAGTACACTAACTGCCTCAGTATGCAAGTTCGGGGCCTCTTGCATGAATTTCTGCTTCGTGGCTCCACTGTCACCTTAGCTCCGCTGGGATGTGTCAACTCCACTGTCCTGGGCGAACAACTGATCACACCTTTGTGTTCTGTAAGCCAATCCATCCCCAGTATCACGTCAATCCCCTTTGACTTCAGGATTGTTAAGTCTCCGGTGAACTCCTGACCTCCTATTATCAAACTAACTGCTGGGCACTCTCGGGTGCACCTAAGCTCTCCTAGAGGAGAAGTAGTGACTATAGGTCTAGCCTTAGGTATTGTCGGGGGTGACTGCTCTTTCACAAACTTTGTCGAGATATAAGATCCAGTTGCTCCAGAGTCAAACAATATCAAAGCTCCTGACTCTCCGGAGCTCCTAAGGTCGCGGAAAAT
>OAMR01000077.1:685800-701061 GCA_900205405.1 Echinochloa crus-galli | reverse complement strand
CTTTGCCTAGGAGCAAAGGGAGCAAAATAGAGAGCAATCTTATATGTTTGTTTGCATGCACAACAATTCCACCAAAAATTTTTAAATCCTCATTTTTTCATTTCAACAAATCCTAAGGTAAATTTTAGGGTTGTTACATGAGTATTCGTAGCGATGAATGCATATGCGTATGTGACCATTTGCATTATATTTAGCAAAAAAAACATATACTTTGGACTTACGTAACATTATAAATTCTTTCATTAATTTGATCCGACCAAAACAAATGATATCATGCAGAAAAACAGCTTTAGTATGAAAGTCGACTGAAACAAGCGACATAATCAGCCAAAAAAACATATCCCCGCGTTAACAAACTCTTCCAACATACCGTTACCAAAAAAATACAACTAATATTACAAAAATATAGTATCTATTTGAACAGAGGCAGTGAGAGTACATCCTTTAATTTGATCCTAACAATACAACAAATTCATCATCATTAAATAATGCATTTGAGCTCACATATACATTTTTTTTACCAAAGTTGGAAGGGAAAACCCTACCTATTTTTTATATTTTTTTATTCCAAACCCAATTATTTGCTCCCACCGAGAGTCGAACTTGGTTCTGCTGGATGCTACTCTCTAACCACTAGCTAGAGGCCCTTTCACAGCTCACATATACATTGGACATACAAAATATAAAAAAATAATTTGATGAGTCCAAAAAAATATAATACCTCCATTCTTTTTTATATGGCGTTCGGACACAAAAAGTTAGCTTGTTTTCTTCTAGCTCTCATGTCTGAAACGACATATATATTCGACCGGAGGTAGTACTGTATATAAAAATACAAAAAAAATAAAATAGATAACAGTGCATCATAACAAGTACTGTACTTAACAATAAAACAAATCAAAGAAAAAATGGGATTACTAACTGTCACGTGGAGTAGAGGCAGTTAACGGATTTTTTAATCCAATAAATCTAAAATTTGTGTGTCGCTTTTTATGAGGCTGGTTGACTAGATTGTTCTTACAGAGTCCACGTGAAGAAAAGGCCGAGTGGCAGGCCGAAAGCAACTGGGCCTACCTCCGCCACTCCATCCTCCGCGACGTCCCGCAAGCAGGCCGCCCGCACCAGCGCGCTCTCCCGGCGCTGGGCGCCCCAGTTGCTCCGCGCGCTCGCCAACCGGGACTTCGCCTGCGGCCAGCCGCCAGCGCGTGCTGCGGCCACGTTGGGCCGCTGCCTCCGCCTCCACCTCCACGCCGATGTTCCTCGTGGCGCTGGTGCGGCCCCCGTCGTCGGGGTCGGGGATGGCCGCGTGCACCATACTTGTACAACATCGTGTGGCGCATGCCCTGATCATGACGATTTGCTCTGTCGGCCTGCTGGTACGGAAAATCGCAGCATCATATCCATTCACAGTGGATCGGAATAAATCAACAAACTAATGAATGATCGCTCTTGTGAATGGAATTATTAGCTTCTTCATCAAGCGCACAGCTACGACGGGACAGTGCATATAAACACGCCGAACCTAGAAGAGCTGCAGGTGCTGATGGCCAGGACATTCTTAAAACCTTGACCATTTGCGCACTTTCGTTCTTCAGGGTCGCCTCACTTCCAGTCCTCAGATGGCTCTTTGTCCGCGTCGTGTAAATCTCTCCAGATCTCTTGCTCCCAAACTTTGCGTAAACTGAGGTCAGGGAAGGAATTCGGACCGTGCATAAAGTTGATCAAAATCATTACCTTTCTAGTCTATACTATAAAGAGAATTAGATTTGAAAACACTTCTCACCAAGATTAGGCCCACCTCTCACCTCACAGAGGACCCACCTGTCATGAAAAAAGACTACGAAAGGAAGGGGGAGACCCATTTTATCGACGTTGTAAAGTGATTTTCCCCTCGAAACCCAAAACTTTTTTCACCTAACAAAGGCCCACCAAATATATCCCATATTTGTATCCACGTCTATACACAATTATCCCGTATTGCTAATAGACAATAAATTGGAGAGTTTTTCTCCATATAAATAAATGCCAACTATCATGAGTTTTAAGAATACATTCTCTTGCTCCCAAACTTTGCGTAAACTGAGGTCAGGGAAGGAATTCGGACCGTGCATAAAGTTGATCAAAATCATTACCTTTCTAGTCTATACTATAAAGAGAATTAGATTTGAAAACACTTCTCACCAAGATTAGGCCCACCTCTCACCTCACAGAGGACCACCTGTCATGAAAAAAGACTACGAAAGGAAGGGGGAGACCCATTTATCGACGTTGTAAAGTGATTTTCCCCTCGAAACCCAAAACTTTTTTCACCTAACAAAGGCCCACCAAATATATCCATATTTGTACCCACGTCTATACACAATTATCCCGTATTGCTAATAGACAATAAATTAGAGAGTTTTTCTCTATATAAATAAATGCCAGCTATCTCGAAAATGATGTGCCTCTTGATTTGAGCATTGAGATTTGAGATAAGAATACATAAAGCTCTCTATACATGAGAGAGCGAATATAAATTATTTTAAAAACTTTGCACGGCTGATCTGTTTACCATGGCCCCATTAAAGTGATATTATTTTATTATCTACATGTCATCAATAAACGTACGTGCCGCACATGCGTTTTTGCTAGTCTAGATAAAATGCATAAACTGAGACCCCAACGAAGTGTTCAAGAAAAGAACAATAAGCTAATTAGCCAGATAAGTGAAGGGGGATGAAGCCAGCCCAAGTTTATAAGTTTATGACGCAATTTTTTGGAGGAGCTGATAAAGTGTCATTCTCATATAAGGACGGTGACAATGAGATCAGCCGCCAACGCAACAAGTACCTAGAATCTAATGATGCATAAATATTGCTTGAATACTTGAAAAATAAGCGGCTAGAGGATCCTACATTTTTTAATGCTATTCAAATACACTAGAAAGATGGCATGATGGCTAATTTTTTTTGAGCGGATGGTCAATCTATCATGGATTACGCATGCTTTGGTGATGTTGTGTCCTTTGCTACCATGTTGCAGACTAATAGGTTTGATATGCTTTTTGCTCCATCCTTGGAACTAACAGTCACAAATAAACAATAATTATTGGGCAGCACTATTATTTAATGAAACCATTGAATTATTTGTTTGGCTCTTTGAAACCTTTCTAATAGCAATGTCCGGCAAGCATCCAAGTCAATTTTCACTGATCGAAATACAAGCCATCACCTTCGTATTTGACATATGAGTAAATTGCATCCACCATACAATAACTTGTAAAGTTATATCGCTTTGATCCATCAAGTTGTAAACCATGCAATACAGTGCATAAAGTTGTCATTTTCGTGCATGTACGGTCAAAATTGTTCATTTGGCAGACTTGCAGCCATGGTGCTATACTAATGTGGAGGTGGAGGGGGTCTAGATTACGCAGGTGGCAGACTAATACATGAGGCAAATCGTGTACTATCATATTTTCCACCTCCTATGTTGCTTCTTTTGGGTCGTCAGTGATCATGGTGGTGGAACAAAGATTGCAAGCGGCTAGCACACTATCAGAATCTATCAGAATCTTCAACATCCGCCCGCCCCCTCCGCCTCGGCCATTTTTGGACCCGGTGCTGATGGGGCTTCAGCACCGGCTCCAACGGCTAGGAGCGGGGGCGGCGCTGCGGTGCGGCGGGGCGAGCACATTAACACCGGATCGTGGCAAGACCTGGTGCTAATGCAGCCCTTTTAGCACCGGTTGCAGCCAGCAACCGATGCTAATGTGCCCGAGGCCATTTAGCACCGATTGCTGGCTGCAACCGGTGCTAATTGGTGCACATTAGCACCAGGTCTTGCCACGACCCGGTGCTAACGTCTTTTGTATATAGCATTGTCTTCCTCCCCCGGCCGAGCCAGCTTAACACTTGGCGTTGTGTTCATGCTGCTCGGCCGTGGGAGGGGTGAGGTGCTGTCCAAATTTTTTTCAAAATTTATGAAGATCCTACTCATCTAAGGAGCACTACAAGGTACACTCTTTCATTCTCTAATGTTTTATTTAGCTTGTAATCCTTCTATGCTTTAGAAATAAAGAAATTTGTGAATCAAATAAATCTAGCTAGAGAGCTTATGTTCATGGAGGAGAGGGAGGGGAGCTTGAGTTCATGGTGGAGAGAGAGTGTTCATGTTGTGTTTGAAATGGAGAGAGAAGGCAAGCTAGTTAGTATTTGTTTTTAGAAAATGAATATAGTAATTCAATGGAATATATTTTATTAGTTATTTATTAAAAGTTGGAATAATTATTTATTAATTTAATGGAATGTATATTTGTTTTTAGAAGGTGCGGAAAGCCATTGTGAAGCTATATATTATAATTTGTATTTATTTATATATTAATTTTTTTTATCTTATTTATTTATTATATATTTGTTATTGGTTAATAATGCAGATGAATAGACAATGGATGTACGGGGACAACCACACTTAGGAGTTCCGTGATGGCCTCAAGGCGTTTCTCGATGCCGCCGAGGCTAACAGGACGCCGCCGGGAAGGATGTTCTGCCCATGCACCAATTGTGAAAATATGCAATCGCACCAAAAAAGAGGAGTTCTTCAGGTGCATTTGATGAGGCACGGTTTCATGAGGAATTATTCTGTGTGGACGAAGCACGGTGAAAGAGGAATTCTAATGGATGAAGATGAAGAAGACGGGGCCGATGACGACATCCCGGTATTGGCTCAATACTACGGTTCCTTTTGCGATGGGTGATGCCGGGATGCCGATGAGGAAGATGTTGCTCGGGAAGGCGATGCTCAGGAAGATGTTGCTCAGGAAAATGAACCTACTGATGGGCTCGGGCAAATGTTGCGTGATGCCGAGAAAGACTGCGGCAATGATAAGGAACTAAAAAAGATACAGCGCATGTTGCAGGACCACAAGACTGACCTGTACCCAGATTGCAAAGAGGGGCTAAAGAAGTTGGGTAGCACACTTGAACTTCTGCAGTGGAAGGCAGCAAATGGTGTTACTGATAAGGGTTTCGAGGAGCTACTGAAACTCGTAAAGAAGATTCTTCCAGAGGGTAACACATTGCCATCGACAACGTATCAAGCAAAACGTGTTGTTTGCCCTCTCGGATTGGAGGTGCAGAAGATACATGCGTGTCCTAATGACTGTATCCTCTATCGCGGATGGTACGAACACTTGGATCGTTATCCGGTTTGCACCCCTGCGCGCGATACAAGATCAGGCGGGACGACCCTGGTGATGTTGGGGGAGAGCGTTCTAAGAAAAAAATCCCTGCGAAGGTGATGTGGTATTTCCCTCTGATACCCCGTCTGAAGCGTTTGTTCAGGAACAAAGACCATGCCAAACTGATGCGCTGGCACAAAGAAGAACGTAAGCAGGATGGTATGTTGAGACACCCCGCCGATGGATCCCAGTGGAGGAACATCGACAGAGCATTCCCAGAGTTTGATGCTGATGCGAGGAATGTTAGGCTTGGTTTAAGTACCGATGACATGAATCCTTTTGGTGAAATGAGCAGTAGTCATAGCACTTGGCCCGTGACTGGATGGACCCGGTGCGAAAGAGCCTTTAGCACCGGGTCTCCTTCCCACCCGGTGCTAAAGGCCGCCCACCTATATAGGTGCCGCCCCGCACTTCTCCATTCTCCCTTCTCCAGATCTCCTTCTCACCGTCGCCTCCGCCGCCGTCGCTTCGCCTCCTCCCTCCCGTGCCCTGCCGCCGCCTGTCGTCACGCCGCCGCCGGTCCGCGCCGTCGTCACTCTGTCCTCCTCGTCGTCGCGCCGTCCTCCACCGTCTCCGCGCCGCCGCGCGCCCGTCAGACAGACCCCGCACTGGCGCCGCCGTCCTCCACGCCGCCGCCGTCGGCGCCCCTCGTCCCCGCGCCGCCGTCCTCCCCGGACGCGGTGAGCCCTATGTGAACTTGGCCTTCGTGCCGTGCATGCATGTATATGTGAGCCGGCCTTCGTGCCGTGTGTGTTTGTGTGCAGGTACACCCGCTGCATGGCCGAACATTTGCTTAGCGAACGTGTTCGGCCATGAGTATTTGGTTAGCGAACGCGTTCGCTAACCAAATGCGCATGGCCGAACGCGTTTGCTAACCCCATACATTGGAAATGCATTGTACTGGAAATATTAGAAATATATATGCTTCATATGTATTGAAATTATTAGAAAATATTAGAAATTAATTTATTGGAAATGCATTGTATTGGAAATATTAGAGAAATGATATATTGGAAATGTTCTATATTGTAATTCTATTAGAAATATACGTGCTTCATATGTATTGAAAAATGTTGCAAATGTATGTTGCAAATTTATATGTTGAAAATGTAAATGTATATGCATGTCTATTTATTGGAAATATTAGAAATTTATTTTATTGAAAATGCATTGTATTCAAATATTTACATTGAAATGTATATTGGAAATGTTATATGTATGTATATTGTATATTGGAAATGTTATATCCTTCGCGAACCCGAACCCCAAACGATCGAACCACGTCGCGTCACGCCCGACTCCTTAGCGAACCACGTCGCGTCACGCCCGAACCCTCAACCCCTTAGCGAATCCGTTCGCTAAGCGCACCGAACCCTTATGCGAATATGTTGCTTATCAATTATTTTTTATTCTATAGATGGCGGACAACAAGAAGCCTGTCCCACCCATGCAAGAGGACAATGCCATGTTCTTAGTGAATCAACTTTTTAATATTGTGACCCAACCCCTAAGCATGGATGAAGTGTTGAGGGCCATTGGAACGGCCGATAATGTTGAAGGGGCCGACAATGTTGCGAGGGCCGAAAATGTTGAAGGGGCCGACAATGTCCAGGTCGAACGTGTCCAGGGCAGCACTGTTGAAGGGGCCGGTAACGAGCCCTCGTCTAGTCAGGTGTGTATATATAATATAAATTTGTACTGTATATGTCAATTATCTATATCATCTCTATATCTACCATAACTATGTATCGTGCATATATAATTTGTGTAGGCCGCCTCTGCTTCTACAAGTCGTGCAAAGAAATCAAAACGATCGACCACGAAGAAGCTGAAGGATGTCAAGTTTCACATCACTAGAGTGAAGGATGACGGGGAGCCAGTTGAGCCCCCAAAAGTGGCCAAGAAATTTGTATCTCAGTGCGGGGTAATTGTATGGGACAATGTGCCCATTAGCATCAGAAAATGGAAGTTCACGGACCCCTATGAGGAGTACGTGCTCCCCGATACAGAGAAGGAGATGCTATGGAGGGAATTAAAGGCAATATTTGACTGGCCTAACACTCATGAAGCGGAACTGAGGGACTGGACAATGAAGAAGATGACAGTTCTGTTTCAGGATTTCAAGAAGAAGTTGTACTCGCAATTTATCAAAACCGGAGAGGCCCCAGATCCTGAGAAGTATAAGAATGTGGGATATGGGTACCCTAGTGTAACATCACCGATGTTAAAAACCCCTTGAGCATAATTAAGGATGGATTAACTCCAAAGAACAGTCATTATTGGTTAATAAGTTTAATGGCTCAAATGAAGTAAATTTGAACCAAAGTTATATTGAGGATTACTTTGGAGATTTTTGGTGAAGTATAAAAGAAATGCTTTTGGTGTTTGGTCAAGTCCTTTATAGAAGAAATAAAGCTCTAGATACCAAATACCAATTGGTGAAAGTTTGGAAAAAGAACTATTTTTGGATTTGGGCTAACAAGTTGAACCAAGTTTGAAAGCCCTAAAGATGAGCTATATAATGTATTAAATTTTCACAAAAAGTTTGATACTTAGTTTGGAAAGAAATTTGGCAAAAATATGGAAAAATAAGATTTAATCGTGCCAAATTTAAGAAATATACATCTTCAGGGAGTTTGAAGAGTTTCATACTCAAAGTGCATGGACAATTTTGGAAAAAGAAAGAAATCATGCATAATTGTATACTATGATAAGATGCTATCTTGGACTCAAAATTTGGAGAGAGTTTATATTTGAAATCTAGTCAAGCAATGGCAAAATGGAAACTTAGGACTTTGAACCACAACATGTAGTACTTCATGATCAAAGAAGGTGCTATTTACTATTTAATTGGAAGGATCAAAGATTGAACTATGTGCTGTTTTGGTCAGTTCGTGTAACTGACGAACTGAACATTTTGTTCAGTTTTATTGGCCGATCTTCAGAGTTGTTTTTCTTCCCTTTCAACATCTTTTGAGCAAAGACAATATATACGAGTTTTGAGGCCCTATGTACCAGCTACAATATTGGCTTAAACTTTATCCAATCTTTACACATGAAATAAAGAGAAAAAGGAAAGGATTCAGAGAAAGAAAAGAAGAGGAAAACAAGAAGAGCAGAGCAGACACGACAACCCGCCGTGGTTTCGCACCGCCCTTGACCACGGTGATTTTCAACTCAGCCACGCGCCAATGAGGAAGCAAGCCAGCGCACGAGCAGTGAACAAGATCAACACGGTGGGAATTCAAATATATACCGAGCTAGAGTTCATCTTCTCCTCGTCGTCGCTCGCGCTCACCATCACCGCCTCTGTTCGCGCCGTCGATTCATCGTCGTCGCTCTTCCACCGGCCGATTCCTTGCGCCCACACCTCCACCACCTCCCCAGATACGCCCCCGACCAGTTAAAGTTCAGCCTCAAGCGCCACCGTCGCCGTACGCCGCCGTCTTCAAGCTCCAGTCGCCGCCGACCGCGTTCGAGGTAAGCTCCGAGGGGAACTAGGCTAGCGCGTCTTTGGGCTCGGGTTAGACTCGTGGATAGGTTTTCTAGGTCGTAGGTATGCTCTAGGACTAGCTCTTGGTCCGGGAGTACGCGCCGCCGAGCCGGAACGCCGGCGCCGCCGCAGAGTGCCGCCGCGCCATGGAGGTCGTCGTGGGGAGCTCTGCTCCAGTCCTCTAGCTCAGCTCGTTGCTAGTGCTTCCTGTTTAGGGAGTCAGGGAGTTGCTCTAGAGCCGGTAGAAGTCAGGAAAGCCGCCGCCGTCTAGCCGGAGCAGCGTCGCCGCCGTCGCGCACAGGTGCGCCATGGCCGTCGCCGAGGGGAACCATACCTCGGCCATGGAGCTCGTCTTGTTGCTAGTGGATCGCGTAGAGTTCGTCGTGGCGAAGCTGTAGAGCCACTCCAAGTCGCCGGACTCGCCGCCGTTTAGCCGGCCGACGAGCCCGAGCAGAGCAGCGCCGCCGCCACCGTCGTGTTCCATCGTCCGACCATCAAAGCTTAGCGTTCGACCTTTGGGAGTACTCGTCTCGATGAGGGGAAGTCACTGGTGTGATCCTCGTCGCCGGAGACCTCGCCGCCGGCGAGATCAGGCTGATGCGCCGCCTCCGGGTTTAGTTTAAGGCCGGGAGGACCTGTTTGCAAGAATTAGGATCTTTCCAGGGGGTTATCAGGGAAATGGCCAGTCTTAGGGCGCGGGAGGACTTGTTTGTGAGAGTTTTAATCTTTCAGGGGTCTTTTTGTAAAGGTGTTTTGTTTAAAATGATTTCTTTTATTTAAAAGGCTCAAACTTGTTTATTTTGCTATAATTTGTGCAAGTGTCCAAAAATAGTGAAACTAATTTTTTTAGCTTTGTTAGATTTTTCTCTATGTTTTAAAAATGATAAACTTTATAAAAGTTTATATAAAATTTAGGTTATTTTATATACTTTTCTTAAAAGGATTTAAATAAGGAAAAATAGTTTTAAATAAATAAAAATTAAGTTAAAGTCTTTTCAAATTAAAAATATTTTATAATAATTAGGATAATGTTATTTCTAGTATAAAAATAATTTGAATAATTCTTTTATAGCTTTTAAAATGCTTTTAAATGGTTTTAAATGTGGGAAAAATACTAATAAGGTTTAGATGCGTGTTTTTAATGTTGGCTTGCAACTTTATCGTGAAGGAAAGTTGTATAGCTAGCTTTTCTAAAACTTGCATATTGCATTCATGGCATGTAGATACCGAGTTGTGGAATCGGAGGACATCGAGCTTCAACTGGAGAAAGCCTGGGAATACGAGGAGACGATCATGGGGAAATCAAAAAGACAAGTCTACTACTGACAATCCTAACCTTGTTAATAATCCAGGCAAGCCCCGGAGCATCTACGCCTACTATTTTACTTATTATTTCATGCGTCCAAACTATTTTAGTGGATGCATTACGTCTAGGAGTTGTTATGAAACCCCTTTGTATGCATGACATCCTTGACTAAGGACATCTTTACCACCTATTCAAAAAGATCATGAAACCTTGCTTAGTAAGCTTAGCAGATACCTATCAGGCAATTGTGGTACCAATCTCTATGATAATAACACATAAAATATGGAGCCTTGCAAATATGGAGATTTGCTTGGTAAGTTAGACGAGGGCTTGAAAGGTTTGATTGTGGATGAGATTTATAGGATAGCCTCGTCTGACTTTAAGAACTGGTCAAGGACTCAGTGGTTGTTGACCTGAGATCAAGTTTTGAACATACTAATCACATACTGGGAGAATGGGACCAGTAAACCGATGTAACTCAGTCACACCAGGATTGGAACTATGGCTTGCTCGGTCGGTGAGTGGCAGTAGGCGGGAATGTAGTGCAGGATGTAACAATTGATCATGATCGTCGCACTTCTCGATATGAATACCGCTTGATCACTGATGAGCAACTTAATAACATAATCATGAGAAATGGTGGAAGCAGAGATGATGTGATGGAAAGCATCATATGAGATCTTGTTTGAAAAAAGTTATATTTTCCAACTTAGGTTCAATAGACTCAACTATAACCTGAATAAAATCTTGAAAGTATAAGGACTTATTTTAGTAAGCTTTTCTTGCAAAACTTTAAATTGCCAGTCCACTAAAAAGCCATGCATTCCTATGTCTTGATCTATTACTATATTACCAGTCCACTAAATAGCCTTGCATGCCTGAGTCTTGATTTATTATTATACTGATTAGTCGGGTAAGTCTTGCTGAGTACCTTTGTACTCAAGATTCTATAATTGCTGCAGAAGAGAAGCCGGAGCAAGTTTAAAGGTTCATGAAGGCCAAGAGACACGAAGGGTCTACGTGATCTCTTGATGAAAAATGTTAGTTTTAAAAACTCTGGTCTGTATCATTTAATTGCCAGTACGACTTGTTGCTTTCCAAAACTCTTAGCGTTGTTGACCTGCACTTAAGTTTCATGCTTTATGGTTTGTAATAATTCGTTCCTTAAGTAATTTTTGTAAAGAATGTAATGTCTGTTGAGAGCTTCCTATGCGAACGATCCTGTATGCATGGAGTTGATTCTTGTAATGTGGTGTTTCGGGTAGTCTATGGACACCTGACGGATACCGGGTTTACACTGTTTCAAGTGCATTAAGTCCTGAACCATCCTTTGATGTGAGTAATGCATTTGAGCCAGTTTAAGCCAAACGGTTCTGCCACACCTAGGGCCCATCATGGAGGGCGGCGGCGGCCGGTCCAAAGAAGACCGAGTCCTAGTAGACTACTACCAGGACTCCCCCTATTGTAAATAGTCCCATATGAAAAATACTCATACTGTAACCCTGCCTCCTGGATATATAAAGGAGGGCAGGGGTCCCTAGAAGGGGCATCAGATTATGGCGGAAATCATCGGAGATAGTCCCATATGGAAAATACTCATATTGTAACCTTACATCCTGGATATATAAAGGAGGGTAAGGATCCCTAGATAGGGGCATCCAATTATGGCGGAAATCATCGGAGATCATCCGAATGCAGCAATACAAATACCACCACCGACACAGGACGTAGGGTATTATACCTCTGGGTAGCCCGAACCTGTCTAAATCAGTGCCTCCTGTGTACCATCAAGTCACTAGTTCATTGATCGCCCCTCCTACAAATCAACCACTCGGGTACCCCCAGGTGGATTGCCGGTCCTAAGGTCCGACAGTTGGCGCGCCAGGTAGGGGGCCATCGGTGAGCTTTTTCGATTCGAAAATACCGTTGGCTCGATGGCAGATCAATCTCGCGTCGTCTTCCCCGCATGCGTGGAGGCGCGCCCTGAAGAAATCTCAGATCCGATCTGATATGGGTACCCTAGGGCCCATCATAGAGGGCGACGACGGCCGGCCCAAAGAAGACCGAGTCCTAGTAGACTACTACTAGGACTCCCCCTATTGTAAATAGTCCCATATGGAAAATACTCATACTGTAACCCTGCCTCCTGGATATATAAAGGAGGGCAGGGGTCCCTAGATGGGACATGGCGGAAATCATCGAAGATCATCCGAATACAGCAATACAAATACCACCACCGACAAAGGACGTAGGGTATTATGCCTCCGGGTAGCCCGAACCTGTCTAAATCAGTGCCTCCTGTGTACCATCAAGTCACTAGTTCATCAATCGCCCCGCCTACAAATCAACCACTCGGGTACCCCCAGGTGGATTGCCGGTTCTAAGGTCCGACAGTTGGCGCGACAGGTAGGGGTAGATTGGTGAGCTGTTTCGATTCGAAAACACCGTTGGCTCGATGGCAGATCAATCTCGCGTCGTCTTTCCCGCATGCGTGGAGGCGCGCCCTAGGGAAATCTCAGATCTGAGAACCCGCCCAAACCCACCCAAAGTCCAAGCTACAACGAGTTTCACAGCAAGCTTGATTGAGTCATCTACATCTACACGGAATCGGATTCGTTTTAATTTTTCTGATCTCAAACCAACGTGATGTGCTGCGCGATGGAGCTCCTCGTGTCAAGTCGGAATTGGAATCAGGGTCGGCGATACATCGTCAGGTGTTGGTCAGCCGAAGGAACCAATGTGCTGCTGCTGCACGGGATTTGAGGGGAATTGTTAAAAGAACTTGCGTTATCTCTCCTGGTACTCAAAGATTGGCAGCATATTACTTCACGCAAGATAAAATCAATACCGTGTATTATTATTAATTCATGGCCGAGCATGCACATGTGCATCCATCATAAGTACATGCAAGCTTCGCATCCGACCAGCAGCGATAAACAAGTTGTTCATGCATTGGGGCACCTCAACGTCAAGCCTGTAGTACTCAATTCGATCTCAGACAAGTCGGAGATAAGTTATATCACATCCAGAACAAGCTAGAGACACGTCTCGACTAGCCGACTTCATCGACAATCATGATGACTACTTCAACTCGGCCACCGAATCGAGCTAAGTATTTTATTTTATTTCTACGGCAAAAACAGATCGCTATGTGCATATCTTTTTCTCCATGTCCATGAGACAACCGTCGATCTGCATTATTTACTCTATGATAACCATGTGTTCGCTCTAAACAAAAATTGCTCATGAAACAACAAAACAAAAGCGGCAAGTCCGACTCACTATATCCAAAATCTAAACACGCGTGAAAGTACTCGACCCGGACCCTACCTACGACTAAGCATCCATGCATAGGTAGCATGTAGGGGTGCTGCCTCCATGAGAGCTCGAGCCAGTTCTTCGCCCGAGTCCCTAGCGCTTGTCATGATCGCGGTGAAGTGATAGGGGTTGATAACTCAACTCAAAGATAAAGCATGCTAAAAGCAAAGCTTAAAAGTACTTATTACAAAAAGTTTACTATCGTTTCTCCAAAATACTACATGTTTTTCTTCCTCTCCCTCGCAGATACACTGACTCGGCATTCTTCCATCGCGTGGCCGACCACGCATGCTCGAGGGGCTGGCACGCGACGACTCAGCGTTTCCTCTCGTCGTGCGGCCGACCTCGCATGCTCGGGAGCTAGCGCGTGCGGCGACTCGGCGTTTCCTTTCGTCGTGCGGTCGACCTCGCATGCTCGGGGCCTGACGCGCACGGCGACTCGGCGTTTTTTCTCGTCGTGCGTCCGGCCCCGCATGCTCGGGGGCTAGCGCGCGGCGACTCGGCGTTTCCTTTCGTCGTGCGGCCGACCTCGCATGCTCGGGGCCTGACGCGCGCGGCGACTCAGCGTTTTCTCTCGTCGTGCGTCCGGCCTCGCATGGTCGGGGGCTGGTGCGCGGCGGCTCGGCGTTTTTCTCTCGTCGTGTGTCCGGCCTCGCATGCTCGGGGGCTGGCGCGCGGCGACTTGGCGTTTTCCTCTCGTCGTGCGGCCGACCTCGCATGCTCGGGGGCTGGCGCGCGCGGCGACTCGGCGTTTTCCCCTCGTCGAGCGGTCGACCTCGCATGCTCTGGGGCTGGCATGCGCGGCGACTCGGCGTTACCTTCGTTGCGCGGCCGACCTCGCATGCTCGGGGCTGGTGTTAGCACTTCTTACGATCCAATATCAGAATTGGGGAATCCCGGTACTGGATGCAAGAAGTGTTCAGTGGTTTTCCTTACGGCTTAGTAAAATATATAAATATTCTGCAAGCGCACAGAATCACCGCTGTAGCACTTCACCTGGGAGTATCCCGAGGTATCGCAATTTATATTTCCGCAGGGAAGCTTTGGCAAGACTACTAGTGAACAGATATTCGAGACTATCAGAGAAGGGTACACGACTAAACAAGACAGGGGATAAACGGTATTGGATAGGAGTGGATATACCGGACACACAGCTCAAGGGATACTCAGGTAAGGGAGAGAAGAGATAGATAGCTGGGAGGACAACGAGAAGAGATAAAGGATTCCTGGGACTATATCTACCAAAGTCAAGTGGTTAGAGGTACAGTGGCTATAGAGCCAGCACTAAAAGGTCTGGAACGGCTGCAGCATCTGCCGGAGTGCACCCGAGGGGTGGCGACGGAGACTGCCCAGTACGCGGTCAGGTACACGCTGGCTCTCATCTGCTCGTACCATCCCGACCTCGACCTTGAAGACATCCGTGATGGGTACCACCCGGACGTGTCACAATAACAGTTCGAGGATCTCGCCACATCCTTCGTAAGCTTGGCGCTCGACGTAGTCCGCAGCATTGTAGATGTAACCAATGTTTAACCTGCGTGGAGATAAACAGGAGGGAAAAAACATGTAGCATTTGGCGTGTTTTTGATGTAATGAATATTACGTTCCGAGCTGATAGCTTTTATTTTTGAGTTGATTTTATCAACCCCTATCACTTCACCGCGATCATGACAAGCGCTAGGGACTCGGGCGAAGAACTGGCTGGAGCTCTCATGGAGGCAGCACTCCTACATGCTACGATGCTCTGCATGGAGGCTTAGTCGTAGGCAGGGTCCCGGCCCAGTACTATCACGCGTGTTTAGACTTTGGATTTAGTGAGTCGGACTTGCCGTTTTTGATTTGTTGCTTCATGAGCAATTTTTTTAGGGTGAACACATGGTTGCCATGGAGTAAATAATGCAGGTCGGCGGTTGTCTTATGGACATG
>OAMR01000077.1:645047-678128 GCA_900205405.1 Echinochloa crus-galli | reverse complement strand
GCCCAGGCCTGCCCCCCAGCACCGCCTCTGCTCCGTGGACCCCCTGGGCCGGCCTCTGCTGATGTGGAACGTGTTTTGTGGGCCCAGAAGTTATGTGGCATGGGTCCGGTTGAGTTGGCGGGAGTTCTGCGTGGCTTGCACAGTCACGGATGACTTGGCAGTGACGTGGACGGCTTCTAGTGGCCTGTATGGCTATGGGGGATAACCGGCCGAACATGTCGTTCGGCCGTTTCTGTCATTTCCGACCCCTATAGCACGTGTTTCGTGATATTGTACCTGCAAACATGACACTCACCAAAACTTGTGGAACTTTATTAGAAACAAACCTAAGTGCATAGAATGTTGCATAGTCTCTCATTTATTCCCGAGTATTGGTGGTCGAAATTGGGTTGTAACGACCGCCAACAGCTGGCGCACGACTCGACGTTCCTCCCGTCGCGACAAGCATCGAAGTCAGCATCAAACGGGATAAACACACGCCAAACAAGAACAACTTAACCGAGCTACGGCTCTAACCTGTTGCTCTTGCTCGGCGTCACCTCGCATTACGCGGCCGACCTCGCATGCTCGGGGGCTGGGCGCCGGATTTTTGGTGACAACATGCTATCACCTACTTTTTGCGGCAACATGTTGTTCGACTTCTTTTTTGGAGCCTCGGCCTGTTTATACTAACCAACCCAACGCTCGGGGGCTACTGTACGTACAGTGCTCCTAATCGTCGCCCTGTACTCGGCCCTCATGAGGACCGACCGACTACCTCGAAGGACTCATCGTCGTGGTGGGTGTTACTCTCTTTTTGAGCACCGCCCACCCATGTGCCGACTACATGAAGAAGCACCTTCAGCCGACCTCATTGGCCTCGGCACTTCGTCAAGCAGTCCAGCACGCGCCTGCACGTTGCTCGGGGGCTTGTGGGATATGGGTACCCCTGGCCCACCATCAGACTAGATCACGGCGTCCAGGGCCCACCTCTGACAGGCCCATGGGCCGACCCCTAGGCGGCCCATACGGGCTCCCTGACTTGACGAACAAGTTGATGAAGACCCGGCGGGCGGCCCGACCGGATATCCAACTCGTACCCTCTCTACCCTCCTATCACTCCTCTTCTCTCTTTGTTGTTGTCCACATCCTGTAAACCATACGCTCGTCCTAGCTTCCTGAAGCTTGGCCGGGTTCCAGCAATACAAACGACGCCACCGACATAGGACGTAGGGTATTATACCTCCGGGTAGCCCGAACCTGTCTAAATCAGTGCCTCCTGTGTACCATCAAGTCCCTAGTTCATCAATCGCCCCGCCTACAAATCAACCACTCGGGTACCCCCAGGTGGATTGCCGGTCCTAAGGTCCGACAAAGAAGATCACTGCTGATGAGTGGGAAACATTCCTGGAGTACAAAACCTTCGAAGAGGGTGCAACGGCTAGCGCTAGAAACGCTGGAAACGCCACAAATTGCTTTATTTATTGCTTAACATATGCAGAATGGAGATTCAAAAATGTCGGAGATCCTCAATAGATCTATATGCTAGAGGCATCACTCCAGCGACACATGACTGGCCCGCAAGGACCAAGCATTGGTACTATGGTCATGGAGGCACCCTAAGCCCAATCGACGGCTCCTTAGTTTTTCCCGAGGACTTGCGAGAACTAGCTCAGCGTCTCCTCGATATCCTTAGGGCATCTGAGAGGGGAGAATTTGTTACTGATAGAGACAGAGATGAGCTAACCTATGCCTTAGGGAACAAAGAGCATCCTGGACGGACGTGCGACGTAGGCACAAGCATCTCATGGAAGAAAGGTTTTCAAGAGCACGCCGCAACCTATAGGAGCAAGGAGCCGTTCGAGGAAGAAGGCCGAATATGAGCAGAGGGTGAGGGACCTAGAGCAAACGGTTGCCGCCCAGGGCTCAAAGCTCCAAGAAATGGAGTCCAAGATGGAGCGGCGGATGAAGGTAGCATGGCTGCAGATATAACAAGCCACGGGCGGGACCGATTCCACAGAGCATGCACCTCTCCAACAAGCCACGGGCGGGACCGGTTCCACAGAGCATGCACCTCTCAAACAAGCCACGAGCGGGACCGGTTCCACAGAGCATGCACCTCTCCAAGATGCCAATGATGCGGCCCTTATTAGCCCTCCACAACAATATCAAAGCAGTCACGCTTCCACACAGGCCGCCGAACCGGTCCGCTACCCCGTGGATGAAATAAGTCAACGGACCGCGTGCGAGCTTGTCGTCAGGCAGAAGAACGTAACTGTGGTGGTACGTATGCGACCTTAGTTCGTACTGCATACATTTCACCGTAAATACCATTCATTTACTAACTTTCTTTGTGACTACTAAATTATCAGGTCGCATACGGTATGACCAAACGTGTGGAAGAAGGGCAAAAATGGCATTGCAATGACATTCCACATGGTCACGTACCGGTTGAGGTGGAGCAAGTCGTTGCCAAGTGGGAAGACTTGGACCTTGACATCCCCGGAGGTAACAAAACTCGGTCAGTGTTCTCACTGCATCATTCTATGGAGCAAGGCAGACGTCGTCATACCCGGTACACCTGCGGCTACCAACAAGCCTCCGTTACCTCCCCCATCTCCAAGAGATCCACCGGATCATGACGATTCTCCGGGAGCTCCTGATGCAAGCCCGTCTCCTCCGCCTCGGAGGTCTCCATCCGTCCGCTCCGCCGAAGAGGCAGTGCCGCACTAAAGCCTCTGCCCCCACTCCACCAGCGAAGAAGGCGCAGAAAACTAGAGAGAAGCTCGCACCAGAGAAAAGAGCGGGTGAGAAGACTCTAGAGGAGCTCGAAGCCTCGGTCAAAGCAGACACAAAGAGGCAAATGGCCCTGTGGAGGAAAAAACCGGAGCCGGAGCCGAAGCTTGATCCCACTGTCGTCACGTCATTCCTCAGTAATTTGAGCAAGGGTCAACAGAAGGAAGTACTAATAACAGACTATGACCGCTCATTAGTGTAATCTCGTCGGAAGCGGAAGGCTGCAGATAAGGAGGCGGGGCCATCCAATAAGGTTCCTCAGCTCGGCGAGCAACCTCAGTGGCCCTTGGCTCCATTGCCATCTCCTCACGAGCTACAGATCCAACAATTTGAGGCCGAGACTGGACTATCCAGAGCGCAACTCCTGGGGGAAGAAGATGTCCCTGTAAGCACAACATTAAAGTGCCGTTTAAGCTTGGCGAGCCTATGGTCCCTCCTGAAATGGAGAGCAAGCTACAAACGAAGATGAATTCCATGACTGGTATTTGGAAGAATCAAGAAGGAATAAACGGCGCATGATAAAAGTAGGCGTGAAGGACCAAGACTTCTACAATGGTGACGCGGATTTTGTCTGGCTCAGGTTTAATGATATATATGAGCTGTACCACCGCGACGCCATGGACGTGGATTGATCACCTGTTGGACACTGTAAGTACTTTGTTGTTGCTTATAATTCACAGTTTGAAAACAATAATTCCAATCTATGCTGACACAGGCTTTATTTATTGCTTAACATATGCAGAATGGAGATTCAAAAATATCGGAGAGCCAATATATATGACGTTGGTTTCGTAGATCCTCGAAGGATAAGTGAAGAAATTCGTCGCCCAGGTCTCATACGGACTCGGTTTTTTACGTTCTACATATGCTTGGAAAGCTAAGGAGATAAGCTTTCCAATGCTAATCCCGTACAACATCGAGTGAGTACATACACAGGCTTCTTCTTCTTATACTGTCTGTGTACTAATTCATTTCTGGTTATAATGTATACATGTGCACAGATTCCATTGGTTCCTACTCATATTGTGTCCTGACCGGGGTGTCGTGAACGTCTTTGATTCGTTGCACACTCCAAGACATAAACTACAGAACATCATTGACATGATGACAAGGTGATGTATATTTTACCCTAATTAATTTACCCCTTACACTCATAATGACTTAACTCATTTTTTTTGTTCGCAGGGTGTGGGTTTAATTTCGTAAAGACCACCCTGGTATTGAACATGAAACACTGAAATGGAACATTGGCTTTCCGGTAAGCAAGTAATTTGTACATGTAGGCCTCGGCTAATATATTATATGAATTGTACTTAATTTCTTTTGGTCGATAGTGTGCCAAACAGGGGCCGGGAAATAATTTATGTGCATACTATGTTTGCGATTTCATGTGGAATTGGGGACATAAAAAGCTTACACAACACGATATTATGGTACGTAATAATAAACACATTTCCATTATTATTAAGTGCACAATTATTGTCTCCAACTCGGCGGATTAAATATCTTTCAATTATTTGTAAATTATAGATGTTCAGGCTGAAGGAAGAGGATTTCAAGAAGAAGTTGTACTCATATTTTCTCAAAACCGGAGAGGCCCCGGATCCTGAGAAGTATAAGAAGATCACCAATGACGAGTGGGAAGCATTCATTGAGTACAAAACCTCCGAAGAGGGTGCAACGGCTAGCGCTAGAAACGCTGGAAACGCCGCAAATAAGAAGTACTCTCATAAGATGGGTTCGGGAGGTTACAAGGCAAGCATCGCTAAATGGGAGAAGATGGAAGAAGATCTATATGCTAGAGGCATCACTCCAGCGACACATGACTGGCCCGCAAGGACCAAGCATTGGTACTATGGTCATGGAGGCACCCTAAGCCCAATCGACGGCTCCTTAGTTTTTCCCGAGGACTTGCGAGAACTAGCTCAGCGTCTCCTCGATATCCTCAGGGCATCTGAGAGGGGAGAATTTGTTGCTGATAGAGACAGAGATGAGCTAACCTATGCCTTAGGGAACAAGGAGCATCCTGGACGGACGCGCGGCGTAGGCACAAGCGTCTCATGGAAGAAAGGTTTCCAAGAGCACGCCGCCACCTATAGGAGCCGTTCGAGGAAGAAGGCCGGATATGAGCAGAGGGTAAGGGACCTAGAGCAAACGGTTGCCGCCCAGGCCTCAAAGCTCCAAGAAATGGAGTCAGAGATGGAGCGACGGATGAAGGTAGCATGGCTGCAGATACAACAAGCCACAGGCGGGACCGGTTCCACAGAGCATGCACCTCTCCAAGATGCGGCCCTTATTAGCCCTCCACAGCAATATCAAAGCAGTCACGCTTCCACACAGGCCGCCGAAGCGGTCCGTTACACCGTGGATGAAATAACTCAACGGACCGCGTGCGAGCTTGTCGTCAGGCAGAAGAACTTAGCTGTGGTGGTACGTATGCGACCTTAGTTCATACTGCATACATTTCACCGTAAATACCATTCATTTACTAACTTTCTTTGTGACTACTAACTTATCAGGTCGCATACGGTATGACCAAACGTGTGGAAGAAGGGCAAAAATGGCACTGCAATGACATTCCACATGGTTACGTACCTGTTGAGGTGGAGCAAGTCGTCACCAGCTGGGAAGACTTGGAACTTGACATCCCCGGAGGTGACGGAGAAACAAAACTCGGTCAGTGTTCTCACTGCATCATTCTATGGAGCAAGGCAGACATCGTTATACCCGATACACCTGCGGCTACCAACAAGCCCCCGTCACCTCCAAGAGATCCACATCATGACGATTCTCCGGGAGCTCCTGATGCAAGCCCGTCTCCTCCGCCAAAGAGGTCTCCGTCTCCTCCGCCGAAGAGGTCTCCGTCTCCTCCGCCAAAGAGGGGACGCCGCACTAAAGCCTCTGCCCCCACTCCACCAGCGAAGAAGGCGCGAAAAACTAGAGAGAAGCCCGCACCAGAGAAAAGAGCGGGCGAGAAGACTCTAGAGGAGCTCGAAGCCTCGGTAAAAGCAGACACAAAGAGGCAAATGGCCGAGTGGAGGAGAAAACCTGAGCCGGAGCCGAAGCTTGATCCCACCATCGTGAAGTCATTCCTCGGTAATTTGAGCAAGGGTCAACAGAAGGAAGTAATAGTAACAGACTATGACCGCTCATTACTGAAATCTCGCCGGAAACGGAAGGCTGCGGATAAGGAGGCGGGCCCATCCAAAAAGGTTCCTCAGCTCGGCCAGCAACCTCAGCGTCCCTTGGGTCCATTGCCATCTCTGGACGAGCGTAACATTCAACGAGTAATGGCCGAGACTGGACTAACCAGAGCGCAAGTCCTGGGGGAAGAAGAGGTGCCTGTAAACACAACACTGAAGTGGCCGTTTAAGCTTGGCGAGCCTATGGTCCCTCCTGAAATGGAGAGCAACCTACAGACGAAGATGCGCCGATTCCATGACTGGTATTTGGAAGAATCAAGAAGGAATAAACGGCGCATGATAAAAGTAGGCGTGAAGGACCAAGACTTCTACAATGGTGACGCGGATTTTGTCTGGCTCAGGTTTAATGATATATATGAGCTGTACCACCGCGACGCCATGGACGTGGATTTGATCACATGTTGGACACTGTAAGTACTTTGTTGTTGCTTATAATTCACAGTTTGAAAACATTAATTCCAATCTATGCTGACGCGGGCTTTATTTATTGCTTAACATATGCAGAATGGAGATTCAAAAATGTCGCAGAGACAATATATATGACGTTGGTTTCGTTGACCCTCGAAGGATAAGTGAAGCAATGATAATGCACAATCCTGAGGAAACATATTTAAACCTATACAAATATATCAAGAAACAAAATATATGTAATTTGTGTAGGCCGCCTCTGCTAAGAAATCAAAACGATCGACCACGAAGAAGCTGAAGGATGTCAAGTTACACATCACCCGAGTGGAGGATGACGGGGAGCCAGTTGAGCCCCCAAAAGTGGCCAAGAAATTTGTATCTCAGTGCGGGGTAATTGTACGGGACAATGTGCCCATTAGTATCAGAAAATGGAAGTCCACGGACCCCACTGAGGAGTACGTGCTCCCCGATACAGAGAAGGAGATGCTATGGAGGGAATTAAAGGCAATATTCGACTGGCCTAGCACTCATGAAGCAGAACTGAGGGATTGGACAATGAAGAAGATGGCAGTTCTGTTTCAGGATTTCAAGAAGAAGTTGTACTCGCAATTTCTCAAAACCGGAGAGGCCCCGGATCCTGAGAAGTATAAGAAGATCACCAATGACGAGTGGGAAGCATTCATTGAGTACAAAACCTCCGAAGAGGGTGCAACGGCTAGCGCTAGAAACGCTGGAAACGCCGCAAATAAGAAGTACTCGCATAAGATGGGTTCGGGAGGTTACAAGGCAAGCATCGCTAAATGGGAGAAGATGGAAGAAGATCTATATGCTAGAGGCATCACTCCAGCGACACATGACTGGCCCGCAAGGACCAAGCATTGGTACTATGGTCATGGAGGCACCCTGAGCCCAATCGACGGCTCCTTAGTTTTTCCCGAGGACTTGCGAGAACTAGCTCAGCGTCTCCTCGATATCCTCAGGGCATCTGATAGGGGAGAATTTGTTGCCGATAGAGACAGAGATGAGCTAACCTATGCCTTAGGGAACAAGGAGCATCCTGGACGGACGCGCGGCGTAGGCACAAGCGTCTCATGGAAGAAAGGTTTCCAAGAGCACGCCGCCACCTATAGGAGCCGTTCGAGGAAGAAGGCCGAATATGAGCAGAGGGTGAGGGACCTAGAGCAAACGGTTGCCGCCCAGGGCTCAAAGCTCCAAGAAATGGAGTCAGAGATGGAGCGACGGATGAAGGTAGCATGGCTGCAGATACAACAAGCCACAGGCGGGACAGGAAATATATTGAGAATACTCAGAGTCGTACATAAAGTAAAGGAAAAGATACAAGAGCTTTACCAGAACTCCAGAAGACGACTCCGGAACCCCGAGCGAAGCTCGATCCTGACTCTAACTCCCAACAGGACTAGCCTAACTCTACGAAAGTGAAGGATGGAGACTTGCTCCCAAGTGGTGTGTGTTACAGGTGAGGAGAGGGGGTTCTATTTATAGTAGGGAGGTGCCTTGGACACTCAAACAGGGGAAGGGAAATAATTTATGCGCATACTATGTTTGCGATTACATGTGGAATTGGGGAAATAAAAAGATTGCACAGCATGATATTATGGTACGTAATAATAAACACATTTCCATTATTATTAAGTGCACAATTATTGTCACCAATGCGGCGGATGAAATATCTTTCAGTTATTTGTAAATTATAGATGTTGAAGCTGAAGGAAGAGTGTCTGGAGAAAGAAAGAATCGACGCAATTTCAGAACAGCTCGTCGGATGGATCTGGGACGAGGTCGTCAGTCCCCGAGGAGAATACCACGTATCAAAATTGGAGGACGTGCCGGAAAGCTCACAAAGTCATGCAACATCCTAAGTTATAAACAATATAAATAATAACTCAAGTTCGATATATATTTTATAATATATATGTCTTATATTTGTAATATATATGACTTCTATTTGATATACAACTAATATAAATATAGAGTCGGACGAATACGCATTAGAATACACGTATTAGAATATATACATATATACACGTATGTAAACGTGCATACATGGCTACTGAAAAAAGCAAAAAAAAAAATCTGGGGCCTTTAGCACCGGTTGAAGACAGCAATCGGTGCTAAAGGCCCTGCTAAAGGCGCTGCGGGGACGGGCCCTTTAGCACCGGTTTGTGTCTGCAACCGGTGCTAAAGGGACCCTTTAGCACCGGTATTCAACCTGGTGCTAAAGGGGTACCCTTTAGCCCGGAAGATCTGCACCGGTTGGGATATCCGGTGCTAAAGCCGGTTCCCAACCGGTGCGGATGTTGATCATTCTGGTAGTGGCAGCCGGAGCGAAGATCTCCGTTACGATGTGAGCTCTTAGTCCCGGTCTACTATAGCAGTTGGCCTATCCTCGAACCGGAATCAATGAATATGGCGTGAGAAATTGGAAGGGAGAATGCAGCAGCTACGATCACATGATCTATATATTCCCAAAACCATACGATAGTAGTTGGTCTAGGCTCTGTAACCGTTGACGAGTGTCGTCGCAGCCTCGCAGATCGATCTATCTATGTCCGTGATCCATAGATGAGTGTTGCACGAGAGGCTATAGCTCATTGCCCGTGCTTAGTGCCGTGCGTCTCGTAATAAGCTCCATCAAGCATTCAGGTGATTGCAATCTGTACGTGATTAATTGCTAGCTGCAGCAGTTCTACCACACGAGCCTTCCATGCTGATTGCTCGTTACTTTAGTCTGTGCCTATACCATACCAATCAATTGTATGTAATTTACTTTGCAACGTCGTCCCTATCTGAATTTAAAAATTCTTGTGGACCAAAAAATAACCATTATTGATGAGAAATTAATCCCTGTATAGATAACGATAATACTACTTTTAGAAATTACGTACTCAAGTTTTTACAAAACACTAAAAAAACTTAAACTCGTCCGTCATTGTTGCAGCTGCAAAAGTTTTGGACCCTCCAATGACATTAAACCCTCCGTAAGACGATATAATACTGACAATGTGGCAAAATACGGTGTCTTGACGTATATAGGATCAAATACGCACACACCAAACAACTTGGTGCATACTATTGCACAATTTACAACTTGGTGGATCAAACTGACACAAAGTTATAAATTGTTGTATGGTGGATGCAATTTACTCTTGGCATATTTATGTTAACACAACTAAACATCTTGGGCATATAATTCAGAAGCATCATGAGAAGTTTATGCCTGATTTTAAGAGATGCATATATGAAGACAACTCAGAGTTTTACTTTAACAAGAAGTGGCATGAATTGTTGCATGAGTACCACCCTGAGGACAATGAGTGGATGAAACTTATAAGATTTGGAAAAAGATGGGCTGCCATCAACCATGACTCATTTACAGCTGATACCTTGACTCATGTACATCTAATATGAGGTGGACGAAGATTTCGTAAGAAACTTGGTCTTTTAGAACTCCTTGTAGAATGTGACAAGGCTTTTCCTAGTCTTAGTAAAAATGAGGTGGACCAAGATTTTGAATCGCGTCGAAAGAACCCAGTTACTTACATCCCAAATTATCCTTTACTGAAAACTGCAGTAGAATCATATACAAGAAGGATGCATTCAGAGTTTGGGAAGGAATTTAAGGAAAAAATTTCATTCTCTTGTAAATTCTTACCATCCGAGGGGTCAACTTTGACATATATGGTTACACATATGCAATCTGATTATGGGGCAATAGTCGTATTCAACAAAGAAGATATGACCATTACATGTGCTTACAGAAACTATGAATCCATAGGTATGCATTAATTTAATATACACACTTTATAATTCCAATAATATAATTTTAATACAAGTTGATGAAATATGGCGCATATATTTTACAGGTTTATTGTGCAAGCATGCATTCAAAGTCTTCAACATCAACACTAGCTGTTTTTGTTTTGCCACCACAATATATACTGCATAGATGGACAAAATATGCAAAGAGAAGTTGTTATATTGGGAAACAAGGAACTCAGGAGGAAAGTTTCAAAACGCATGCTGCACGTGTCTCACAGAAGGCAACATCTGTTGCATTAAAGTGTTCACCGTCAAAAGAATTTCTTAATTATTTGGAGAAAGCCATAGATAAGCTGGACTTGGAAGTAGATACTTCTCTAAGCAATATGCAAGAAAAAGCCGATGAGGTTCCTCTAATTTCAACCGACTGTGTTATAGACACATTAAAAGGTAAAATATCAACTCACCTCCAAGACCCACCACCTTTAAGGAATCGAGAAGAAAACCATCCCTTCTCCCGTGCTAGTTTTTTTTTTCTCGGCGTCAGCAGCTCGCAGTAGCCTGTCAAACAGCAGCAGTGCATTTGCACGTGTGTCTGGAGGAGGAAGAAGTTGTTTCCTACGGTTTTACGTGTATTTTCAGGCACGACTGATGTTTTGTGTCACCCTTTAAAATTAATTTCCAGGGACTGAGCCACACCTGAAAAATCATTTCCAGGGCGGGTGCCCTTGTGAGCCGCTGCTGGAAATGATTGTCATTTCCAGCTGCGGCTAAGGTCTTCGGCCGCCCCTGGAAATCCTCGTTTCCAGGAACAGCTCATGGCCTCAGCCGCCCCTGGAAATGAAGCCCATTTCCAGAGGCGGCGCGCAAAGTCACCCGCCTAGGAAACGTATTTTTAGGGATGGCTGAATTGCTATAGTGCGCCATTTCATTAACAAGTGTGGTCCCTCTTTTTTTGTCCGCGCTTGAAAAGAAAACGCCCCAATACTTACAAATCTTTTCTGTAGTGGTGAGTGTCAAGAAAATTCGATCATTTATCCTGTTGTGTTTTTCATAAAAGAGAAAACTCCAAATTTGAAGAAAAACAGCTGTAATATTCGAATCATTGCACTTCTTTTCTGCTGCCACGTTCAAATACATTGGAGAAGCCATTGGCTTATCAATATAGGAGTATGTATGAAGGATTATGTAAACATACGCTCAACAAGATTCTAAATTAGTGGCAGCTCATTTGTTCTAGAGCTTTAACTCTCTACTGGATATGAATGGTTTAGGGTAGGAAAATTTTAAAATGTCATGGAGTCCTGTCGGACAAAGATGAAGCATTATGAGATGGAAAGTAACATTTGTTGAGAATGTGCATCACACGTTTTTTTTATTAAGAGAGAAGTTGTTTACAAGGGAATTACAAATGTTAGCAAAGTGCTTTTTTTTAGATTACAATGTTAGCAAAGTGCTAATAGCAACATGAAAATAAAGAAGATCTAAGCTCTAAGAAAGGTGAGCATCTGGCGAAGCCAGCTCTAGCCCATACCCTAGCCTCATCTGAACTCAAGGGTGCTAGAGCCACCGGCATTAGCGCTATCCGCTCATGCACCCTTCTATTTTGCCTGAGATGGGAAGTAACATCAATACATGATTTTTCGAAAGTTCTAAAAGAAATGCCATGATTGTTTTGAGTAAACACCTTTTCATTATGTGTTTGATGTGAACTTAAGTATGGTTACTCCTCGGCTTGATGGCGTGACTGACGTGTTCTTCCATGAAAACTTAGAGCACAACAACTCTAGTCCCATAATTCGCTGAATATAACTTGTAGCAATCAACTCATAGTTCATAATACAATATGTGATACATTGAGAAAAAGAATACTGTGAAGCATCATTATATGATTGAGAAAATTCAGACATGAACATAAATTCTATAACTTGGTTGAAGAAAGATGCTGCTTTTGACAAATCTACCGAACATAGGGGCTACCACTATCCCAAATGAAAAATGCGCTGCTTGGATCCTTGGTTTCAATAACCTTGCCTCGCTCGGCAAGGAGAGCAAGGCCGCAAAGCTGTTTTGTTCTGTTTCTTCCCCTTTATCCTCATTTGACTTATGCCATTGTTCCCCGAGCTGCCCCGGACGACCGTCCCCGTGTACCATAGTACTCCCACGCGAGCGGCGCCGCCCGCGTACGCAGCCGTGCTCGATCTCGGAGTTCATGTCTTGTGGACACCGCGAGGCTAGCTGCATTCCATGTCGAACTCCATTCACGGCAGGAAGGCCGGCGTCAACTGCGCCGGCCACGTCGAGCGCGTGATGGCCTGCGTCAGTGTTGACACTTCTTACGGTCTACTATCAGGATTGTTAATCCCGGTAATGGTGCAAGGAGTGTTTACCGATATTCTTACGACACACATGTAAATCCGCAAGCGCACGGATATCGATGTAGCATTTCACCCGGGAGTATTCCTAGGTATCGTATTTATTTCCACAGGGAAGCATTGGTTAAAGAGTATTGACTATTAACAAGGATGTAACTACTAAATAAAGTACCGACTAGCAAGGCGGGGGTAAAGGAAAGGGTAGGAGTGATATGCATATGACACACACAAGGAGAAGTACATGATAGGGATAGAGACAATAGAGCGGTCTAGCTAGTGGGAGGACAACGAGACAGGAGAGGATTCGTATATTCTTCCAATGTACTTGAGATATCTCTGGCAAAGGTTACGGCTAGCATGGAGAATAGCATCTATAGTTCCTTTCCTAGTTCTATTATCTCAGCATGGGTACTACAGAGCCTCCGACACACAGAAAGGGATGAGAAAGGGTGCCGGTTACCCTGAACCTCGAGAGGGGGTTCTATTTATAGTAGGGAGGTGCCTTGGACACTTGGAGATCCTCTAGGAATATTCCCCCTGCTCTTCTCCCGTTGCGCCATGTGTCCAGCAACTTACCGCCTTGGCGCCAACCGCCTTGAGCTGCTGTGCCGCTGGCGTGTGGGTCCTCTTCCTGGCTTCGGTTCCCGCGTCGCGCGCTTCACGCGAGGACGCCGCCTCTGCGCGTCGCGAGCGGCAGCGCTGGTCCGCGTGGGCCCGCCAGCCTGCAGCACCGCCTTGCCTGTCCCCCGCGCTTGCGTCGGTGTGGCCCAGCGGGCCCGGCCTGGCCTGCATTTGCGCGCGTAGGCGCTGGCCGGTTGGCCCTCTGTGCTGCTGCGCTAGCTGCTGCCGCTGTGTTGTGCATGTGTGCTGCGCGGGGAGGGGCAGCACCTGCACGTGGGGCCTTCTTGCCCCCTGCTGTGCTTGTGTGTGTTGACGTGCTGCTGTGGCGTGGCCCCCGTGCATGCGCATGTGTGCTGCTGCTGTGTTGCTGCGTGATGTGCTGCTGTCTGCTGTGTGTTGCGCATGCATGTGGGCCCCACCAAGTGGTGACATTAATATCTCTTGATGCCGATCTCCAAATGAGGCAAGTAATATATCCACCGGAATCGTCTCGACGAGCTCTTCGCATTGGTGCACTTTAATTGGACATTTGAGATTGTTTGTGCTCGTGATAATTTATAGTCCAATTCTAGCCCGAACGACAGATCGTCCAATTAATGCCGTTTTCGGGTATAAACCTGCAGAGCACTTAGAAACACCGAGACTTGTGGAAATAGTCAGTATAAGCCTAGTAATGCATGAAACCATGTCTATATGCCATTTATTTACCGAGACTTTGACGGTAAAAATCGGCCAAAATCAGGCCGTAACAACCGCCAACAGTCAGCTCGATCATGGTTCATGTGCGGTTCTGCTTCTCTCTCACCAGTTCTTGATTCGCGTGCAGTTGCCAATGGCAGAGGTCGATCTCAGCTGCAAGTGCTACATCGTACCACATCGCAATCATCCCAAGCTCACTTTTCTTTCATGATTGTTGACACGGAATTACGCCAACGAACTCGCCGCTGCCTTGAGCGAAACCGGTCAGATCGGTTTACGAAACCGGTCAAACCGCTTTTGATAGTGCGACAGTGAAAACCTAAAATCTTGAGCTCGGGAGGGATCCCGTCGGAGCTTGAGAGTCTAGGGTTGTTTTAGGGTCGGCAGGCCACCTAGAACGTCCTCAAACGTCGTCGAGACGAGAGAAGAACAGCAGATACGAGGATTGGAAGAGTTAGGGTTTGGAGGTAAAAGTAATGCGAAACATAGAAAGATAAATTGTATTTGATCGATTGGATGATGCTTAGTTGGCGTTGGCTCTTTATATTTATAGGATGGGATGGTCTTACCCCGTTTGAGTCGGTTACAATATGGTATAAAACTCGGAGTCCTAAACCTACTCAAATTCAGATCCAAACCGGTCGGTCTGGCCGGTTTTCCCAGGTGCAGAATCTTCCCGAAGCCATAACTCTCTCATCCGGAGTCCAAAATAGGCGTTCCACATATGCATCTTGATCGTCTCGACGAGAGCTACGCAATGGTGAAGTCCAATTTGTATTTTGACAATGTTTACTAAACCGGTCTGACCGGTTTGTGCATACCGGTGAGACCGGTTTACACGGCCGTGCCAATTTTGGTCGTCAACAATGATGATGATCGAATTAATTATTAGCAAATGGCAATTCTATCTATGCGATCAGAGATCGATCGAGATATGGTTTCACTCTCCCCTCTCCTCTTTGTCCTGGCTATGGAAGCTCTGAACGCGTTGATATCTTTTGCTGAGCAGCAAACCCTCCTCCAGAATTTGGGCATCAAGGGAATCAGAGAACGCTGTTTTCTTTATACAGATGATGTGGTACTCTTTTCAAAGGTTGCAGCCCAAGATCTGACCTTTGAAAAAGTAATCCTACAGATCTTTGCTGCAGCGTCAGGTTTGAAAGTAAATCCTACTAAATGTCTGATCACACCAATCCAGTGCAATCTAGATGACACGGCATTGTTGCTTAGCCTGATTGATGGCAGACTCGAACCTCTCCCATCCACCTATCTTGGAGTACCATTATCGATTCACAGACTGAAAAAATCTGATTTGCAACCGTTGGTTGATAAAATATTCTCTGGGCTGCCAACTTGGAAGGCAAGTATGCTGACAAAGCAGGGCGTCTGGTCCTCACCAAAGTGAAACTTTCGGCTGTACCAGTCCACACTGCAATTGCAATTGCAATCTCACCGTGGGTGATTAAGTGCATTGATAAACGCCGTCGGGCATTCTTATGGCGGGGAACCGAGACGGTCTCAGGTGGACAGTGTCTGTTAGCTTGGCCCAAGGTCTGTAGACCCGCACCTTTGGGTGGCTTGGGCCTCCATGATCTCAACACATTTGGGTATGCTCTTCGGATGCGATGGTTATGGCTCAAGAGAACTGATGACAATCGGCCATGGGTGGACCTTCCTGATTATGTCGAAGATAAAATCATTGCAATGTTTGAAGCCTCCATTACTGTCCAAATTGGCAACGGCAGATGTTTATTTTGGAAAGACCGCTGGCTGGCCCCATGTTTTGTTCAGACTATTGGACCCCGGATTCGAAATAGTCGTACAGTGCATGACACTCTCATCAATCGTCGCTGGGTCCGAGATATTAGTGGAGCACTGACCGTGCAGGTTATAATTGAGTATCTGAACATCTGGATATTGCTTCAAGAGGTAGAATTGGATGATGAGTCTGAAGATACATTCATCTGGAAATGGACTGCTGATGGGCAATTCTCTACATCTTCAGCATATAGTGCATTCTTTGTTGGTCAGCAGAGATCAAAGGTGCAAAGCAGCTATGCAAAGCAAAGGCGCCACCGAAATGCAGGTTTTTCATTTGGGAAGTGCTCCATGATAGATGTTGGACAGCCTGGAGAAGGAAAAAGAGGGGATTACAGGACTCTGATATCTGTTCCTTCTGCCTACAAGAATCTGAAACCATCTCTCGCCTGCTAATTGGATGCTCGTTTAGCAAAGTGGCCTGGTTCTCGTTTCTTCAGAAACATGGCTGGGGTAGCCTAACTCCAGATGGCCACTGGACTGATTTTGCTGAATGGTGGTTAACAGCCAGAGGGTTGCAAAATCTTCGTGCGCGACCTTCGATTCCTTAGTAATCCTCATCTCGTGGATGCTTTGGAAGGAAAGGAATCGACGGGTCTTTGATCATGAGGAGCGGTCCAATATGGAGTTGATGTGGCTCATTGTCGAGGAAGGCCGAACGTGGGTGACGTCCGGATACCGCTCACTGTCGGACGCGCTACAGTGGACCGTTGTCAACAGGGTCGCTAGCATCTCACGCATGTAATCCTCTTTTGTTTTGTCTGAGCCGAGCCATCCCCTGTATGGTTTCGGATGTAAATGTTCGGACTTGCTTTCCTCTTAATGAAAAACGTGCTAAGGCACGGTCGCGAAAAAAAGATATGGCCTGCATCCTCGACCAACCGGGAGTCCTTAACAACCAAATTAATCTTATTGTTGAGAAGCCGGACGACCTTGCCGGGCCTGCTCGCCACACGAAACACACGCCGGCGAAGACGAGGTCCACCAAGCCAACCAAGCAGCTAGCTCCATGAACATGAACATATCGTGAGTGCGTGGCTTTGTTGAGTGGCGTCACGCAACAGATTCCATGTCGTCGATCGTCAGGGCCCTTGTTCACTCCTATAAAGAGAGCCTGGGTGGCCAACTACTGGCGATCACAACACTTCACAGCAGCAGCTAGCTTCAGAACAAGAGCACTGATCCAAACCCAACCAAACTCAACTTACGACTTAGTGCGGACAGAGACCAAGGAAAAGGAACTTCATCCATGCGTGTGTCTAGAGACCTACCGTGTTGCCGCCCATGCAACGAGAGGTAGATTTGTCGATGGGAATACATCGATGTCTTTGTCCTGGTTAAATGATGCACTTCTACACTTTAGTTAGTGTAAAAGGATCTAATTAAAATATTTGAAGTTGATTGTGCACCAGAAAATCCATTATATTTTATTTGTTCTTCATCCTTCTCCTCGCATGTGTTTTGCTGTTAGATTGTAGGCGCCGAGAGGGATGGTGATAGCGGAAATGGTACACAGACGACCCTCACAGCCATCGCTCTTGTCAGCGCCCCAGCCCTATGTCAGTACGATACATCTATGCCGCGCTCTTCCTTCTGGCCAACATCTAGCATTGGCAGTTGTCACGGCGACCACGAGTGCCTTGCAGCAGAGGGTGTCTTGATGACAAGTCTTACCTGCTTCGTATCCTAAGAAACACATTCACCTAACATTTGATTTACACTCATTTGTGTTGGCCCTTAACAAAATGTCCGTCAGATCTTTTTCTTGGTCATGTTCTTCTCAACCATGTACACGAGAAAGGTACAGGACCCAAGAAACGCACATATGGCACTCCCAAGTCCCAACAGTGACAGGCGGAGAGAAACGACAACTCAAGTGGAATATGGATGTCGGTTGGACGAGTACGTGGGTCCATATTGCTAACGAGGGTCTAGCAATAATATCGTTCGGTAAGTAAAATCCTCAACCTGACCAGTCTACTACCTTTTATCAAATAGTTGGCCACAGGCCCACAGCATGTGCACCAAGTTTTGTTTTGGTTCTGGTGGTTATTACTTTTATCTTTGAGGTGAAGAAATTATTTTTGTTAGATATATATGCTGAACGTAGTTATTGACAGATCATATTGTATATGATGTTTTCATTTGCAGTGGCGATACTACTCGAATATATGGAATAGGATAGCTCCGGCAGCTGCTTGCACGGATCTTTGGAATAGGTGACGGGCAAACGACGACACACACCTCCGCTGGACGTGACCACTCATGACCCATGCGCAGCAGGATCATCGATCAATCCCTGCACAATTGCTGGAGGACGCGCATAACACCCGGCAACAGGATCAGGCAGGCTTACAAGGAAACTAACTTTATTTAGCATGCATGCTGTAATCTTCTATTTATTTGTTTCCTTGTATGTGTTCTCAGTGATCGATCCAGTTCCAGTGAATGAAATCAATCAATCATACTCATAGTATATTAGAACTTCCCAATCTCTTTCTTTCATACTATATACCCCTTTGTCTTAAATTACAAGTCGTTTTCGTTTTACCGAGTTCATAGTTTCGCGTCGCCGGCCAACTCAAGAAAATTAACAGAGGTGAGCCGATGGAGGGATACCAGCAGGTGCAGCTAGCCTTTAATTTCGGAGTTCGTTGACGCAACTAGAGATGAACTTACGAAATAAGTAGGGAAGGAGAGGAAATTTTGGAAGTACAAATGATAGATGGTAAATAGATAAACTCTGCGAGTACTCAAAACTGAAATCATCTGTAATCCATCATTGATCTTTATTTTGGGGTCGATAAATAAATAAAACAATATGCAGCCTAGAGACGTCCAGTAGCACGCATTAGTCTGCAACTACATGAAGAGTAACAGAAGTAGTTTGGAAATAATGAAACAGTGATTCTAGTCTATCGAGATGTCCACGCATCAGCCTTTCCGTGTTGCGCGTGCAGAGGACATGCATGGGAAGCGAGGTGGCTGTAGTGGTGATGTCGATCATTTGAGATAGATTTACTAATAACGGATTATTTACCGATGCCATACTTGTTGTACAGCACAACATAGCGAACATGTTTTGATGTCCAAATATTTGATATCTCACACTAATCAGATGACCTCAGATGAAAACTAAAGCTCCCTATTTTAGATTCTTAAAAAAATCCTACTAAAATATTATCTAAGAACATATGCCCTAGTTTGGATCATAGATTGAATCTATATATAAAATAATGAAAGGTTTGTAATAGATCATTGACATCTCCACTAAATTTCAGTTACATCTATCTATCTATTATATTAATACAATAGTGTTAAAAGGAGCCACCACGTTCGCCGAGAGGGCCAAGAAATTCCCACGTTAATCTAAAAAGAGAAAAATATATGCCGTCGGATTTTATGAAGATCTAACGGTGTATACTATTCTGTTAATCAAAAAAAGAGAAGAATATATGACGTCAGATTTTATGAAGATCTAACGGTCTATATTATTCTGTTAATCTAAAAAAAGAATAATATATGCCGTCGAATTTGATGAAGATCTAACGGTCAATATTTTTCTATATTATTCCATTAATAAAAAAAGAATATATCCCGTCGGATTTTATAAAGATCTAACGGTCTATATTATTCCGTTAATCTAAAAAAGAGAATAATATATGTCGTTAAATTTGATGAAGATCTAATGGTCAATATTATTTCGTCCGTCGCCACCCCTCCGCAGTCGGTGTGTAGTCGTCCATGGCCGTCGCGGGAACCCTCCGCCGCTGCCGCCGCGCAGCCATCCAAGGCCGCCATAGGAGGCCTTCACCGTCGTCGTGTGGCCGTCCGCGGCCACCGCGGGAGCCCTCCACCACTGCGGCGCGCCCATCCATGGCCGTCGCGGGTGTCCTCACCGTCGCTGCGTGACCGTCCACCGCCGTCGCCACCGCGGGAGCCGCCCGCGCTTTCAGAGTTCGGGGTCTAGCCGCTCTGCGCGTCTGGGCTGAAGGTTGCCGGCTGGGGAGACCGGCACCCCTCGCCGCTATCGTTGCCACTAGAGAGAGGGGAGAGATAGAGGGAGAGAGATAGAGTGGAGGGAGTGGTGGTGTCGCTGCAAGAAAAGGAGAAAAAGAGATGGGTGGGCTCACGTGTTAGTAGTTGGTATAGAATATGAGATGTAGAGGATAATAGGTGCAGAAGAAATTAATATAGAGGACAGAATCTCAATGACTTAGATAGAAGGATTTTTTTAGAGGATGGCGATAGTGTTTGAGAGGTGCTTGGATTTAGAACGTTCAACAAGGTTGTGAGCACAGCATGAGTGAACAATTCTCCTGTCCGAAGGGAGCGAATCACTGTCGAGATTGAGCACTATAGTTGCGCTCAACACTTAGTGTATTTGCTAACGCAAGTGGAAGATCATCAAAATGGTTACCCGAGCTCAAACCCGTTTGATGGTCTTTGTTAACGAGTTAGTGCAAGAAGGAGCATAAAAAGGAAAAACAAAGCAGAGAAACTGATGCGGTGTAGCATTCAACAATGAGCGGAGGACATCACGCTAATTTACACATGTAACTGATGAAAGGTGCTCTGATTTAGGGCGTTCACCAAGGTTGTGAGCATAACGAGAGAGAAAAATTCTTCATATCCGAAGGGAGTGAATCCAAAGAGTATATATCAAATAAAAAAACAAAACAATATAAATCGTTGGATTTTATGAAGATCTGGTGGCCTGGATTAATCCAACGAGCATATATCAAATACGATTAAAGATATTATGTCATTACATGAAAAAGAAAATATATATATAATAAAATATAGAAAATGAAACCAATATATACAAACTTTATTTCTCATATCATCTACGTTCTTCTAAAAAACAATAACAGTTAGGCATATACCAACAAAATTAGTATTTGATTTTGTTTTTCTTTCCATAAGAAAATTATAGGGAGACAAATGGTGCCACATTTAACTGATTTTATCGGCCAACATAACAAGAGGTCAAAACGACAATAAGTTTATGCAGCATATAGAATCGCAACAAGCCAACAACGAGGAGAGAGAGGTTAGATCTAACTAATTACATGCACTAGGTTCCAACATCAAATCCACTGCCCGCAGTGGAGGGCATGCCTACTGCCGTCGGCGAGGCTCCATCCAACACCAGCTCGTGCGGCCACCAATGAGCCGCGGTAGTCCACGCCGTCGCCGCGCGACCGTCCGCTTCCGTTGCAGCCGCGGGAGCCGCCCGTGCACCTTCAGAGTTCGGGGTCCGGCTAACGGTTTATATTATTCCGTCCGCCGCCGCGAAGCCGTCCGTGGCCGCCGTAGGAGGCCTCCCGCGTCGTCGCGCAGCTGTCCGTGGCCTCCACGGGAGTCCTCACCGTCACCGCGCGACTATCCACTGCCGTTGCAGATCGCGGGAGCCCCCTGCACACCTTCGGAGTTCGGGGTCCGGCTACTCCGCGCGCCGCCGGAGGCCGGCGGGGCTGAAGGCTGCCGACAGAGAGACCAACACCCCTCGCCGCCGCCGCCACCACTAGAGAAAGGGGGAGATAGAGGGAGGGAGGTAGAGTGGGGGGAGTGGTGGCGGCAGGTATCCATAGAGCTGTGGTCACACTTCCGCGCCTTGCCGAGCCGTCATGGCCACGCCTCTACACCCATCTAGCCGCATGTGCCTCCTTTGTGGCTGCGTTGCCCAATGAGCCGCGGTGTTGCCTATGCACCCGACGTGTCATCTGTGTCGCTTCCTCTAGCCATGGATATGCCGCTCGCTCGCACATGGGCTCGTGACCCAACCATGGTCGCGTCGGCCACAGTGGCTGGGCACCATGCCGATTGCACTACTAGCTGGCCCACCTCTCGCACACATGAACCAAGGAGAATGGGTAAGACGACAGAAAATAAAAGGATTAGAGAATATGCGGTAGAGATCTAGGGAGATGTGGGTGTGCATGAGATTCATGTAAAAAAATCAATTTGACACGTCGAACGCTGCCTCCCATTGATTTGGTGTGGGCTCACATGGTGAGCCACCCTACAAATCGAGCTGAATTTTAGGGATAGTGTTTCGAAAGAATGAACGACTCATGCCGTCAGGCATCAAGGATGTATCTTCTATGATAATGGCATGACGGACAAATCTCCTTGGAAGCAAAAGCATAAAAAAGAAAAGATGAGCACAGAGAGGTGAGACTGTCTCTTATACACATCTAGATGTGTATAAGAGACAGGGATTAGATTCAATATATAAAATGTTGAAATAGTGTAACAAAAACATTGAACTAGTTTACTGCAAATGTTGATTTTTTTAAAAAAATCAACATTTGCAGTAAACTAGTTCAATGTTTTTGTTACACTATTTCAACATTTTATATATTGAATCTAATCCCTGTCTCTTATACACATCTAGATGTGTATAAGAGACAGGGATTAGATTCAATATATAAAATGTTGAAATAGTGTAACAAAAACATTGAACTAGTTTACTGCAAATGTTGATTTTTTTAAAAAAATCAACATTTGCAGTAAACTAGTTCAATGTTTTTGTTACACTATTTCAACATTTTATATATTGAATCTAATCCCTGTCTCTTATACACATCTAGATGTGTATAAGAGACAGTGGCATGACGGACAAATCTCCTTGGAAGCAAAAGCATAAAAAAGAAAAGATGAGCACAGAGAGGTGAGAGGCTTAAGATAATATGGGAGTATGCATATATGAGGCTATATCATATGGAGATTGGAGCATAAATAAACAAAATAAAGATTTTATACATTCAACCAATCAATAGATATTTCTCTAAAGATCTAAGCAATATTTATTGTGCACAATAACTAAATGCCTACCTCGGCGGCCAAACAGTTTTCTAAAAATATAGATTTTACATTAATTTAAAAATAAGTTTTTATTTAAGTTATTTTTCTTAGGAATTCAAAAACATAACTGATGAAAATACATAGACAACCTATATCTTAATTTGGGTTGTTCGGAAAAACAAATACGTTATGAAAAAATTCATCACTTCTTAAGTAATAGAAAAATAAAGATTGGTAAAATACTAGATACCCGCGTAATTTGCGCGGGCCACCTTGCTAGTTATATTAATACAATAGTATTAAAAGGAGCCACCACGTTCGTCGAGAGGGTCAAGAAATTCCCACGTTAATTTAAAAAAGAGAAGGATTTGCACCGTCGGATTTTATGAAGATCTAACGGTCTACAAAGAGTCCATATCAAATATAACTAACAAATATATAAATTCACAATAAAAACAAAAAATAGTAATTGATGCCCATATTAATTCAACCAATCCATACAAAATACAATTAATAAAAAGACCAAGAATAAAAATATTAAGGAATATTTGGCCCAACATGGGTTGGACTCGGCTATAGTACCTGCGGTACCTGTAGCACTCCGGCCTGCCTTTTAAAATCTTGCGGCCAATTTTAATTTCTCTTCTCTGTTCTTTTTAGCTACATATACATTGTTACTTGGCCCAACATGGGTTGGACTCGGCTATAGTACTGTTGTACTGTAGCACTACGTGCTTGCCTTTTAAAATCTTGCGGCCAGATGTAATGTAATTCACTTATACTTCACCAATTTTAGTTTCTCTTCTCTGTGCTTTTAGCTACATATACATTGTTTTGTTTTCAATTACTTCCTCCGTTCTCAAGTATATGATGTTTAGAATAATAAATTAGTTTTTCTATCTATTATTATATTAATACACAGTGGCGGAGGGAGGGGGGGCTGGCACCCCCCAATGGAGGCTCCTATACAGCTTCCGTGTACCACGTAAGTAAGTTAGCTTAGAGGCTCAATAAGGCCCAGCAACACACTAGTACTATCTCAATTATTCATATACGATCGCATCGTACTTCTAATTATCCGCATGCGTGCATATCACTCATAACGTCGATCTTTTGTGTTCCGTCAGAAATAAAGCCTCATGCATAATTCTATTTCTTTTTTACTGGTATAAAATTCTATTAGCGCTCTATAAAATTTCGTGTGATTCAGATTCAACATTTTATCAACTTGATTCAACATTTCAAAAATATCAATTCAACACTTAGAAAACTAATTCAACATTTTTTAAAAAATGTTGAAACAATATATTACAAATGTTGAGATAGTACGTGAAAAATGTTGAAGTAGTAAATTTCTGACGTTGGATTAGATTCAATATATAAAATGTTGAAATAGTGTAACAAAAACATTGAACTAGTTTACTGCAAATGTTGATTTTTTTAAAAAAATACAAAATATAATCAAATTGGAGCTTGTTGGAGCTTGTTTTGTAGCATAAATTCTAAACAATATCATGGTTCAAATGGATTTGGAAAAAGAGTTATAGTTTGAAAGAAAAATGAACTTGAAGATCAAAATCCAAACCGAATCACTCCCGACCAGCTTATGCATGCAACCAGCGACGCGGCTCCAGCTGTCCACGTGCATGTCTCCGCTGTTGTCACATCTTCTCCCGCATCAATCTGATACGTCCATTCTGATCTACATAAATCTCAAACATTGGAAGCTATGTTGACAAAAAAGTTTCCCGAAGCTATATAGGTTTCCCCCCAATGGCCTGTTAATCTCCAAGTATATTATATAAATAATTCAGCCCATTAAGAGTTTAAGTCCATTAAGCCTTTACGGACTTGCGGTGGCTAAAAAAGAAGAAGAATATGAATCGACGACGCTTGGCTACTCGTATCCTGCGTAGTATCTGTATCTCTCCGCCTGTTAGGTTTTTGCGCCTTCCATCGCGGCATCGCGCGGCCTCGCAGGAGTCAGAAACACGACGCCGCCACGCCCGGGGCACGCCGCCTTGCTGCCGACCGTCCGCCGCGGCCGTCTGCCTCCGGACGCTGCCGATTGCCCGCCGACCGCCGCGGCCGTCTGCCGGACGCCACACGTTTGTCGATTACCGCCTGCAATACGTAAATCAGGTAATACAAACCTATTTATAATCTTATCAATCAAATCAATAATCATCCTCGAAAATTCTTCTTTTTATTTTAGATAATATGAAGAAGACAAAGGCTATTCATACGTCCTGTTCGTTTGGATTGTTTCCAGCGAGCCAACAGTGTTTTTCTCTCAGCGAAAATCAGCGCCAGCCACCAGCCACCAACCAGCCAGCAGTGTTTTTCTTTCAGTAAAAACCAGCGCCAGCCACCAGCCAAACGAACAGGGCGATAGTATTTTTAAGCCGGTTGGTTCAGCCGCTAATTGTATTGAATAGATTAGAAACCGAGGAACAAATGTGGAAGAAGAAGTAGAAGCTTCTAGTGTAGAAGGGGAAACTCCAAATAATCATATAGAAAATAATATTAATCAGAGTGGTGCTGCTGCTGCACCATTTGTTGTCGAGGTTGCCGAGCGGCCCGAGCCTGAGCATCAACCATTGCCCCCCTATGATCAATTCCTGGCTCCGCCCCTGTTAATACAATAGTGTTAAAAAGGAGTCACCACGTTCGTCGAGAGGATCAAGAAATTTCCACGTTAATCTAAAAAAGAGAAGAATATATATCGTTGGATTTTATGAAGATCTAATGGACCCATATTATTTTGTTAATTAAAAAAAATATAGGCCCTCGGATTTTATGAAAATCTAACGGTCTATATTATTCCGTTAATTAAAAAATTAAATAATATATTTGTAATATTTAATAAATATCTAATGGACTATATTATTCCGTCCGCCACCACCCCTCTGTGGTCACCGCACGGTCATTCGCGGCCACCGCTACGGAGCCGTCCGTGGCACCGTAGGAGGCTTCCACCCTCGCCGCGAGGCCATCCGTGACCGCCATCGGAGCCCTCCATCGCAGCCGTCCGCGGCCGCCGTGGGAATCCTTCGTCGTCGCCGCGCGACCGTCCGCCGTTGAGAGGTCGTCCACTGCCACGCGAGCCGCCCGTGCGCCTTTGTTGTTAGGAGTCCGGTCGCTCTGCGTGCCGCCGGAGGACGGCGGGGTTGAAGGTTGCCAGACTTGAAGACCGGCACCCCTCCCCGCGCCGCCGCCACTAGAGAGGGGGGAGATAGAGGGAGAGATAGAGTGAGGGGAGTGATGGCCTCCGTGAAAGATAAGGAAAAAATAGATGGGTGGGCTCAGATTTAGTAGTTAGTACAGAATATGACATATAGAGAATAACAGGTGCAGAAGAAATTGATATAGAGGATGAGAATAGGGTACGACGAGCGCGGACAGTTTGAAGCCACATGTGCCCTTTCATGTTCCTCTATATAAGAGGCAACATTCAACAATGAGTGGAGGACAACACGTCGATCAGCAAGTGTACCTGATGAGATTTGCTCGGATTTAGGGCGTACAACAAGGTTATGAGCACAACATTAGAGAATGATTCTCTCTGTTTGAAGGGAGCAAATCGTTGTCGGGATTGAGCACTATGGTCGCGCTCAGCAGTCAGTGTCTTTGCCAACGCAAGTGGAAGATCATCAAACGGGTTACCAGCGCTTAAACCCTTTTGATGGTGTTTGTTAACAAGTTAGTGCAAGAAGGAGCAGAGAGAGGAAAAACAAAGTGGAGAAGGTGTTGTAGCGTTCAACAATGAGCGGAGGACACCACGTTGATTTGCACATGTAACTGATGAAAGACGCTCAGTTTAGGGCGTTCACCAAGGTTGTGAGCACAACGAGAGAGAGAAATTCTCCATAACCGAAGGGAGTGAATCGTTGCCGGGATTATATGGTCATCGCCATGGCCACACTCAACACTCATGGAAGATCATCAAATGGTTTGCCCACACTCAAACCCGTATGATGGTCTTCGTTAATGAGTCAGTGCAAGAAGCAGGAGCAGATTTAGGAAAAATAAAGTGAAGAAACTCAGGTGTTACAGTTTTGATGATGGACATACCTGACGTTCACATGTGTTGACATGGAAGTTGGGTAACAACAGGCTAGACAAAGAAATGCTTCTCTTAATGGCCGATATAGTCATGCAACTGTAAACTATTGTCGATCACTCACTAGATCGGACATCAACCATGTCAATATATTACTTCATCTTTTACCGGAGGAGGAAAAAGGCAAAAGATTGATCCATAACCGCGATAGATACCCATTGGTTACTGTAGCATAAGTTCTCATTGTATAACTAGCAAAATAGCAGTATTTTTCTTATAATATTTTCTCAGATAACATTTTTCTGGTGTGATTGATTACCATCTATTTGATTTCCTCCCTTCTTAAGCTTTCCTTCATGCTATGCCATTTTTATAACTGATTTGTGTAGCAAGCTAGGCTACCAATCGTACCGCTGATTTGTGAAGGGAGTCAACCCAAACACCATTATGTTTTGTGGATGGTTAATTTCTACTTCAATCCAATTGTCCCGTGTTACGCTATTGCAAGTTCGTCGAGGTAGTTCGCATGTCCATTGAGGAAGGAAGCATCTAATTTCAGCAAGTTGCATTTTATACATGTAAAGTTATATAAATTACTTTATTCATTTACCCATAACCACTACCTCAATATTAGGCCACACAATCTATTATTTTAGAGCAACTCCAGTAGACCCAACAAACCCCTATCTAAAGTTTAGTGGGTCCAGAAAAAGTTACACTCCATCAAACCCAACAAGCACCAGTCCCAAGTTTAGAAGGTTTAGAAAAAGTTGCACTCCAGCAAAGCCCCTATCCCAAATTTTGAGGGAATTAATGATGTTCTCACCGATAAAAAGGGAATTAGATTTGAAAACACTTCTCACCGACGAAAAAAACCCACACCCACCTCACATAGGACCCACCTGTCGGGAAAAAAAGGCTTGATAGGGGTGGAAAAAGGTTGATACGGGGAGGGGGAGGGACATTCCTATGTTGATTTCCCCCTCTAAACCCAAAACTTTTTTCACCAAAAAAGGGCCCACCTAAATATACCCACATTTGTACCCATGTCTATACATAATTATCCCGTATTGCTAAAAGACAATAAATTAGAGAGTTTTCTTCATATAAATAAATTCCAATCATGAGTTTTGAGAATATCTAAAGCTCTCCATACATGAGAGAGCGAATATAAAGTATTTTTTAAAAGCGCTTTGCACTAAAGTGAAGTGATATTGTTTTAGTACCTACATGTCATCAATAAACGTGCGTGCCGCACATGCGTTCTTGCTAGTGATGATAAAAAAAAGATAAGTTTGGACACACTTGGATAAACTACATTGGCAATGGAACAACGGATAATTCAAAAAAATTATATTTTAATTAAAAAATCTAAATATTAATATAAAAAACTAGCTACCCGCGTAAATTGCGGGCCATCTTGCTAGTTTGTTAAAATCTTAAGGTGTGAACACAAAGTTTTAATTTTAGGGTTCGGCTTTTGATGTGGACCCACAAGGTAGATTTCAGCATACAAAATTTGCACAAAGTAGTTGATCGTCATATTGAGTCCTCTCAATAGATTTTAGTCAAATTCGTTAAGTTTTAAAGTGTGAACGCGATATTTTGATTTTAGAGTCCAACTTTTGATCAAACTCAAAACATATAGCCATAATAATTTTTTATCTAGTATTACTTAATCTTTTGAATTAGTCAAACAAGTCCCAAAATGGTTTAAACCATTATAATTGCTAAACAAAACCTAACCAAACCATTGTACATCTCACCTCGTTATGCACCAAACTAAGCTAATCCAATTAAAAAACTAAACCACTAAACTAGTTTGAGACCAAACCATTACACCAACTTTAAAGGAAAGCCTTGTTTGGTTTATGTGTGATGGAAATTTCCAATAGGAGATTTCTTTACCACTGTTGGTGTGTTTGTCGTTTTTTGTACTTGTAGTCACAGGCAAGTGAGGGCCAACCTGGGCATGCAACAAGGCAGACGGCTGTTAATCTCTGCTCGATAATCCATGGAAAGCTGTCCGTTAGTATAGAATCTTCCCTTTTAGACACCACACAAATGTTAATATCTATGTTATGGATATTTAATAAATGTTTGGATAGTTAAAATTTGGTCATCCTATAGTAATTTTTTTGTGTTTCTTGACACATGTAGAATTTCCGCCACTGCTTGTAGTTTACATAAAATTTTGGTCCTTGGTTAACTGCATTTTATTCACCATCTTCCTACTTTGCTTTTGCAAAAAAGTCATGCTATTCTCACTCAAAGGTTGTTAGTCATACTATTCATGTGCTTTGGTCTTCTTACTTGCTTTTCTGAAAATCATACTCTTCTTATTCAAAGTTCATGCTAGTTAGTCCCATTATTCATGTTGTTTGGTGTTTATCTACCTATATAATAACCATCCCCAAAAGTTGCAACATTTTCGATATGCGATGCAACTCTTCCTACAATCTACCATTTTATCTATTGTTTCATGAGATTTCAAAACAAGCTCATGCCATGGATAGGAGTTGAGGCTTTAGAGGGAACTGATTATAGATGCTACCACTGCTTATTGCTCAACTGTTGTGCAGTCTAGTTCTTATGCCGAAGATGATGTTGATACCCTACTCTTGGGAAACCGCTTCGTGCAAAAGCAGTATGAGCAGCACGACAAACACTGCCCTCCAGTGAGTCATCAGCCTGCCAGCTATTGGTTCAATTGGTCTGATTTCTTCAGAAGGCATATGCATATGTATGCTTTTAGTGTGCCATACCTAATAAATCTGAGTAGATAGATCACAACATCAAGTCGGTCAGCAGCAACCTTGTGGTAGACGATGTTGGAATGCTGCAAGCGTGCCCCGAGGAAGACATAACAAAAGGTGTGTACATGTGTGCGGCGTGTGAGTGTCTGAGTGAAGTGATGTTAGTCTCGTATTAGGTGTGTCCATCTGTGTTGTTGAAAATATGTTTATGTTTTGGAGGTAGGTAGAGAACGGGAAGGTTTTGTCACTGGAATCGTCTGTCTTCATACCATTTATGGGTGGTGGTGAGCAGGAATGCAAGGAGCCTGAACGATCCATCGAGTAGGGAGGTTGTAAAGGGCATGGGCATGGGCGGGCAGGATTGCAAGAAACCAAGCTCCAGATAAGGATTCAAACATGGTTTGTTTTTTCAGAAAATCTTGGCCCAAAGTTTACAAATAACTTATCTGGAGGGGGAACATCGCTAGATGTTGATGATCACCGCACAATTGTATTCTCATAGTACAAGGACCTTTATAGTCACAATTGGTGCGACAACCACCAATGCTACCACGTGGATGATGGTTGTGTATGACCGGTCCACAAGCCCACAAGAGGACAACAAACACTGTTGGCTGGTGGCCGATAAGCCAAACGAACAGGGCATGGTTGGTGTACTATATTAGTTAAGCCAAATGCCCCACGACAACTCTATCAGCTATCAACAAAGTTCAGCTTTATTTTCACCTCAAATGATAGAAACAATTGTCGTTCCCTATATGTCCTGCAAAAATGAACTCTCGGTAGTCTGCAGGCACCTGCTTCTTTGTGCAGAATCTAGCCGTCAGGTCCTGCTGGCACCGGACGGTTAGGGTTCAGGATTGGGTTGGAGGAGGATTTGGATGGAGTGGCTACAGAAGAAGTGGCTGGTGTGGTGGCCGGTTCGACGGTGACGACGGGAGCCATGACGACGGGCAGCAGGCGGAGGCTGGGCGGCACCCTAACCGTCGGCCGGGGTGGTGCCGCTGGAGGCGTGGCGAAGGAGGACGGTGATAGACGGTTGTGGAGGCGGTGGGGTCCCGTTGTTGGCACTTCTTACGATCCAATATCATAATTGAGAATCCTGGTACTGGGGTAAGGAGTGTTTCAGTGGTTTTTCTTATGGCTTAGTAAAATATGTAAATATTCTGCAAGCGCACAGAATCACCGCTGTAGCACTTCACCTGGGAGTATCCTGAGGTATCGTAATTTATATTTCCGCAGGGAAGCTTTGGCAAGAGTACTAGTGAACAGATATTCGAGACTGTTAAAGGAGGGTACACGACTAAACAAGACAGGGGATAACGGTATTGGATAGGAGTGGATATATCGGACACACAGCTCAAGGGATACTCAGGTAAGGGAGAGAAGAGATAGATAGCTGTGAGGACAACGAGAAGAGATAGAGGACTCCTAGATACTTTATCTACATATGTCACTCTAGCTTAGAGATACAGCGGCTACAGAGTCAGCACTAGGAGATCTGGGATAACTCTATTGTCTTAGCTTCGGGACAAGGGGACCTGTGACACGCAGAAAGGGATGAGAAGGGGTGCCACCAATTCGCGACTGGGGAATCCTACGGACCGGAACTAACGTGATGGACTACAAAGACCGAAAGGGCTGTCACCACCTCACAGCTACCACCTCCATTGCGACGGGAATAAACTAAGGCCACCGACTAGTCTAGGAACCACTCCTACACTAGGCAACGACTACTTACTCTGCTAGCAAGAGCAAGCAACCTTGTCAATACTCTTGGTGACAATTCACCTCCAGTATCAAGCAAGATCGAAGAACCAGCCAAGACAAAGACTTAAACAAGACTACAAGCACTAGAACTATAACTGACTATAGTCTAAACAAGATATAGCTGACACGTTACTCCTGGGCCACTACAACACGAAGAATGACAAAGGCAAGAAGATAAAGATAACTATATTGATAACTCAAAGTCTTACAAAAGGAAAAGTAAAAGATACAAGAGCTATTATCAGAACTTCTGAAGACGACTCCGGAAGCTCCGAGGCACCGCTCGACTCAACTCTCTAACTCCCAACTAAACTATCCTAACTCTACTAGAATGAAAGTGGAAATGAGCTCCTTGGCTTGGTGTGTGTTGAACCGGGCACTTGGACACTGTATTTATAGCTGGAGAAGGCGGTTGAGGAGGAGTACTGGCCAAGGGACCAAGGGACCAAGGCATGCATGCATCTTATATTTTGCTAAGTCAAAGACCGGATCTCTTAGGAAACAAATCACATCTTAGGATCGAGAAGTGCAAGTGTCTGGGATATATGGAGTGGAATATGATGGAATGGAATATGGTGGAACGGAATATGGTGGAACTCCTTGGATGAACTTCCCTTTTCTTGATTTATTTTCGAGAACATGGGCTATATTTTATTCTCATATTTTTGCCATGCCACTTGGCATGCTTTTCTTTTCTCTTTCTTTCTTTTTCTTTCTTTTTGCCATGCTCTTTGGCATGCTTTTCTTTTTCTCTTATTTTTGCCATGCTTCTTTGGTATGCTTTTCTTTTTGCATAGCCCATGTCTCTATCAAGAATATTTGGAGAGGGGATCATAGAACATGGAGCATTTTATTTTTGTGGATGAATGATGGAAAATGGTTGCTAACTACCAATGTAGGAATTGCATGTGAGAGGTGGTGTGTGTACGTGGATCTCGATCTCTAAGAATATGAAAGCTTCACTCAAAGGTTACAACAATTTGACAAAGCTCACTAAGATAACAAGCAGATATGAGTAGAAATTTTCAACTAAGCTTATCATATGGCTTTGGTAGGTATTTTGACTAATGAGGAACTTGTTTCATTTTGAAAGCATAAATCTCCGAGATTTTCCCCGTACTAAGAGCAGAAATAAAACTTAACCAAAGTCTCACTATATCAATCCCCGCAACAACTTAGACATTGGAATAAAGCATGTGCTCCCACAAGGTTTTCAGGTTCATTATTACTCATGCCAAATAACTCAAGCACTATTAAGCAACTAGTTGAAACAAAGTAAAATTAATGACAGAGCAACTATTCATCATTTCCAAAGTGAGAGGCATATGATTCATTCCATGCATAGTTGGGAGTTACTTTATTCAAGGGAAATATTTTTGGTGTTTTCATTTTTTTTAAAATGCAAACTAAAAAATGAAGGAAAGTGCAATTGAATGATCAAAGTGTTAGGTAATTCGGGACGTACCTGAATAGGGGTCCTCCCCCAAGCTTGGATTCTTCACTGGTAGGGATTAAACCTTGAAAGGTACTGGCTCAACTGGTCCGCCTGCTCGTGGACGTCGTGCTGGATGGACGCTATCATCCCGCTATTCTCTTGGTGATACTGAGAATGGCGGGCTAGCGTGTCTTGGATATCTCGAGTACGGTCGTCAATGACATCACTCGGTCAGAGATGTAGGACAGCTCCCGATCGTAGTTGAAGCATGCGGACTGTGAGTATCCGGGATTGTATGGCCGGGAGGCACTGTCGTACCCCCTGCATACCAACTCCCAGACCACTCAGAATTCGTGCTCTGGCCGTAGTCCCAGCGTCCTGAGGCAAAGTAGTTCGGTTCCTGGTGTTGTCTAGAGCCTCCTGCTCCGGACGTCCCAGCATCGGTGTACATGTCATAGGTGGCCTCGAATGCGGACGTATGTCGGTGCGACATCTGTGGTGCATCTTCTGGCTCCTGTGAGGTGGCGAGCCCGGCGTCATGCCTAGCTCGTCCCCTCGTGACTGGTCC
>OAMR01000077.1:611866-644871 GCA_900205405.1 Echinochloa crus-galli | reverse complement strand
ATGTGGGCTTGCACGAAGTGCTCGGCATCCACGACGGAACGCGTTGTCTCAATGTACGTGAGCCGGGCGCCCTGAAGAACGCCCAGATAGTTAGCGAGGCGAGTGACTAAAGAAGTCATCGCCATGCTGCCCGCACGAGAAATGTGAGACAACTAGTGACTAACCATATCCTTCACAGGCGAATAAGGAATTTGCTTGACCATAGCAAAAAGAACCCACAACTCAATTGTGTTAACTGGGCGCACATCTGCCCAGGGGAATACCGTCATAGACACCCATCAATGCATGAAACGCAAATTGGGGTTATGAATACAGTTCGTGTGAGGTGCATGACAGTTGGTATTTCCCGAAATCTTTTTCCAAAACGCAGCCCGATCAAACCTTTTCTAAGCTTTGCTTGGCTCTAAAGAACAATGACTTGCAAAACTGAGAGCCAAGCTGAAATCCCGCCAAGAGCAAAAGAACTCTTGGTTGAAAAATTGAAAGCGAATCCCCCCATTTTCCGGAACCAAAGTCGAAAGAAATTCGAGGGTGAGTAAGTACGAACCTCGCTCGTTGATATGCCAGAAATTTTCCCAGCCAATGGCCTGGAAAATCTCTAGGAACTCCTCATCCATCCCCGTCTTTCTGAGCAAGTCTTGCTAAAAAACACGGGTGTGTTTGAACTCCTTCAGCCGAAGCTCATTGAAGGTGTTCTGCTCCCGCTCCGTCTATGTTGATGTCATTCACGCTCAGGAGCTTCCTGGCCAGGGGCGTGGCATGGCCCCATCCCGAGCCTGCTACTTCTTGTTCGTTAGTGTCCATCCGGCTCGAGCCTCGGGACGGGGCTGGGGAGCTCCCAGCATCGTCCGTGCGGCGGCTAAGCCGGGTGGAGCGACGGAGTGCGGCGATGAACTTCGACATGATTCCTGCAAAAGGTTAGTGCAACAACAACTACCCGAAGTACTGAATATATGAGGTTAGCACAAGAAAATCAAATCAGTCGCCCAAGATAGTTAGACGTTCTTGCGGGGATGAAAACCACCACAAAAGTTTTGTTAGTTGTTCTTGTGGGTGTCGGTGACCACCACAAAATCGTCCAAAATTTCAGCACAACGATCACAACAAAAGCAAAATATTTGTGGGATTTTCTAGTGATGCAAGTGAACCGAAACTTGAGCAAGAATTTTGGGAAGAACTTCAGCACCAGAATGAGAGAGAGAGAGAGAGCTCCTACAGAATTTTTTTCAGAGTGTGGATGGTGCAGCAAGCAAGGAGGCGAGAGGCACCATTTATAGGCGCGCGAGAGGGCAGCCGGCCTGGTTCGACCGAACCAGAGCATTCGGCCGAATCAGGCTGGCTGGCCTGGGTGCTGCATGTGCTGCATGCACATTTTGCCTCTCACCAGCACAAACTTTTTTCATAGGTCCAACACTAGGTCATGTACAATTTGGTGGGTTTTGGTAGGTAACATGCAAAATTGTCATGACCAAAGTGGAATTTAGTGGAGTCACCCCCATGCTGACATGTTTGTGATAATTGGTGAGTGTGCAGCCATTTTTAGTGGGGTAGACATGTTTGGTGCTGGTTGGTGGTGATGGTAAATAAACGGAGATGTTCTAGAAGGGGTGAAAATGAAGAAAGTTACAAATTGCACCCTCTCTAATCAAATTTCTGCATGTGTCCAATTATTTTTAACCAAGCTTCCAAAATTTTCTACTCTCTATCAAATTAATTACTCAACTGGTTCATTTATTTTGGAAAGGAAAACATGCAAATGCAATTGGAAAATTAAAAATTGAAAGGGAAATATGAGATACATACCGGTTTTCCTCGCGGTGAGAGCTCAGCTTTTAAGTCCGTGAGCAGGACTTCTCCTGTCTTCAATTGCTTTTGTCATCGTCCGGTCCCCGAGTGGATGACTCAGATGATGCAACCTTCTTCCGCCATATTTTCTTGTTCTTCTTTTTCAGTGTGGGTGGCGGTGGGATCGGCGTCTCTGGAGAATTCCAGAGGGCTTGCTCTTTCTCATATTTCTTTACGAGGAAGTCCATTTCTTCCGCGCTTGTTAGTTTTGACGGCTCGTTCCACTTGAGCTGCTCGCCACCGAGTATTTCCAGTTCTCCATTTATGAGAGCTTTAAGGAAACACTCGGCGCTCCTCTGCTCCGGCGTGAGTGGCTCTACCTTCTTCTCCTCCCGAGGTTGAAACTTGAAGTAGGTCAACCTTCCGTCAATACGGAATGAGATTTCTCTCGCATCCATATCGATCCTAGCCCGGGCGGTGTTCAAGAACGGCCGGCCCAACACAAGGGGAAACGACTGCTCGTTTCCCGTGTCGAGGACAACGAAATCCACAGGGACATATCGTCCCCAGATTCGGACCGGTACATTCTCGATCACCCCCTCGGGGTAGCGGATGGTTGAATCCGCAAGCTGTACCTAGGTAGTAGTAGGTGACAAAGTAGGGTAGCGTAATTTCTTAAATAATACCTTAGACATGATGTTGACGCTTGCCCCCAGATCACAGAGTGCATCATCAATGCGACGATTCCAGATCGTGCACTGAATGATGGGTACTCCTGGATCCTCCTTCCTGTCCGGAGAGGTCTTGATGATCGCCCTTTTTGCAGCTCTCGGCAGGTAAGTCCATCTTGGCGTCAGCACTTGGATGCGTGCGACCTTCCCTGCGTGGTTAGTACGGAACACACTATGAGACATCTTACCATGCCTTGTAGTGATAGCATTTACTGTTTCGACAGAAGGCTCGGGTTGCCCCGGAATCTTCCCCGATTCAGTAACAGGAACAACAACAGCCAACTGAGCGACTTGAGTTTCTATCATTTTATTAAAGCTCAGTTGATTTTTCATAGCAGAAGAAAATGATTCCATCTTAGAGTCTATGTTTTTCAGAGTTTTATCATTAGCAGCAAGCTTTTTATTGATATTTTCAGTGATTTTCATCTGGTTAAACACAAGATCTCTAAGAGACGGCTGATTGTTAAAATTGCTGGAATTGAAATTGTTACCTTGAGGCCTCTCGAAGGGGAGGTTTGGGCGCGAATTCCAGCCTTGGTTGCCGTAGTTGTTCGGTCGGTACCCGTTGTTGTTGGAGTTGTTGACGTAATGGGCATCTTCTCGCGTTTCGGGGCAGTCATTCCCCGAATGGCCAGTGTTACCACAGACTTCGCAGATCATGCAAGCGTCCTTGGCTTGTACCGTTTCTTGAGCAGGGGCCTCCAGTTTCTTCATCAGGAGGTCCATCTTAGTGTATGCTGTTCGTGCGTGGCGCATGACAGTTGGTATCCCCCGAAATCTTTTTCCAAAATGCCACCCGGTCAAATCTTTTAAGCGCTTTGTTCGGGTCTAAAGAACAACGACTTGAAAATCCGAGACCCGAACTAAAATCCCTCCAAAGGCTTGTGCCTTCTTTTCATCCTAACATCTAATATGGCTTTATGGTCCAATGTCTCTGGATTATGAACCAACTCTGCATACCATGGTGAGGACAAGCAGAAATATAGTCCTGGAGGGGATCCCATGCCTCCAGGACTGTTTCATCTTTTAACTGCTGGAAACTAGCAATTTTGTTCCGGAGGGCGTTGGTAGAAACTAGCTATTTTGTTCCGGAGGGCGTTGGTTTTCTCAACCGGAAAGAATTTTAGCAAGAAAGCGCTAGTGCATTTGTCCCAAGTGTCTATAGCTTCGCGGTTAGCATAAAACCATTGTTTTACCTTGCATAGTAATGAGAATGGAAATAAACGAAGGCGAATGGCATCGATACTTACTCCATGTATGGTGAATCTTACTCCGCGTATGGTGAAGGTGTTGCAAATCTCTAGGAAATGCTGGAGATGAGCATTGGCGTCTTCGTGTGGCTTGCCGCAGAACGGGCTAGCCTGCACCATGTTGATGAGGCTGGCTTGAGCTCGAAACTACCATCTCCGACTGGCGGAGCTGGTCCGGTACGCACGTTCTCGCTCGATGGAGCAGAGAACTCGCGGATCATGTTGCCGGCCATCCTCGATGAAGATGGAGTCACGACGGGAAGGACTGGGTTCATCGGAGTGAGTTGCTTCTGAGGAGGTACAACACGGGGTCGCACTTTCCTCACAAGAGACTCAGGATTTTCTTGGAAGTTTGATGGTAGCTGGAAACCAGTCATGCACTGCTCTGCCCCACAAAGACCAACGAACAGAGCAAGGATAAACCCGCTTGAGTAGCGGTACTCAACTAAGATAGCTCAAGATAAAAGTTCAAAAGTAATCTAGCCAAATGCTTCCCCGGCAACGGCGCCAGAAATGCTTGTTGGCACTTCTTACGATCCAATATAAGAATTGAGAATCCTGGTACTGGGCTAAGGAGTGTTTCAGTGGTTTTCCTTATGGCTTTGTAAAATATGTAAATATTCTACAAGCGCACAGAATCACCGCTGTAGCACTTCACCTGGGAGTATCCCCCGAGGTATCGTAATTTATATTTCCGCAGGGAAGCTTTGGCAAGAGTACTAGTGAACAGAAATTCGAGACTATCAAAGGAGGGTACACGACTAAACAAGACAGGGGATAACGGTGTTGGATAGGAGTGGATATATCGGGCACACAGCTCAAGGGATACTCAGGTAAGGGAGAGAAGAGATAGATAGCTAGGAGGACAACGAGAAGAGATAGAGGACTCCTGGATACTTTATCTACCTATGTCACTCTAGCTTATAGATACAGCGGCTACAGAGTCAGCACTAGGAGATCTGGGATAACTCTATTGTCTTGGCTTCGGGATAAGGGGACCTGTGACACACAGAAAGGGATGAGAAGGGGTGCCACCAATCCCCAACTGGGGAATCCTATGGACCGGAACTAACGTGATGGGCTACAAAGACCGAAAGGGCTGTCACCACCTCACGGGTACCACCTCCATTGCGACGGGAATAAACTAAGGCCACTGGCTAGTCTAGGAACCACTCCTACACTAGTCAACAAATACTTACTCTGCTAGCAAGACCAAGCAACCTTGTCAATACTCTTGGTGACAATTCACCTCCAGTATCAAGCAAGATCGAAGAACCGGCCAAGACAAAGACTTAAACAAGACTACAAGCACTTGAACAATAACTGACTATAGTCTAAACAAGATATAGTTGCAACTAGAATAAAGTAGAAGCAAGCTATAAATGACAAAGGCAAGAAGATAAAGATAACTATATTGATAACTCAAAGGCTTACAAAAGGAAAAGTAAAAGATACACGAGCTATTACCAGAGCTTCTGAAGATGACTCCGGAACCTCCGAGCCACAGCTCGACTCAACTCTAACTCCCAACTAAACTATCCTAACTCTACTAGAATGAAAGTGGAAATGAGCTCCTTGGCTTGGTGTGTGATGAACCGGGCACTTGGACACTGTATTTATAGCTGGAGAAGGCGGTTGAGGAGGAGTACCGGCCAAGGGAACAAGGGGGGGTGCCCCCTAAGATTCGGGTGAATCCTCTAGTTCGGCCGAACCAGGTCGGTTCGGCCGAACCCTTGGATGCACCGCCTTGGCCTCTGGACGCCTGGGATGCACTCCTGGAGGCGGTTTGGTGTGTGGGGGCGGTTCGGCCGAACTGGGTAGTTCGGCCAAACTGGGCTGGCCTCCCTGCACCGCCTCAAGTCCTGGGCCCTTCTGGGTTGCTTGTATGTAGTGGTCTTCGTGTTGGTTCAGCCCAGAAGTGACGTGCCAGTGGTCCAAGTGTCGTGCTCGGTCGTCGCTGACGTAGATGACTCCCGGTGGCATGCACGGCTAAGGGGGATAACTGGCCGAACGGAGTCGTTCGGCCGATTCGGTCATTTTTTGCCCCAATAGCGCGTATTTGTCGTAGTTGTACCTGCACAAGTGACACTCACCAAAACTCGTGGAACTTTACTAGAAATAAAACCTAAGTACATGAAATGTTGCATAAACCCTCATTTATTCCCGAGTATTGGTGGTCGGATTTGGGTTGTAACGACCGCCAACCGCCGCCAGAACTAGGGATGGAGAAGGCGATAGAGGAGATCGATAGCCAACGGGTTAGTGTGGTGGTGATAGCATGCAACGACGCCAAGGGCTGCCGGTGGGGTTGAGGAGGAAAATGACGCGGTGGCTCATGTGCTACTCTGAAGTGCGACCCATCGCGAGCATCTCCAAGAGACTTTTTTTTTATATCTTCTAACGTACAAAAATAGAGATTTTTGATGAAAAAACACCCTCCAACAGCCTCTTCAATTGGATATCTGAATATAGATATCCTCTATTCCGCTTTCTCGTTAGCCAAAGATGGTGAGCAAGATGGCTCTCTAGACTGGGCACAAGATATAGAAAAGTTGTTGGAAAGTATAAAGATATAGAAAATAATTTTTACTCAAATGACTCTCCAATAATGATTTAGAGAGTATATTTTAGATAGACTCTTGGAGATGCTCATAAAGTCAAGTCAAGCTATTTTACGAAGCTTCATACTATGCTATAAAAGGACTACTATATAAATATGTGAATAATATACGTAGTATAAGTATATTATCGATAAAAAGATAAATAACATCACTATTATATATTTTTTATATTAATATAAAGTTATAGTATTATTAAGGCTGGAAAGATTAAAATAATTACTAAATTATCCTTAAAATTTGACGGTTAGATCTTCTCTATACTAATATACTACTAAGTACCAATATAGAACACCGCAAAAAAGTTAAGTCATAAACAGGTGCCGAATTTGTTTAGAGCACCGACCAACCTGCAGAGTGGATAAACATGTCACTAGGCGATAGCTTCTATAGCGACTGGGTTGATGCTCTGCTTCACGATCGCGCTTTGTGATGCCAGATGCTTTCCAAATTCCAAATGCCAATTCTTCCCAGAGATGCCAAGGTTGTTACAGGCCTCACATAGCTCTTTCGAGCATATGTAATATGTTCCATACCAGAAAGGCGACATTATTGGCTCCGGGCGGAGCCCCGCCGTCGCCGACAGCTCCCCTCCCCGTTCTCTCCCCCTCGTCGCTGTTGGAGCGGCCGTGCGGAAGCTTGTGCGACCGTCGGGATGGCGGCAGTGAGGCTTCTCCTGATAGCCTATCCAGATCCACGATCACCGGAGTGAGATCTGGCGTAGATCGGCGGCGATGGCGACCGACGAACCTGCGCGGCCTGCAACTCTTCGGCTCCGGTCGCTGATGGGCACGACGATGGTCGACTCGGTGGCGGTATTTGTGCATCTACATCTTACGACAACATCTTCATTTATAACTGATATTCTCTTTACAATCCCAGAGATTAGTCATCTTGATTTCGACCCACGGATCTTTTACTCCGCTGATGCTTCCCATCAATTGATAGATCTTGCGGATGTTGCGCGTGTGCTTATTAGTTACTTCGTAGCAAAGTCATCGTAAGATAGCGTGAGTTAGTGGCCGATCGTTGTTGGTCAAGATTGGGTAGTATGGGGGTATTGGCTCGGTAAGAGGGTGGAAGTCGCATTGATGGGCTTCGAATTAGTGATACCTTTTTTGGTTCAGATTTCTCGACTACGGGGAGAAATTCTCAGGTCTGTCCTTAGTTGGTTGTACCTGACAATGGTCTTTCTTGCTGAAGCATTGTTTGGAGCTCGATGAATTGCTCTCTACGGTGAAAATCGATGATCTGATCTTAACTGATTGGATCATGGCAACGACGGCTCGTGCGCATGTTGTTTCCTTGTTGGAGGCGTTGTCTTTAGAGAGCCTTTCTTGTAGTCCATATGCTGTTTTGTTGGTGTATGAAACTGAAGGTTAAGCCGTATGAATAGTATACTTTGACATAATTTTTATGTCTTTTTTATTTTCTCTTTTCGGTTGTGTGCATCTTAGTTATGCAGAGGCCGGGAATGATCTTAGTATAATTATATCTTCTCGATGTAATTGGTTAAGATTAATAAAGTTTCCCTTGGCCGTGTTTCTTTCCGGTTGAAAAAATTTTCCACTCTATTTGACCAATGGTTAAGGGTATTAAATAAAGTCAGTTTATAAATCTACCTTCACAACCCCGGGTTAATTCACGAGACAAATCTAATAAGGCCTTTGACCACATGATTAGAGAATGGTTACTGTAGCATTACTGCAGTAAATTATGGACTAATTAGGCTCGTTAGATTTGTCGCACGAAGTTACACTCATCCCTAAAAAGGTTTTACAAATAGATTTTATTTAATACTCCATGCATGCAAAATTTCTTTTGAAAATAAATTTCCAGAATGCAGGGAAACACGGCTCTTATAAAAAAAAATCTTACCAAATCCCAGAGATGCTGCATTGTTGTTCCAGTGTCGAACAGTACGAAGCGTTCACCTTTCGTCAGGTACATAGATACAGATTAGATACATCCCTCCGTTCCGGTGGTGATTGGTGAACACCTCTCATCCCAGACAAATCAATGCCAAGAGTGTGTAAGAGAGTTGAGGAGGAAGAGAGAACAGACATGGCTGGAGATGATCGTGTGACTCCTGAATTCAACCGGAGTCCCCGGCCGGTAGTTGCCGCAAGAGATTCGGTTAGTTAACAGGCCATGTGACTTCAAAGAACATCCAAATAGATATTTTTATTGGGCAATAGCTTTCACTATGATAAAGCATACCCGGCCTCACATACTATCACTTCTTTTTGTCTAGTTGAGTTTTCAGCTCGCTCTTTCATATTTCACAAAGGAAAAAGTTACATATCTTTGAAGCATGATTTTGGTGTAATGAGAACATTCCTTATCAGTTCAAACCTGAAACATATGCTGATAGAATTGATTGATGACACTGTACGTTATACACTTACTACTCAATGTGGCAATCCATGTATTCTGCTACTCTGATCATATATAACACTATTCCGATATGTTCTTTGTCGCTAGGAAAGGAGAGAATAGGAAAGCACCATGTAAAATACGTCATCTTTCTTTTTCTTTTATTTTTTATCCACAATCTTGGTTGCAAGAATCTTTGTAATTTAATTGGGTTAGCGTTCCCGTCCAATTTCACTTCCATTTTCCTTTGCTACTCGGAGAAAAAAAAATAGTTTTGGCTAGGCGTTAAGCATGATGAGCTTACTGATTGATTTGACTGCACTGCTATTGCTCACTAGTTTACAAGCAGTAAACTAGCACTGTTGTGTTCGATTGATTTCTGATGAGAGTTTTATAGCATGGTTACCCGTGGATCTGTTGAAAAACAGAAAAAAGGAACTTCACTTCATTTTACAGAGCAGCTTGCATTTTCTTCAAGTTCATGGTTTCTTTGATGATTCTATTGAGGATATATTCTTGTAAACTCTTTTATCTGCAAGTAATACCAATCTGCATGCTTATTGTTTGATCTGCAAGTTGGGTGCTTTATTACCGTTATGTGGTGTTATTGCTGTAATGCTGTGTTCCTGCTTTGTGAGTATTTTGGATAGACTTTGGTTCAAAATGCTGAGATGTTAGAAGTTTCGGGGTTTTGTTTGTGCTTAGTGCGGACGGATAGTCCATGACTCCATGAGGTCTTCGCATAGGGAACACAGTGCTGAATTTGAATCGCCGCAGAATGAAAAAAGAAATTAAGAATTGGTTCGACCTTGGTAAGCGCAGAACTGAAACGCAAAGAAATTGGCTCATCATTGATACTACACAAATCAGCATACATATAAGCACAGCCCGCAGTACCCAACAGCAGCATGCATGCACTACTGTCAGAAGGGAGAACATTGTACAGTTTTATTTTATTAGATCTAAAATTGATCATTACCAGGCGATGGAACTTGCAGAGATTCAATCAAACATCTTTACATATAACCATCTAAAGCATCCATCTTCTTACTCAATTTGATGACATCCAAGTGCCTTTGTCCTACTGACATTCCCGTTCGCCCAGTTTCTAGTGTGGCAGCAACCATGTAGTTTGATGATGTGAATATGTGATGTGATATATGGATGCTAGATGCTTTCACTCTTTGCATGCAACCGTTAAAAAAAAAAGCTCTAGTAGTTAATTAGATGCTTTCAGCTTTCCTGCTGCATGCCCAAAGTCTCATGCTCCTAGAGATCGATTCCGCATTATTGTTATATTATATGCCTCACGCAGCTCTTTCGAGCATCTCGTTCCATATGCTCCTGTCGTTTCATGTATCGGTGGTGTTACCCTTCTTCGCGTATATAAGCACCTACCGCCTCCCTGGTGAAGCAACAACTTGCAATGGCGAGTAAACGGACGGAGGAGGAAGAGAGAACCAAGGATGGTGGATGGGGAGATCGGAGAAGAAGCCGCCTCATGAATTCAATCGGATTGGAGCCACCGCAAGAGATTCGGACATTAGGTTAGTCTACAGATCAAACCTACTCAATCATCCCTTTTATTCCGTTAGTTAGTTAGTTCATCGCATTGGTCGATGAGGCGGCTGGGACATTATTAATTAATATTTCCTTTTCTAAAAAAGTTCATCGCTAGGAAGAGAAATTTCATTATTTGGGTCTCAATTCGCATGCCTTTCAGGATTTGACACCCTGGCCCGCATATGTCATTGACCCAGAGTGACCCCACATGTCATTGTGATATGGGTGTCAAATATTACTGAGTATATGTGTACAAGAGAAAAAGGTGGCGGAAGCCACGTGGTGGTGTATGGAATTTCTCGGTTTTCTTTCACTGGAGTGCGAAAAAGACAGTCTCTTTCAAATAATTGATTTCCTATAACTCGGGCATTAGGATGATTCACTACTTGTTTAAAGATTTTTTGGCATTCATTTTTTCTTTACGATTTGGATTTAATGAGGTACCACCGGTTTCAAGATTCATCAATATTAATTCGAAGTTAGGATAGATTTCTTTTATGCTATAAATAGAAGTGGGACGTGTGATAAGGAGTAAGCTAGCAATACCATATTGTTGATACATGATGACTACGAAAGTAGCCTTAAAATCGTACTCCCTCCGTTCTGAAAAACCTGACGTTTAGGACAGCGACACGGTCTACAAAATACAACTTTGACCTCTTGTTATTCTAAAAATATTTATCAAAGAGTGGTATATGTATACTTTTATGAAAATATTTTTCAAGACAAATCTATTCATATAGTTTTTACATTTGTAAACTCAACAATTTAAAAGTTATTGATGATTTATATTTCCAATGTTTGACCCAAATCTTGTCCTAAACGTCAGGTTTTTCAGAACGGAGGGAGTAGTGTTTATTTAGTTCTCACCATGTTAAAGGGCTAGTTTTTGTATCTTGTCTTTTGATTTGAAAAGTTTATGAATACAATAATTAGTGTGTTTCAAAATATATGAAAGTATTAATTTAGACAGAGTATGAAAGATCATACACACTCATATATAACACCATATCCAACACTTATTTATTGGTGTCCAAGCTTTATTTTGTCGTTGTCAGTACCATCTTCTACAACGGGTTGTCTTCCGATAAAGCACATCCTTAAGCCTGTGTTGGCAGGTCCTAGTACTCCTATGGTAATCATGGCTTTTCATTCTTGCAGACGCCCCCTCCCAGAATTGAGTGCGGCTCTAATTCATTGGCATCTTCTCACGCTCAACTTGTATCTCTACGAGTTTGATGTCTTCCATGTCGAAGCAAGAAAAGAAGTTGCATGTCACATTTAGTATGGGTGTATATGCACCCCTCCCCCCCACACACACTCTTAAAACATACTTTTTAGATTTATCACTGTCTACCTACTATTTATGGCATGAAAATTATTGCTTGCTCATTGACCCACCTTGTATTTATGTTACTGCTCGTCATAGCTACGGGATCTATTGTTTGAAACTCCGGAGTGTTTGTGTATGCAACCATACAAGATGGTGAACGGAACACTACTCCTCGACTGGTGCTTATATACATCTTATAAAACCCAAACGACGAACGATTATATTCGATAAATATATGGAACACCAGCAGATGCATCACCATATTCGTAAATGAAATGTGTGCGGTCAGTAAAAGTTTCTTTGGTAACAATGCAAGCATCTAGATTTAAAATATTACTGAGTATATGTGTACAAGAGAAAAAGGTGGCGGAAGCCACGTGGTGGTGTTTGCAGACCCCTGTCTCGATTCGTAGATGGAAGCAGATTCCGATTCGTAAAGCTTGTTCAATGGCGCAATGCAACCAACCGGGCCGGGGTGGGGGATCTGAGGTGAACCCGATCGAGCAGATTCATCTCGGATTCCGAACCCATCGTGCGGTGTTTAAAATCAAACCCATCCGCCTCCTGATGGAGCTGAGCCACGACGGCCCAAAGCGCGCAGATCGACACTTCTCTCGTTTCTCGACACCGATCTCGGTCCCTCCCTGTTGCAAGCCCGCGCCGATCGATCAGACCCTGAACATCGATCGACAATAATGGAGCAACTACAGCAGGAGGAGGAGAGCCACGTCCAGATGCTGCCCGAGGAGGTGCTCGCGGACGTGCTCCGCCGCCTGGCGCCGCGCAGCCTCGCCGTGTCCCGCGGCGTCTGCAAGGCCTGGCTCGCCGCCATCGACGACCACCGGCTGCTGCGCCCGGAGCTCCTCCCGCGCTCCCTGGGCGGCATGTTCATCGATTTCAACATCGGGTGCCCCAAGTTCTTCACCCGCTGCAGCGGCGGCGGCGCCGCCACGGCGCCGACGGTCGGCGACCTCGCCTACACGTCGAGGCCAAACCGCCGCGTCGAAGACCACTGCAACGGCCTCCTGCTGCGCTTCCAGGACGTGGTAAACCCCGCCACGCGGCGGTGGGCGCCGCTGCCCCGGCCGCCACCGCCCCGACCCCGGCACATGAGCAAGGACCAGGGTTTCTTCGCGCAACAGTGCCTCGTGTACGACCCGGCCGTCTCGCCGCACCACTACGAGGTGTTCCTGATGCCCTTCATCGCCTGGTGGGCCCGCCTCGACGACGACGCCGCCACGGCGAGATCAGAGTGGCCGCCGTCGCCGTGCGAGACGCACGTCTTCTCGTCGAGGACAGGGCGCTGGGATGAGAGGTCGTTCGTCAGGGAAGGAGAGCCCGCAGGAACCGTGGCCGACGCGAAGCGGGCTGCCAAAACGGACAAGCGCTACAGCGTCTACTGGCGTGGGGCGCTCTACGTGCACTCCCAGAACGACTTCATATGCAGGGTTTCACTGGAGGACAGCAAGTACCAAGTGATCAAATCGCCCACAGAAAACGAACCAGCTGAGGAACACGATTATCCAGACCCTTACCTTGGGAGATCGGAGAAAGGGGTGTACTGTGCGATACTTGATCGTGACTTCCGGCGGCTCCGGGTATGGATCCTTGACGAATCCTCCTCATCAGCTGGTGGTGTCCAGATGGAGTGGGTGCTCAGGCACCAATGCAACAGCATTCACCGCGTGTTGTTCGCGAGCCGGGACTCGTATCAACGGGACGATGGAGCACGCTGGTGCTTCCAGGATAGACACCATTATACTAACTACCCCGAAGCTGACCACCACCGGTGTGCTAAAACCCAGCAATATTGCAGCGGCGGCGAACTTAAACCCGTAGATGATCATCACCCCTACATTGCGTTTCTTGGACTTCATCCTTTCAAAGAGATCGTGTACCTGGGCGACATGAGAAGTGCACTGGCCTATGATCTAAACACCTCCAAGGTCCAGTACTTAGGCTGCATCGCAGGGGCGGAGCATGAATTTATAAAAACATCTTTTCCATACACGCCTTGCGGGATGGACATCAATTCACTTAGAAGCTCAACTTAAACATTAATTACAAGGCATCTGCAATGAGCGACTTGATGTAGTGTTTATTTAATTTGTAAGTGTAAGTTTCAAAGAAGAGAAGAAAAGAATATATCGTCTACGAGGATGCTTTAGCTGATACCCGTGTAAAGTTTTTGAATGTTTTCTAATATGTGTCACACAAATAAGAAAATAATTTTTTTAAAAATTAATTTGTTGTTCTATCTACCTGTTTTCCATTTTAAATAGTTCCAATATTCATATTGTGCAGCAGAAAGATCCTCAAAGAATTTAAATAAGTGGATATTAAACAGGAACTCAGCTTAATTAGCTCAAGAGAGGAGTGGTATGTGTACACCCCCACCACCTAGGTTGGAGTCCTCTTTAATTCGAATCCGGGTGCCTATTTCTTCTTATATATGATGCACACGTGACCCATGCCCTGCCTGCCACGTTATGACCTTTAAACTCATTTTATCTTTAGACGTTGATTTTCTATTAAAAGTATGTGCTGCACGTGTGTTCTTGCTAGCTATATGATAAATGGATGTGGTAAATTCAGTTTTAGAATGGTGCCTCAAATGGTTCTAAAATGCACTTTCCATTGGACTATGTCTTTGCATTTTTCTAAGGCCTTGGGCCTGTTTAGATGCAAATTTGGGAGGGTGAATTTGGGAGTTGTTTAGATGTTGAAATTGGAGGTGTGAATTTGGGAGTATGAGGTCACTTCGTAATCATTGCGCCACTGTAGCATTTCGTTTGTATATGCGAAAAATTGTCCAAAAATTAATTAATTAGGCTCAAAATGTTCGTCTCGCAGAGTACAACAAAACTATGCAATTAGTTTTTTATTTCATCTATATTTAGTACTCCATGCATGTTATGATATTTTGATGTGACGGGGAATCTTCTTTTTGCATAGTGAATTTGGGAGTTTCTTTTTACAACTAAACAAGACCTAAACTCAAACGTGGACATTGGCTTCCGGCTCCCAATTTTGCCATATTTAATCATGGTGCAGGGAAGCTTATTAGAGGGCCAAGGTGGATGCATAAAGCTGCAAAAATGCTGCCTCGTTTGCCTTGAGAAACATGGGCTTTGATCTCTGCTGTACCACAGGAAGTAAGGGCCTCAAATCCTTGGTGATCTTGGTGGTTTGGGAGATCTGGAGACACCGAAACAAAAGTGTGTTTGAGAATATGATTCCATCGTAACAAGACGCCTGCCCTCTTCTTAAAGCTTGATATTTCCAAAGCTTTCGACTCGGTCCGTTGGGACTATCTGATCTCCCTAATGCAGCATCGAGGCTTCCCACAGCGCTGGTGCAACTGGATATCAGCGCTACTCTCCACCTCGCGAGTGCTACTCAACGGTATCCCACTCCAGCCGATTCAGCATGGCAGGGGGCTCAGGCAAGGGGATCCGCTCTCTCCCCTGCTCTTTGTCCTAGCAATTGATCCGCTGCAACAGCTTATTGACCAAGCGACTGCTAGAAAATTGCTTTCCAAGCTTGGCAGCAAGACGGCAAGATTCAGGACCTCCCTCTACACGGATGATGCGGCAATCTTCATTAAACCTACGCGTAAAGACATCACTAATATGGCTCAAATCCTTCACAACTTTGGGGAAGTGACGGGGCTGTGCACAAACCTCCTCCAAAAGACGCAACTTGTCCCAATCAGTTGCCACAACATAGACCTTGAACATTTGCTGAGGGAGCTACCGATAGCCAGGTCCTCCTTCCCGATGCGCTACCTCGGTCTCCCGCTCTCCGTCAGGAGGCTGAAAAAGGTGGACTTTCAGTCGCTCATGGATAAAGCGAGAGGAAAACTCTCTACCTGGACAGGTCAGAACCTTATGCAAGCCGGCAGAGTGTGTCTGACCAAGACCGTTCTGTCCTCCCAGCCAGTGTACTTCCTCACGGCGCTCAGGCCAAGCAAGGAATTACTCAAAGATCTCGACAAGCTTCGTAAGTGCTTCCTGTGGGCAAGTGACAAGCAACTGACGGGAGGGAAATGTAAGGTCAACTGGACCCGAAGCTGACTGCCGAAGGAGTGTGGCGGTTTGGGAATACCAAACTTAGAGAAATCCGTGAGGGCGCTGCGACTTCGATGGCTTTGGCACCAGTGGACTGCACCCGATAAACCCTGGGTAGGAACCGAAACACCATGCGACGATGAGGACAAGCTGCTTTTTGCAGGATGCACCAAAATTACCCTCGGCAACGGGAAGAAGACAAGCTTCTGGGACTCTGCATGGCTGCATGGGCGCAGGCCCAAAGACATCTCGCCAGTTCTTTTTGAGATCTCCCAACAAAAGAAGAGAACCGTCTGCGACGCTTTGAGTATCGACACTTGGATTCACGACCTCAATACCAGAGGGAGCATCACCGATGAACTCCTTGCTGCTTTTGTTGAACTTTGGTCCTTGCTACAGACGGTCCAACTGCAACCGCTCGCGGAAGACGCGATCACCTGGAAGCTCACAAAGTCAGGAGCATACTCTGCCGCTTCCGCTTATAAAGCGCAATTCCTCGGCTGTACCACATCTCCGCCAATCAGCTCCATTTGGAAATCCTGGGCACCCCCAAAGTGCAAGTTCTTCGCTTGGCTCATCACTCAAAATCGTGTGTGGTCGGCAGACAAACTCGCCGCGCGCGGCTGGCCACACAACGACCTTTGCGTCCTCTGTCGTCGCACCATGGAATCTGCCCACCACCTTCTTGCGGGCTGCAAGTACACCAGGAGGATTTGGGAGCTCGTAGCAACTTGGACGGCGCAACCCGGCTTGTCTCCAGCAGTTTGGACGCCTACTCACGACGCCCTGCAATGGTGGACAATGATCACCACATTGTCGGACTCCCCGAGAAGGGCTTTGAGAAGCCTCACCTTATTAATCATCTGGGAAGTCCGGAAAGAGAGAAACGCGCGAACCTTTGACAGGCGAGAGTCGTCCACGATGACTCTTATGGCGACAATTAAAAGCGAAGCATCGACCTGGATTGTGGCGGGGGCAAAAGAGCTGACCCTTCTTGTATCGCGAGAGTAACGCTTAACGCCTGTAATCCACGGTTTTCCGCGTTCCTTCTACTCTCTTCTCTATCAATGAAATAGGCACAATCTCGTGCCCGTTCGTTCAAAAAGAATATGAGCCCAGCGCCCATGCAGTACTAGGTGCTATTGTCAGAGAAGATAACCTTTGGTGCTCAACTGGGGCTTCCAAACTCAGAGAGCTCCTGCCCAGGTTGCTGTCCATTGTTTGAGTTTTAGAAGTCGCTGGTCGTTCCTTTCCTTTAGTCAGTGGTGTGTTTTTAGTCTCCTAGGGTGCTGGGGTGTGTGGCGTTCTGCAATGGTTTGGGTCTCTCCAGACTCGTATAGTTCTATTCTACGTTAATGAAATGACTTGTAGTTTTCCTACGTAGTTCGAGAAAAAATAGGCCTGGACAATTACAACGCATAGATAGTATACAAAGTCTACATTTATGTTAAAGTTTGGGATGGTAGAATGTTTTGCAAAAAGATATAAATGATAGAATGGAAATAATTGTAAAATTGTACTACCGTGATTGCATATGTAATTGACTCGGGTTTTGTGTGAATTTTGGCTTCGAGTCAGTTCATATTGCCTGTTAGAAATGACATAAAATGAATCTGAAGTAGCACTAGGCTAGCTTGAATGAGAGGCACAATACACAAGTTAAGCACATGCCGTCATCAAACGTAATTGTGTCAATGGTGGTTTGTTGACCATAACTGACTATACCAATTGTTTTTGAGAATCTAAATGCTAAGTCAATGCCACGGAAGTCGTTTATATATATTGTGAATTATGGATCCATAAATGATGGACGTAAGTCTTGAACTCAGAATATGCAAGCAAAAGTAGCTCGCAAAAGTTACTAATATATTAGGGGTTCTGATTAGTGCCCATATTATTATGAAAGGTTTACCTTTACGGGATCAAGTATTCTCCCACGAGAGAACAAAAAAAATTATCAGCCCTTGTTAAAAAAACAAAATAAATTTTGTGAAGAATATATTATTTTCTCCACAAATTTATAAGCAACGTATGATGTATGGCTCTTTATGGAACATAAATATATCTTTTTTCTATAGTTTAAGTTTTATAAATATAAACCTTTTTATGACTATAAGTTTTGGATGCACGTGCGTACTGAAGCTACACAATCATTATTTTCGTTTGCCGGGAAGTAATTTTCTGTTGTTCGACACAAAAAACTAGAGTTTGCAGAACTCGCGATTGGGGGACACCATAAACAAAGTCTAAGTGTCTAACCTTTAGTCAGGCCTTTTCTCAAAGAAAAAGTTCAATGTTACAGCGGGTAAAGGTCAAGAAGTATATCCTTTTAGGTTGAAGAGGAAAACAGCTTATCCATCCTTTTTTTACTTTATCCATCTCATCTCATCCTGATTCTTGCTTTCTCATCTCATCCTGATTCTTCCTTTCTCATCTCATCCCAAACTCCTAACAGCGAGAGCCAGGCTTAATTTGATATGCAGAGGCAAAATAAATTGCCACTCTATAGCATGAGACAAACTAAAACCCTGCAATCCTGCCTTCATTAACAGTGGACGAAATTTTTGACAAAATCTCTGCTTCCAGTAAAGAAATCAGAAAATGAGGGGAAATATAAATTGTCAGCATAGATTCTTAAACCCCCTCACTGCCAATCTAGAATTCAGTTCGAGGAAGCAGACAGAAGACCTCTTGCAAGTTGTAGGATCTTTGGAGGTGGGAACCCAGCCAGAGGACGGTAATGAAAAGTAAAAAAGCACAAGTTCATCGCATAACACAGTCTTTTACCAATGTCTGTCCTCCTGTGCTGTAGTACAAAGATAAAAGTGTAAGAGAGGGAACCAGATTTCTAATTGATCTATAAACATAATACAAATATTATGTGCAGAATATTCATATCTTAATACAAAACTAGTGTCAGGCTGTCAGCTGGCATGATATCAGGATATTAAGCTGCACAGATTTGAATGCAAACTTGAAAGCAAGCTTCACATCCTTTATAACACGTCGGCTAGAAAACTAACAGAATGATGCATGGACAGTTTGGATCAAAGCTGTTCATCTGAAACTTCTGTCATCATGTTCCCGAATTAAGCCATACATGTAGAATTTACAATAGTTGGACTGACTGAGTTTCCTACATTCCAAAACATAGCAGGCAGCATGGATGCACTATTTATGATACAAAGCCAGCAGCATATGCTCGCAACTCTGAAACGCCTATGTGGACTGCTAAAATGAAACAAGACCACTTCAAAAATGAACTAATCAGCTTGTCATAAATGCCATATATTTAAAAACAGAGGGATTACTAAGCAATATGATGTAACATATCAAATATGTATCCATGGAAAAAAAATCAGACAATAGCAGTAGTTTTAAAGCAACTATATTGCTATGGAGAGCATAATAGTAGCAGCATATGTTCAGACGGAACTACGGAAGTATAACAGATAGAGGAACTTACGAGCACTCCAGATGAATATTCAGAAAACGTGGGTTCTCCTTGCTCTGGGACACCGTTACAGAGCCCTCTACAGTTTGGTCCTGCTTCACCTCCATAGGATCAGGGAAGTACAGAATTGTCTGCAGAAGATGACCCAAGATCATTATACTCTAAAAGTGCGAGAAAACTGAATAAGTTCTTTTTTTGAAGGAAAAGGCCATTGTCACAAATTAAACCTGTTGCCAATGGGTCGGTTCATCCTCCGGGGCTGTGGACAAAAGAACTGTATCTTTAGATGATCGTCTCCTTTTCTTCTGGATAATCTCAAGTGGATTCAAATTGGAAGGGATATTCTGAGAGGACCCTGCCGGCCCATTGAACTCCACCTCAAACCAGAAACCAAATCCATGAATGGGAGCTTCAAACAGGAAAGAGAGAAGGTTCAGATTTCTCATCCAGGAACTGAGATAAGGCAGCTATCGTGTGAATTCGGTAGAAGTAAAAATCCCAGACTCAGCATTAGTTTCACATATAGAGTAAATAAGTGCAACTGCAAATGTTAGATTGAACTGTGAGATAAAATTAATGCTCATGAAGGATTAATGGTGCCATCTGAATCTAACGATAAAAATCAGACATCAGCTTGTACAAATTAAGAGACTCTTTTACTTAAAATAGATTAAGAGATTATGGTTTTACTGATACAGGTTTAAAAGAATGCTATGTAAATAAAAGCAAAGTAGAAGGTTGCTGTGAATAGTTTGGTATTCAAATCTTAGATGAAGGGGCATCCAAAGAAATGAACTACACACCAGTACAATAATTATTCTATTTAAACCTTAAGAACCACTGGTATTGTAGGACAGATTATTGATGAGAAACATAATGAAAAGAGCATACAGGAAATTAGGCTTTAAATGGAGTTGACAGCATGGTATGATATACACTGCAAAGAGATGACATCTAATGTAGTGTAATTAATGACCAACAGTATTTGCAATAGTTAGCTCAACTGATGGAAAAATACCACTGATGTGCCTAACACGGAACAAACTAAGAGTTGAAACAATATGGGGAGACGATCACTTATCGTAGTTTGATTGATGACAAATCTATGTTTCCTGTTAGCTCAAGTGATGGCAAATATGAAATATCATTTTTTTTTTAAAGAAAACACCCCAAGGGAGACCCCTGAAGTTTAATGTGCCTCACCCAAGATTTGAACCCTGGGTGGGAGCCTTCTAGCTAGTGGCCTTTGCCACTACACCATGAGCTCCTTGGCGATATGAAATATCATTACCAGATAGTTGGCATAATATGTGTTTACCCTATCAAATCGAATTGTATTTAGTGTTTACGAAAAGCAGTTTAAACAGAATCTAAAAAGCAATGCTACAGCTGAAAATCAGCTTGCTTCCCTATACATATGGTAGTTGCAAAACATACGAGCAAGTAAAGTATGCTGCAGCTGCACTAAGTGCACTATCTTAACTCTTAAGGATTTTGCCAAAATGGTCAATATTGCACCTAAAATCCCATGACACAAAGGAGCCCACATGAATGTGAACATAAATATATAGTTTCAAAAGCAGCAGAACAAGGTTTGGAGTCAGTCGGCATCAGGTAACATAGCAGAGTCCTTATATCAAGGACAAGAAACAAATAGTATCACAATTCATAATATGATACAGTGGAACTAATATAGCAAATTCAGAACACAGGAAGAAGATTATGGTTGAAGTCACATAATTCACCTAACATCATTGACGAAACCTTGTATTTTGCGGTGATAGATTTGAATTCCTCAGCTGCAAAATTGTAGCAATCAATGTGTTTGACCTGTACACAGTGTGCACCCCATGACACAAAAAGATGTCACAATGCAGTTAGACGGCTGTAACAATTAAATATGATTCTTTCTTCACACTTTTGGGGATAACGGAAGCATCGCCAAGACTCACCACAGATGGCCAACTTATAACATTCTCTCCACCAATTATTTCAATGGAAGGCTCCTCAGATGTAAATTTTTTGGCCAGTGGCACAAGAGCAGACACTGCAGCAAAAAAGTTTGAGACCAGAATATAGCATGCAGAAGCCACCATCCTGATAACAATGACAATGCATATTGAAACTCTAAAAAGGACAGGGCAGTAACTTACTATTTATGCCATAGACATCACACCAGAAATCAACACTGCCCTCGTACCTCTCAGAATTTGTTATGGGAGCCATGAAGAGCTACAGGAAAGGATCGTGGATAGATAAGTATTCAGCTTTGAACAATGATATATCTTAACCCGTTGGTGTCTTATTGCAAATGATGAAAGAACAAGATTTTCAGCTAGAAAATTACTACGGGCCTCACATGATAGGCCCTCTAAATTCTAGTTTAATTTATGATAAATTGAACCTTGTATGCTAATTATACCGTAGCATGAGAAGGAAGAATAAGACCCCCAGGTTTAAGCCATTTATCTCTTGCAAACAGGACACTCGGCAGCATACTCTACAGGAAAAAAAAATCAGAAGAAATTAAGGTAACAAAAGTAAGAGCACACCAAAATGCAATGCAAAGAAACATCATTGGAATAGAAACCTCATACAGAAGCATATAGCCCATCCATTCTGATATTATTACATCAACCTTCTCCTCAAGGTCAACATCCTGCGCTGCCAGTTCAACAGTGATAAAAAAAATAATGCAGATCAAGAGGCAACAGTATATGGAACAAAATGTAAATGTATGCAGACAATAATGGTATCAATGAATAAGAGATTATGTCATACCAAAATACAAAAGGAAACAGAAGGTTCATGTCCATAAGAACAATGTGTTCACTCCATGGCAAATGGAGATATCAACAAATCCATAAAGAATAAAGGTACCACAGTTACAGACATGAAAAAACAACAATGCCAAGTTGCCGACACATAACGAAGAATGCAATAAACAATAACAAAGGGCAATCTCACCTCAACACGTCCATGGATGACCACAATCTGATCAGCTAGATTGTTTGCTTTTACGATTTCACAAGCCTGCATGAGATGTCGAATTTGACTACTAGCTACTGCCTAATGGATTGTCTTCCGGCATAGGAATACGCTGCATTAAGCATGTCATTTGCAAGCATGGGGTCAACTAAACCTAAGTTCATAGATTGAATAACTAGCCAAATTGGATTTCTCAACATGAAAACATTTCAAGCATAAATTTTAGACATGTCATGAAAAAACAAAGGAAAAAACAAGCGCAAGTTGACATATTACCTGGGTAGCAATTTCACTAGCTTCAACGGCGTACACCTGAAAGAGCATGCAGAGGGAGGGACAAAAAGTTAATGCTACAGTGCAGAACAGATAGATTGGTGAAAGCAGATAACTGCTACATACAACTCTCAACTCTTATTGATTTTTTCAGTTATCCCAGATTCCTGTCAGTATTGTATGTACAAACAGAAAAACAGAACTAATATATGCTAAAAAGGAACAGAACAATATGTTCAAACTGTACTATTCTGGTAGCACAAACAAAACGTAGGCCGTAAATCCGTTTCCAGTGCTTTCAATGGGAACAGACAATTCATTTAAGCTGCTGATTTGCAAGCAAAACTAAATTTGGATCCCAAATTATAGACTGCTATGTTAGTTCAACTGATAGAAAGCACAATGTGAAATTAGTTTGACATTAACTAAGGGACCAGAAGTGCAGATCTAACAAAGCGCTCGATGAAAAACACTAAGCATCCAAAATGAGCAGCTTTTGCAACAAGGTTCTCATAGCCTACTCGTTTTGCACCAGCACGAGCACAGAACACAGAGAGTATTCCAGTCCCACACCCCACATCCAGCACAACCTGCAAAATGTTGGAACCCATCACCAAAATCCAGACCTCTGACAAAATGTGGAACACTTAGTCAAACCTCGATTCAGATAGCAGTTTTACCTTCCCCTCGATAAATTTCTGATGGTGCATGATGGCTGTGTGGTAAGCATCAGTCCTGACGCGGTCCTGCCAAAAACGAAACGTCAACAGACGCCATCTCAACAAATCACTGCTCGGATTCAAAACACGGCGCCCCACGAAGTCGAATTAGCGGCGGCGCTTGCTTAGGGTTTAGGGGGTTTTAGGATATTCCGTTGTGGATGGAATCACAGGCAGAGTGGCTTACCTTGATCATAGCCTCGTGGATGCCGATGTGGGAGTAGGACTGAAAGTAGATGCGGTCGTGCTCCTCCAGCGGAACCGTCGCGGACGTCGCCCCCGCCCCCGCTGCCGGCGACTCCCCGGCGGCGGCGGGTGGGGAGGCGCCGGAGAGGCGCGGGCGGCGGCGCGCGAGGAGGGAGTGGCCGTTGAGGTGCGACGGCAGCATGGCGGAATTGGCGAGTGCAGAGGCGAGAGGGATTCGAATGGCAGATTTCTGAGCGGAATGGGCTCTCCTCTCGGCCTCTCCCCAACGCCCGACGTTTTGGCGGCGAAATTGATTTGCTTTTGGCCTTGGCCAAGTGGTTTTGCCGTTTTCGGCTAAACTGACAAACCGCTCAAATCCACCGCTGCCATAGAACATTATACGGGGTAGTATGTTGACATGATTTTTAGAAATAACGAGGTGTTTAGTTCCCGAAAAGTGGTTGAAAAGGAATAGTGAAGTTTGGAGAGAAAATTTTTGAAAGTTTGGTGATGTGATTGGGAACTAAACAGGGCCAATGGCGATAAGGGATGTGTTCACTTCCAAAAATTCCCTCAAACTCTCTCTTCAAACTTCACTATTCACTGTCATATCAAATCTCTCTCCTCATGCATAAAGCACTAAACGTAGGTAAATAAAAAAACTAATTGCATAGTTTTGATGTACATGACGATCACTATCACTTAAAATCTCACTCCTCATGCATGGAGTACTAAACATAGGTAAATAAAAAAAACTAATTGCATAGTTTTGATATACACAACGGGACGAATCTTTTGAGCCTAGTTAGGTCATGGTAGGACAATGTTTACCACAAACAAACGAAAAGTATTACAGTGCGCTACAGTGTCCGATGTGACATTTTCACCAAACTTTCACCCCCTCTTTTCTTTTCAGAAAGTGAACACCCTACTTGGTTCCCTTCTAATTTTATGGTTTGTGCAGTTTACCATACACTACCAGAAAATCCATCATCCGCCCTGCCTATATGACTCGGCGCACTCAAGAACCGGTGCTAATACAACGTTAGCACCGGACGTAAAATTGGGGTACCTCCGGGGACCCTTTAGCACCGGTTGGTGTTACGACCCAGGGCTAAAGGGTCCCCCTCCTTTAGCACCGAGTGGTGTTACGACCCGGTGCTAATGGGGGTGTCACATGCTACTTCATAAGGAGCGCGTCTTCTATCATATCATGTGCGCCGCGCGGGTGAGATGGTTAGATGGGTGCGCGCGAGCTAAGAGGTTTCGAGTTCGAATCCGGCGACACGCAAATATGCAAATAGTTTTGGCTAGTACCCCCACCTTTAGCACCGGTTATTTGACCCGGTGCTAAATGTGCCGAGGCCCCCAGGCTTCACGTTGGAAGGACTAGTGCCGGACTTTGCAGCTACATATGGTGATGACATCTTCAATTTCGTCATTTCTTTTCATATAGACCAAGAGACATAAGTCACCTTGGTTTCGTTCGCGGATTCTATTACTCGAAGATGGATTTCATCTGTAATTTATTCCTGATGGATTATGCACGGGTATCTAGCCGATACTTTGCAGCATGGTATCTCAGGTTACAAATTCAGATGGTCTGCCAAATTTGGAGTTTGTGGCCATTTAAAGTGGGTCAGGGCTGGTCTATATGGAAATATTGGCCGGGTAAGAAGGGGGAAGTAACACGGTGTGACTTGGTCGTGGTGGTATTTGCTATGGTGGTAATTGTTACTAATTCACCGGTTCCGGGAAGAAATTTCTAGGTCTGACCTTAATTGGTTGAACCTGGCAGTGACCTTGTTGAAGGCATTGTTTGGATTAAGATGAATTACTCCCTCGTGAAAACAATTGATCTGGCCTTAATTGGTTGGGTCATTACAATGTCGGCATGTGCGCGTGTCGTTTTCTCGTTGGAGGCGTTGTATAAGGAGCCTACTCCATAGTCCAAGAGTTGCTTTGGTTTGTGATGCAGATGAAGATGAAGACGCTTGTGGTAGTTTGCTAGGTCATGGTGCTCTTATTTTTTTGTTTTGTTTTCTTTTCATTGGCTGTGTGCATCTTAGTTATGCAGAGGCCGGGTTGGATCTTATATAATTGTATCATCTCGATGTAATTGTCTAAGATCAATAAAATTTCCCGTTTCCAAAAAAAATGTGCCGAGGCCCCTCGGCATAGTAGCTTCCCAACCGGTGCCAATACCCATATTTTTCTGGTAGTGATAAAACTCCGGTCAGCGTCCCAGCCCTCCGAGCTCCTTCCAATCTCCACATGTACAGTCAGAGTTACAGTCATCGATCAATGTGAATCTAAATCTCCGCAAAGAACACACATCAATGTGAATCTAAATCTCTGCACTCCTCATCTACCAATATCCCCAAACGAAACATCAAACACACATCATCAAGATGGGGCACGCCGGCGACGGCGCCAATCCAGGTAAAAGGAAGGGAGAACCAGCCAGACTAGATCCTCGCCGGTTTCCCCCACCCAGCACACCCACACCCTTTGTCAAGGAGCCGAATGCGCCAATCGGCACGGAAAAAGAAGACGGAGCGACACGTCGATTTCCAATCGACGGGGGCAGAAAAAATATATCCTTTGCGCACCAGATTACCGCCAACCGGGCACCAAATCTCCACCTCACAGCAACCAACACCCACGCGCGTGGGTTGGGGACAGGGTTCTGAGATTCGTCCGAGTTTTCGGAGGGGACCTAAGCAAATTTAGCTCATCTAAATTCGGAAAGTCACTGAATCCCATCCAAAATGAGTCCGAATTTTTTTCCGAATTGAATCCCAAATCCCTGGTTGGGGAGGGGGATGGGGGCGCGTGTTGTTGTGGAGCTGCTTGCTCGTCCCCGTCTCGCGTTTCGTTTTGGGTTTGGGAACCGGCTCCGTTCGGCTCCCACCCTCGTGCTCGTGGGGCGTGTACGCATGCCGCTATTGATGGCCACCGTGCCGTGCCAACACGACACGCGGCACGGTCGTGCCGTGCCGACCATGCCGTGCCATACCATGCTATGGGCCAGGCCTTCCGCCCATGACACGGCACATGGGCTGTTTACCCGTGCCGTGCCGCCCATGGACCACGGCTATTTTCACCGTGCTGTGCCGGCCCGTGGCACGGCAACATCAAAAACACTTCACAGAATCATAATTATGAAAATGATGAACTAATTATCAAAAAGAGTTGTTGTGCAATACTGCCTCATTAAAAACCTTTCGAGGTAAAACTCACCCTTGTGACAAACCCTAGAAAGGAAAAGAGTACAACCAGCTCAAAACTCAAAAGTTTCACAAGTCCAAGCATACATCTATCATATTACAATAGCCATCAGCCGAACATCAGTGGCATGTGGCAAGTTGTTCAAGGCTTCAAGGCTTCAAGCCTTCAAGCCATCAAGAATCAAGTGGCAAACTGGCAAGGCAAAGTTTAAAGTTCTATCTATCCTATTACAAGTCATCCACCACACCAGGCAGTCAGGCACTAGCCACAGCCACAGCCACCAGGAGTCCAGGTCTCCAGGACCACCACTTGAGTCTTGTAGCATCAAAAGGGCAAAAGATGGAGAAATGCCTGTAAAATTAGGAATTAGAATATAGTTGGCCACTAAATAATATGAAGATAAACATGATTACATGAATACATGATTATGATTACATGAAGGGAAGAATGACTGGATATTTTACCTTCTCTATTTCATCTTCATCATGATTCACCTTCACCCAGCGCCAGTACTGCCGCTGTCTTGACCTTCATCCAGGTACAAGTTGTCGAACAACTCTTCTAGTTCTGTGTCCTCAGGTGTATGATGTTCCTTTCTTGCTGCTTGCTCCCAGTCTTTCATGCAGGTGAGCATCTCCACATGCTAAGGCAACAAGCGTCGTCGCAACTCTTCGAGTATCCTGGCAGTACAGCTGAAACAAGACTCGGAAGACATAGTAGACACAGGAACAGACATGATATTGCGAGCCATTATCGATAAGACATGATAGGATAGCTTATGGTCACACCACCACAATAGTATGTCAAAAGACTCCCCCCAATCCTTGACGGGATCACTGTCCAGGTATGCTGACAGCTCATTACCACCACCAGATGCAGATGGAGAAAACGATGCAGGGGAACAGCTAGAGGATGCACCAGGACTAGCATAGATCTTTCTCCATTCCTGCTTCCTTTTACCAGGACCAGCATGAGGCATAGGAGGCCTTTCAGACCTAGCTGCACCAAATTTCTATTCATACTTGGCCAACAATATGGACATTTTAGCTTTCACATTAGCATAGTAAAGAGTATAAGAGGTTCCAGTATGTGAAGCAAGTAATTCAAGCACATTAGAGAAGCCTTTCAGCTTAGCTCTAGGATCCAGAATGAATGCATAAGAATACAACAGTAGAATTTTCTCCCAATACTTAAGGAACTTAAGTTTCATTGGAATTGCAATACTTCTAAAGCCCTGATAATTTTCAGCATTATGCAAATGCTCAAATAGGTGGAATTCCACCTAAAATCCATATCCAAGCCAAACTTTCTAGGTCTAATACCCCTAGCAGAAGAGTAATTTTTAAACAATGCAATTCTTTGATTAGAGGAATTCAAAAAGTTTATTGCAGTCATGAAATTTTTAAGATAAGGATTGAACCTCTTTAATCCAGACTTAACAATCAGATTAATAATATGGCATGCACAGCGCTGATGCACAAGCAAGTACTGGACTTTGAGAGGATCATCACGAGTAGGAGCAGGATAAGAGCCCAGGAAACCAAAAAAGACAGGTTGCAAGATATCAAAAGCCTTAGAATTAGCTGAAGCATTATCAAGAGACACAGCAAAGACCTTATCAATCAAACTAAACTTATCAACCATAGATACAATTTTTTCAGCAATGTTTTCACCAGTATGTGATGCATCAATCAGTCTAAAACCAATAACATTTTTATACAACTCCCAATCAGCCCCAACATAATGACCAACAACAGAAATGTAATCCTCCTTAGCATTACCAAACCAGATATCAGAAGTTAAAGAAACAGATGAACAAGAAGTTAAAGAATACATAAGCAAAGCACGCTGATAAGCAAACAACTTATGCATGTCTCTAGTAGTGGTCTGCCTAGAAACCTTCTGGAATCTAGGAGTATGAGCATTCTTAATGTAATCTTTCCAGGCCTGTGTGTCACCAACACCTAACGGAAGATCCAGCCAAGCAATCAACCGGCACAGTTCATTACGAGCACGAGAAGCATCATAAACCCAGTTATGCAACCCATCAGCATTCATAGCAAGCCTAGACTGGACCCTATGATCAGCAGCCTATTTTTTTCCTACAAGCTAACATGTGCCTATTCAATGATCCAGTGCCAATCGAATTCCTAGCAACAAATTTCTTACCACAACGTTTACACATGGCATGCGTTCTCACCTCATTCTCGTCAAAGATCGGCACAAAATCCTCCCAACAAGCAGAAATGCGCTTACCAGATGAGGTACCGGTACCATTTGTGTCCTCGGAGCCATCCACCTCCACCTGACCGTCGCCGCCTGCGTCGACATCGACCTTGATCGACAGGGAGGCGTCCCCAATCTCCATCTCCTCCATGGGCTCCTCGTACTCGCGGTGCTCGCCGTCGGCCGCGGCCACAGGTCAGGGTGGGCATTTGGTTTTTCGGGTTTTTCGGGTCGGTTCTTTCGGTTTTTTAAAAGTTCGGTTTTCTAAGAATAAGAACCGAACTAGCGCCCGAGAACCTAGTAACCGACCGTTCGGTTAACCGATATATTGGTTCGGTTTTTCGGTTTTGACCTAACGAAGCAAGAAGAGGATTAGGGGAGATCCAACGCCGTCGATCTGCCCGTGCGCGCAGCCGGCGTCGACGATCTCCGGCTGGACTCGGCCCTGTGGGGTGGGACATTAGTATATTCGGCCACTTGGGCTGCTAATTCGGGCCATTCGGTCCTATCGGGTAACCATATTAAAGGACCGAATGATGCAATAGAAGTTCGGTTTTCAATCATCGTGAACCGAACAGAAGACCGAGAACCGAATATTCGGTTCTTTCGGTTTCAGTCTCGGGTTATTCGGGTTCGATCTTCGGTCTCGGTTTTTTTTGCCCACCCTGAGCCACAGGAGGGTGGGGAGGCCGGTTCCGGCCCCTAACCGCATTTCCAGCACCGTCCCTCGACGGTAGGCAGGGGCGCTTTGTCACTGACGGCCTTGTTGCCATCGCGTCTCCAAAGGAGGAGGACGCAGCGTCAGGCACCAACCTGCAAAGAAGATGAAGAACACGAGAAGAAGACCATTAGAAGATGAAGAAGATGATAGGGTTAGGGTCAGGGTTTCGAGACGACGAGACTCACCTACGCCACCGGAGCCCAGTGCCGGAGAAGAGGCCAAGGAGCCAGCATCCAAACAGAGAATGACGAGACAAGCACCGTTAGACCCGACCCCGACGCCGACGGCGGAAGAATAGACAGCTCAACGACGACTCACATGGTACACCGGAGGAGGAGGAGGAGGAGGAGAAGGGAAGGCCGGAAAGGAGGAGGAGGAGGAGGAGAAGGAGTGGCCGGCGAGGTGTCGAGGTCACCGGAGCAGGGCCGGCGAGCTCAAAGCGAACGACAACGGCGCGGCGGATCGGATCGAGATCGAGAGCGAGAGAGGCAGAGAGGAGACAGAGAGCTGCGACGCGGGGTGGCCGACTGGGCAAAAAGAGCCGTTGGGAGGAGGCCGTGCCGGCCACCGTGCCGTCCATGGGCCGTGCCAAAAGGCCGTACCGCTGGCCCATGGACCGTTTGTACACCTATACATGCCGCATGTGCAGAGGAGTGGAGGGTGAGCGGGGCCGTGGGGGCGTCGTTTGCATGAGGCTGGCGTGTGGGGCCGGGACGTCAGCGGCCACGCTCTTGTTTGCCGCTAGCGGATAATGAGGGAGTCGGTGTATGACGTAGAGAAAAAAAGACTCTGCTTGTTGCGTTTGCAAAAAAATATTGTCATATAATTATTTTAGTATTTTTATTGTTAAATTTAATCTTAAAATATATATAATGTAAAAAAACACACCCTACAACTGCTGTGCAGCAGCGGCCCGCTATCCCTATCAATGGCAGCACTGATTACTCTCCCCATTACCAACTAACAGCAGACAACCACTCCAACCGTAAAACAGTTGGCTGTCGATACAGGCAACATGAGTCAAACACGACAGAAATGTTGGCTCAAATCTGCGGGCTTCATCATGTGGCTGAAGCGGTTCCAGGTGATACAACGGGACCGTCAGATGAGATGAGATCCCATAGCATTGAAGCAAACAAATTCAGAGAACAAGTTTATTGCTGGATCCGAAGTCGATGGTGGTAGCAGGAATCTAGAATCCGCCATGGACGGACCACACGGTTGCCATGGTGCTCACGCGGGACGCGTTCCCGAACTAACTAGTGCTCCTGTTGCGGGTAGGCGACGCGCCAGGTGGGGACGACGGCGGCGGCGGCGGCGAGGAGGTGCTCGAGCGGCCACGGCGGCTTGAACCGCGGGCTGACCCCGCACATGGCGCCGTTGAGGACGGCGCCGTCGCGCCAGAGGTCCTTGCGGCGGAGGTGGAGCAGCAGCGCGATGGCGCCGCCGAGGGACTCCCCGTAGAGGAAGCAGGGGAGCGGGGGCGGGTAGTCGGCGCGGAAGGCGGCGAAGGCGGCGTCGCAGTCGTCGAGGACAGGCCCGATGTCGGGGATGTGGCCCTGGAGGCCCTCGGAGAAGCCGTGGCCCTGGTGGTCGAGCGCCGCGACGGCGAACCCGTGCGCCGCGAGGTGGACGGCGGTGAGCTGGACTCGCCCGTGAAGCCGTGCACGACGGCGACGGCGCCGAGGACGGGGGCGCCGGCGGCGGGGACCCAGCGCTGGGTGAAGATGCGGAGGCCGCGCGGGTTGACGAAGGAGGAGGCGGAGTGGGACACGCCGTGGCGCGCGTAGAACTCGTCGGGCGTCAGGCGGCCGAAGGGGCTCCGCTCGTCGGCCTCCGCGATCGGGTGCACCATCTTGCCGCTGCCGCAGCTAGCTCCGACTTGGCTCAAGTCTCCGCTCTTGTAGTTGTAGGGGAGGGAGGTGGTGGAAACAAGGGGAAGGCGTTGGTGTTGGACTGCCCGGCCGGCGGCCGCTGCCTCCGCCCTCCGGTGGGGAATGGAAACTATGGCCTATGGGAAGGGGAAGGAGAGGGCGGGCGGCAGCGCTAGTTTTATTGGAGGGAGTGGGAAGCAACACCGGATCATCTGCCACGAGTGCGTACAAATCCTTGTGCTCGTCAAGCGCGACTCAGACAGTCGCCTGACGGACCCGTTCCGCCATTCGTGATCAGTGGGCACTGGCCAGTCCAAAAAATCAAGGCACGGCAACGGGCAACCTAACATGTTGGACTGCATGTAACTTTGGACTCTGATTGGATTTTACTATCTCCGTCTAAAAAAGAAACAATGTTCGTGTTCTAAAAGATAACTAATTTAAAATTGAACCAAATTTGTACCAAATAGTATCAACGTTTATGATAAAAATATTATTAGATTAATCATGAGATATTAGATCAATTATGAAATATAATTTAATCTATTTGGATGAATATTAATTTTTTATAAATTTATTAAATTTTAAATTATTTTATTTCCTAAAAACAAGAATTACATTTTTTGTTAACTACATCGCACGTTTGTCTGATAGACGGCAGCGAGGATTCAGTGGGTACGGATCACTAGATCAGGGGCAAACGATCCAGATTCACTGAGATGCCTTTAGGCTATCAGCCTATCACGTTACACGCCAGATGGAGATGTTGATTGCAATTCGCCAAGAAACAGGGGGGTGAATGGTAATCTCTCTTCAACACCGACGAGTCGTGCTCATCAGTACATCTCGTGGAGGAGTAATGTTTTCTGTACAGTTTGCAGACGGGACGCCATGTACTGTATGTACAGTATCGAATTCAATGCCCCGCCCGTCAGCGTCAACCGTCAAGCCGTGCTTCTCCCAACTACCCTGGGCTCCACTGTCCGCTCCGCTCCGCAGGAGCAGGAACGCAGCTGAGAGGTGAGTAGGAGGAGATAGAGATACGCAACGGAATTCGTGATGGAAAGGATTCTGCATTCAATTCTCCTTCTCCAACCCGTTTCGTCTTTGCCCTCCGATTTTTCTTTCAGAATGGAGAGGAGTGCCAATTCCCAAACGATTGATGAGAATGTCTTGGAGAGCTGGAGCTATGCGTTCGTCGTTGAGACCAACGGCTTGGATGCTTAAGTGAAAAACTGCACGACTAAACGGAGTTGGAAGCGTAGATGAAACCAAGGAACATTACTCTGCTTGGTTAGGAATAGAAGAATTGACGCTTAATTAGGCTGCCAAATTGATGACTTGATGTGGAAATTCATCACTTACATTTCACGACTTGGCAATCTAAGACATCACACCAATGCAGAGGGTGCCCTCAAAAAAAATACGGAAGATGTATATTGAATTACTTACAGCAATAGCCTAAAAGGAATAATAATATAACAACATAAGAAAGCGAGCAGGATGTCAGCATTTTCCCATCTTGATGGTTTAAATTGAAAATTCGCCACAAAATGATTGCACAAGCCCAATAGATGTGTATAAGAGACAGGATCAATCCACCGCAT
>OAMR01000077.1:594048-606359 GCA_900205405.1 Echinochloa crus-galli | reverse complement strand
GAAAGAAACTAACCTCAATTAAACAGGTCCTCATGATGACAGGAAACAGATCCACATGATGAAATTAGCAGGAAGCATTTTCATCATCTGTCAAGCACTTTCTGTTCTGCTGCATCAACCAGCCAAGCAAAACTCCTAAGGCAAACTCCATTACAGAAATATCACTAGCAAGCAACCAGCTACCATTTTCCAGAGCATCAGTTAACACCTGTCAGTTAACACCCAGCTTTCTTGGCCAACACCCTCCTGAAATTAAAACTGTAGCTACTGAATAACAGGCAAGCAAGCATACTAGAATTAAGTCTTGGATCATCAGATAGGCAGAGAGATTACCTCAGTAATCAGCAAACAATTTCTTCTTCAAATACTTCATTGTATTAGCATGGTCTGCCTTTTCTTCATCGGACATCAATGAAACATCAACTGACAGCAAAGTTGCTTGCTCAGCTAAATTGCTTTGGTTTGCAGAACAGAGAAATGATAATAATACTCATATATGACTTTCTTTGGTTTGCCAGATAAATTGCTTGCTCAGCTAAAATTAAGATCAATTGTCAAGATCCCATCAAACATCCATAACATGTATAATAGATGAATAAATTCCTAGACATCTCTAACCAGTTTTTAAGGACCCTCACAACAAAAAATAGGCAGATTTAGCAAAGTTCTACGGTTACTTCACTTTGATGGACCTGCACATATGAAATATTTCATTTAACTTGATTCAACTTTGATTGTTCTAACAGCAATAAAATGGCTACTACAAAAATACAGATAAGATGAAATTGGAAATCTACTACTCAGAACAATCTTGGATAACAATTCTACCCACACATGTTAGAAACTAGAATGATTTCTGCATCAGATTCAGAGCAACAAATAGATTTGCCTAATTGAAACCGGACGCAGGGCACCACGGGGACACCATCGGGCACCAAGAGGCCCTCCTTGGCCGTGGAGTCCGTCCGGTGGCGGCACTCTTCTCTCCACGGAATCAGAGATGGGCGTCTTCAGGAAACTCAACCAAGAACACGTCAAGATTCAAGAAGTGATCAAGAAACAGAGAGGCGAGCTGGGGGCAAGACAAGACTCACGGGGTGATGCGATGGTGACGGCCGTGAGCGAGCGGTGATCCTCCCAGCGGCGGCCAGCGCGGCGCCGGCGGTCCTCACAACGGCGGCCGGCTGCTTGAGGAGGGAGATTTGGGATTGAGATCCTCTACCATCACGCTTCTTGACAGCACTCTGCAGTCAGCACATCCTTGCCATTCCGCAGGGATCCAACATAGCTCCCACAATCTTCAGCTCTCCACGTACTGGGCCTCGTCCCAACAAGAGCACAGCCTGCCTCTGCACGTGCTCCCCTTCTCGTCGCCCATCCTCTACCCCAAGTCCCCAACGTTGCCGCCCGCGTGGCGTCGGAGCTCTCCGCCATCAACTCGCCCTCCAACCTGGACTCACGTCGTGCTCCAGTTCCTCGCCTCCGCGCTCGAGCTCTGTCCTCCCCTTATCGCCGTCGCCGTGGCGCGCGACCCGGCGAAACTCACCTGCAGCGTGCCCAGGACGCTCGCTCCGCGCGCCGGCGAGCTCCACGTACTCCGGTTCACCATGTTCCACATGGGCCTCCTCGTCGGGCGCTGCGGCACGCCCGCGTTCCGCACCAGCGAGCTCGTCTCCAGATTCAAGTTCTGGTGCTGCTCCTCCGCGTCCGCGTCAACAAGCTCGTCGGCACGCTCAAGGCCCCGGTCCTCGGCGCAGACCTCCGGATGATCAGGTCCCCGTCGTGCTGCTACCGGCTGGTTCACCGTCTCCTACTGCTCCAAGCTGTTCACCGCGAGTCCGGGCGAGGTCGACGCCGTCCCTGTCTCTTATACACATCTTTCCAAAGTGATACAACGGGACCGTCAGATGAGATGAGATCCCATAGCATTGAAGCAAACAAATTCAGAGAACAAGTTTATTGCTGGACTCGTACTGGATAGTAGCGCCATGGACGGACCACACGGTTGACGGCCATGGCGCTCACGCGGGACGCGTTCCCGAACTAACTAGTACTCCTGTTGCTGGTCGGCGTTGGCGCTGGCTGAGCCGGCGCGCGCCTTGAGCCAGGCGATAATTTCGTCGAACACCTTCTCGACGTTCTCCTCGGGCTCGCCGACGATCTGGTGCCACATCCCGGGGTAGACGCGTAGCGTCTTGTCCTTGCTCCCGGCGCGCGCGCAGAGCTCCTCGACGCAGGCCGGGTCGCAGACGGTGTCGTCCCCGCCGTGCACGGCGATGAGCGGCAGGTCCACCTCCTCGAACCTCCCCTGCAGCTCGCGGCAGACGCGGAGGAGCTCGAGCGCCGTGGCGGCCCTGGGCGGCGCCGTGGTGCGGCGCGGGGAGGCGAGCGCGAGGGCGCGCTTCCAGTCCACCTTGAAGGATCGCTCGGGGATGTTCCCGCGCGTGTACGCGACGCGCCAGGTGGGGACGACGGCGGCGGCGGCGGCGAGGAGGTGCTCGAGCGGCCACGGCGGCTTGAACCGCGGGCTGACCCCGCACATGGCGCCGTTGAGGACGGCGCCGTCGCGCCAGAGGTCCTTGCGGCGGAGGTGGAGCAGCAGCGCGATGGCGCCCCCCAGGGACTCCCCGTAGAGGAAGCAGGGGAGCGGGGGCGGGTAGTCGGCGCGGAAGGCGGCGAAGGCGGCGTCGCAGTCGTCGAGGACGGGCTCGATGTCGGGGATGTGGCCCTGGAGGCCCTCGGAGAAGCCGTGGCCCTGGTGGTCGAGCGCCGCGACGGCGAACCCGTGGGCCGCGAGGTGGACGGCGGTGAGCTGGACCGTCCAGCTGGACTCGCCCGTGAAGCCGTGCACGACGGCGACGGCGCCGAGGACGGGGGCGCCGGAGTCGGGGCGAGGGACCCAGCGCTGGGTGAAGATGCGGAGGCCGCGCGGGTTGACGAAGGAGGAGGCGGAGTGGGACACGCCGTGGCGCGCGTAGAACTCGTCGGGCGTCAGGCGGCCGAAGGGGCTCCGCTCGTCGGCCTCCGCGATCGGGTGCACCATCTTGCCGCTGCCGCAGCTAGCTCCGACTTGGCTCAAGTCTCCGCTCTTGTAGTTGTAGGGGAGGGAGGTGGTGGAAACAAGGGGAAGGCGTTGGTGTTGGACTGCCCGGCCGGCGGCCGCTGCCTCCGCCCTCAGGTAGGGGATGGAAACTATGGGAAGGGGGCAAGGAGAGGGCGGGCGGCAGCGCTGGTTTTATTGGACGGTCACGGACTCTCTACTTGGTGGGAGTGGGAAGCAACACCGGATGGGTCGTGGGCCGGGCAATGCTGCGTCATTCTGCCCCGAGGGCGTACAAATCCTTGTGCTCGTCAAGCGCGACTCAGACAGTCGTCTGATGGACCCATTCCGCCATTCGTGATCAGGGGGCACTGGCCCGTCCAAAAAATCAAGGCACGGCAACGGGCAAACCTTTCTAATGTTGGGCTGTAACTTTGGACTCTGATTGGACTTTACTATCTGACAGACGGTAACGAGGATTCAGTGGGTACGGATCAGGGGCAAACGAGCAAAGGATTAAGGATCAACCTATCACATTACACGCCAGATGGAGATGGTGATTGCAATTCAACAGCGACGAGTCCTGCTCATCAGTAATCTCGTGGAGGAGTACTGTACAGTTTGCAGACGGGACGCCATGTATGTACAGTATCGAATTCAATGCCCCTCCCGTCAGCGTCAAGCCGTGCTTCTCCCAACTACCCTGGGCTCCACTGTCCGTTCCGCTCCGCAGGACCGCAGCTGAGATAGAGATACGCAACGGAATTCGTGATGGAAAGGATTCTGCATTCATTTCTCCTTCTCCAACCCGTTTCGTCTTTGCCCTCCGATATTTCTTTCTTTCAGATTGGAGAGGAGTGCCAATTCCCAAACGATTGATGCGAATGTCGAGCTATGCGTTCGTCGTTTTTTTTTGGGGACACGTATGCGTTCGTCGTTGAGACCAACGGCTTGGACGCTTAAGTGAAAAACTGCACGACTAAACGGAGTTGGAAGCTTAGACTCCTCTACTTGGTTTCATCTAATCTTCATGCGAATATGCGATACATCCATTCTACAAAGCTCTTGACGGGAGAGGAGAATTGACGCTTAGGCTGCCAAATTGATGACTTGACATGGAAATTCATCACTCACATTTCACGACTTGGCAATCTAAAACATCACACCACTTCAGAGGATGTATATTGAATTACTTTTTTTGCAAAAGTATATTGAATTACTTACAACAAATAGCCTAAAAGGAATAACAACATAAGAAAGCGAGCGGGATGTCACATCTTTGGGTAACACATGAGGCAGTGGCAAATGTCTGGGAAAAAAACAAACCTCGGCATTTTCCCATCTTGATGGTTTAAATTGAAAATTCGCCACAAAATGATTGCACAATCCCAATGGTTGAACAAGTTTGTCATCAGTTTCCCTAAGCATTGCAAATTATACTTGTAAGACAGTAATTTATTTACATTTGTATATTAACTTAGTTCAGCAGATTGTTGATTAATGAGGGTTTATTTGCCCGTTTCAGGATTTCATGTAAATTTGAAATGATGGCAACCAATAGCTGAGAAGTAAAGGGCCACAGAGGGGACGGCAGGGTCGAGAGGTTGACATACACGGCAGAGAAATGTCCTAATCTATCTTCTCTCCTGGTCCTCAACAGGATTGTGGTAGCAATGCACTGCGCTATCTCCGTCAATACTTGCTAGACAAAGTTTGAAATTATGATTGTGGTCAGCTACTGACCTACTGTTTTCAAAAACGAAAATGACCAGCAAGGAGTTACCATATCAGTGTTTATTATGATAGTTGTTCCTATCATTGCACATGTTTCTTCTCTTCCTTTTCCCTTTTTCTTTGTATAAGATTTGTACTCATTCCATGCATGCTTGACATCGGAGAGGAGGCAGACGCAGGAAACAAATTTGTGATCCCAACTTCATTTTTCTTATTTGTCGGCGTTATATCATTCGAGTGATCTTATCCGCGTGTAGTAGTGTCATGGTATCTTACAACTCTTAGTCAACTTTTTATGTAAAAATTGCTCAAAAAGTCAATGAAATAGCATGAAAACAATTTTCATGACAACTTAAACAGTCTACGTCTTTGGCACCAACAGTCAAAATAGTATTATCGCTTCTAAAGAAAATTCGGTGAATGTTATTTTAGAAAAGAAAAGAAAAGCCTGAATCTTTTAAATAACAATAAATCCAAACAACAATTGTTTAGCCTCATATCGTCCTTTCTACAATTTGCAAATACGTCATGCACTCATGGTACTCATGATTTCATCACCCTCAGGGACCATCAACGGGAGGCTGGTCCTCTGCCATCACCACCAATCCACTATCGCAATCCGTGACGGTAGCAGTTGGTACCAGCACAAAAGAAAATCCTATTTACTTTCTTATTAAGAAAAAAACGAGGCCTAGACCGACATTGTTGCGACGGTTTCTGCCTACGGTTACATCTTCTTCCTTCTCAAGTATTTTTCTTTCTTTTCACCCAAGAAGTCACTACGCCTTCTTTTTCTTTTTACCATTTTTCCAGCTGACTTCAATATAAAGATGATCCGTGCCCTGTCATGGCCTTGCAACCACATTGAAGCTCAAGTGCTGCAGTTGCTGTTTCTCTACGTAGTCACGATATTGCTTCGGTAAAACGAACGAATTTTGCGCATGATTCAACCACACCGACTGTATATAAACAGGACGAGAATCAGTCGCTTGAATTACAGGAAAGTGTGGTGAAGAGAACACTTCGCGTTCAAAACATCGCCGATCAAGTGGCAGTGGCATCTTCACATGTCTGGCCATGGACAGTATGGACCATGCACATTCCCATGTACCTGCAATAGTACCGCTTCATCAATCATCACAGGAAAGCATCTCGCCCCTGGCTGCCTAGCAATGGTGTGCTGAGCAACTGCAACTGCAGCAGCCCGAAACGACCAATCTCTGATCCGGCCTTCCGGAGCAATGATGCGCCGCTCAGAGTTCACATGGCCAAGGACATAAAGGTTAGGTGCATCACAGTCCCCTGTGTTCGTCGATGCAGTACACCACTATTCAGTGTTCATCTTCATCATCAGCCACACCAATTAACAATCAGCACCCACTGCATCGGTGCATGAACTGCAGCCTGGCACGGCACGAGCTGCTGCCTGTACGCGTCCATGCACCTCCGTTTCATTCTTCCCATCAGCCCATCTTGCTTTCAAGACTGTTTAGCTGCAAATTCTAACCATATCAAAACAGTGCTGAAAAGATCAGTGCAAGGAGAAATCATGCAGTTAAGGCACCGAGATCGGCAAGACAAGTTGGGATTACATGGCATAATTTCACATTTTTTTATTTTGGATATAAGATAACATGCCAATGTTAGTTTGGTACCCAAAGAAGGGTCAAGAACAAACCAGCCAACCATCCATTTGGGTAGAGACCTTTTCTTTTTTTTTACCTAGGACTAGGAAAAAGCTAATATGTACACTAACTTACATGGCGACCCATCACCTCCTATATTGATATGGGCCACCGACTTTGGCGGCCACAAGACAAGGATACATACACATTCAGAGACTCTAGGACGTCTCTCTGCTTCATTCGGCAAAAACTTTGGGCTTCCGGACCCTTTGGCTCCTCCTGCTATTTACAGCCACCAGCACGGCCTTCTCAATCTTCAGATTCAATGGGGGGCTTTCAGTCTCTTCCTTTATTGAGGAGGGTCCGCTTTCAGTCTCCTGCTTCTTTGGTGCGGAGGATGGCTTCTTTGATGCTGCAGACTCGCTCCCAGATTTGCGGTTCTTCCCAGCTGAGCAAGCAGCCATGTTTCCCAACCCTCTTGCATCAGAGGGTGTGCTCCCAGTTATGTTCTTTGCATCTGAGGGCGTACCCTCAGTTTTCTCCTTTGCAGCAGGTGTTTTGGATGCCTCTTTCTTCTGCTTCTTGGTAAAAAAAGAGCCTTTCTTCCTCTTCTTCTTAGATTTCAGCTCCTGCTTGTTCTGAGGGGAGACAGGCTCCACCACAGGAGCTGAAGTGCTATGCACTTCAACTGGAGCAGAAGTGTTTTTCATTTCTACTGGAGAAATGTTCTGGCCTTTGGAAGAAGTTCCAGAAGGCAGATGCTTAGCCTTATCGAATTGCTGACATGCTTCGCTGGCTGCTTTATTGTCTATGAGGATATCATCCATGCTCTGTGACAAAGAAACAATAGTAGCATCAACTAAATGCCAGTGCAAATATACTGCCCAAGAAACTAACACGTTCACCATTTTTCTAGAAGTGGTCCAAAATCAGTGAAATAGTTTTATAGTTTTATACTCTAAAATACTGAATACGGCATAACCACAGCTCCACATCTAAGTAAGATTTCAAAACTGTCACTGAAACGTAGATATTGAATTCTGATCCACAAACATCCTAATAAATTTCACATTAGTATTGGGCTATTGGCACCAATGCGCGGGAAAATGCAAAACATCTGATATGGGCCCCATACCTCATCTTCATGATATAACTACAAAATCCAGGTTCTACGGGGAAATAGCATCTTGTTACATGAAGATTACACATTTTTATTTAAAAGTAGATGGCTAAAGTCCCAATTCCTGCAATATTTTACCGATGCAGGGTAAGGTTTTATTAATTTTGCTAGACAGACAGCAAAGGGGTTCACGGTGCAGTGGCAAAAGCCACCGGCTGGGGAGCTCCCACCCAGGGTTCAATCCCTAGGCGCTGACAATTTGTTGAAAATAAAAAAAATCCCCTTGCCGCGCCTCCTGTGGGGCATCCGGCTTGTGGCAACGGTGCAGTCCAACCAGGGGGTTGTTGATTGTGGGCCAGCCCAGCCAATGGCTTACTGTCCGGGGTGTGCAGCGGGGTTCAGGGGTTTTCTTGGTCGGGAGACAAAGTCTCCTTAAATTGAAAACCGTGGGGGCGGTCTTTAACGTTATTTCTTGTCATTTATGATTGTTTGGACGAGAAGATTCAGATATACTCCTCAAATATTTTAAAGGACTGACCTTGTGCTATTATTGGTTACACCAGTGATACCTTTTCTCAATGAATCAAGGCTATGAATTCTATGCCTGGTTCCACTATAAAAAAAGCCTGACCTGCGGGGTAGGACAACCCTCAGACATTTAGCTAAGAAAAAGATCTCATGCACATCGAGAAAACCCCCAAACCTCCGCCCCACCCTTACATATCGGCACTGTAGCCTGTGTGAATGAGGGGATTTTTTTCAACCCCAGCTAAAAATTTGCTCCCACATGGAGTCAAATCTAAAAGTTGAGGAGTGCTACTAGAGCCACTTAACGAACTCAGCTAGAGGCCTGTTCGCACCTGGTTACATTATCAATTGTAATATAAAAACAGTAACACGAAAACTCATCATATGCAACAACTTTTGAAAAACACTATAAAAAATATAGAATCCTCAATCAATGCAATCTACTCCTTTGTAAGATTTGTATTTTTTGTTCCTCCATGCACAGGTGGGGTTTTAAATTAAAATTTTGTGGGATGATATAGGGCCACATATATTTTTTTTAAAAAAATACAATACGAATTTGTCATCTTTATTTCTCATAAAATTCCATATCAATATGTTTAATTTATTATTATATACCATAGGCTTTCAAAATAATGATAAATAAATCATAATGTATTTTTTAAAAATAATTTATGATTGCCTCAATTATACCACAAACTTTCAACTTAAAACAACATTTGTTGCATGGAGAAACAAAAAAGACAATCTTACGAAGGATCGATTAAGATAGTTGCTGGTGCAAACTGAACCAAAACATATTTAGGGGGTTATCCAGACTTTGTCCATACTTGAGGGTGGGAATTTGGAGTTTTTCCTTTATTAGCTTATAATTTAATCTTTTCTAGCCTTTATCTTTAATTATTTTACTTATAACATTCTTCCTTCCTCTTTCCAATGGCCATGCACAACATCAGTCTGCGCTGCAAGTCAACACTATCCATATCCTACTCCTGCATTTCACTGCACAATCTTGCAAGATGCCCCAAAGAATTTCTTTTTTTCCAGTCACTATGTTATTCTTCTGACCAACCAGATTGGAACAAAATATGTTCAATGTGAAAGTTCCATACGGCAGATTGCATTTTGACATGACTTCAAGGGTTACTGTTTCTTGTGAAAAAATGATTTTACAACCCCCAGAATAAGGATATCTTTTGGGTTTCACCTCTAGCCTACCCCAACTTGCTTGGGACAAAAGGCTATGTTGTTGTTGTTCAAATTACTAGCGTAAGTATGGATAAAGTTTGAATAACCCCCCAAAGTATGTTTTGGTTCATTTTACACTCATAATTATCTCAATCAATGCAATCTACTCCTTTGTAAGATTTGTATTTTTTGTTCCTCCATGCACAGGTGGGGTTTTAAATTAAAATTTTGTGGGATGATATAGGGCCACATATATTTTTTTTAAAAAAATACAATACGAATTTGTCATCTTTATTTCTCATAAAATTCCATATCAATATGTTTAATTTATTATTATATACCATAGGCTTTCAAAATAATGATAAATAAATCATAATGTATTTTTTAAAAATAATTTATGATTGCCTCAATTATACCACAAACTTTCAACTTAAAACAACATTTGTTGCATGGAGAAACAAAAAAGACAATCTTACGAAGGATCGATTAAGATAGTTGCTGGTGCAAACTGAACCAAAACATATTTAGGGGGTTATCCAGACTTTGTCCATACTTGAGGGTGGGAATTTGGAGTTTTTCCTTTATTAGCTTATAATTTAATCTTTTCTAGCCTTTATCTTTAATTATTTTACTTATAACATTCTTCCTTCCTCTTTCCAATGGCCATGCACAACATCAGTCTGCGCTGCAAGTCAACACTATCCATATCCTACTCCTGCATTTCACTGCACAATCTTGCAAGATGCCCCAAAGAATTTCTTTTTTTCCAGTCACTATGTTATTCTTCTGACCAACCAGATTGGAACAAAATATGTTCAATGTGAAAGTTCCATACGGCAGATTGCATTTTGACATGACTTCAAGGGTTACTGTTTCTTGTGAAAAAATGATTTTACAACCCCCAGAATAAGGATATCTTTTGGGTTTCACCTCTAGCCTACCCCAACTAGCTTGGGACAAAAGGCTATGTTGTTGTTGTTGTTGTTGTTTTGCTAGACAGTAACTGAGGACTTGATACGTCTCAAACCTATTCAGTGCATATAAGATGATTTAAATTCAATAAAGGAGTAATTCTGAGAGGATCAACCCGTACCCAAACAAGCACTAAAGAACTAAAATAAGAATAAGTACCAAAGACTTACTTCTTTGCATAGATCCACAATTTGACCATTTGGCATGGAATTATCAGTGCCCAAGAGTAGGCCTACTATGACGGCTTTCTCCCTCATGTGATTATCCTCTCCATTTCTTTCTTCAGCAGTCCTATTTGTATCTTTCAGCAAAGCAGGTCTCCCTGCAAGAGCTGGCCCATCATCATTCTTCAGCAAAATGTTTAGATTCTTCCTTTTCTGTGATTTAGTATGTCGATAATCCGTATAAGAGAAAGAGCGCTTTTGGGTACGATGCCTCTTCCGAGGCACCATGACATGAGCATTGTCCTCAGAAAGTGCTAAATTTTCTCCTCCAGAATCAGCCTTGCTGAGACGATTTTGAAGCATATGAACTCTAGACTGGAGCCCATCAATTCTCAAGAGAGCGTCCTTCAAAGTGAGTTGCTCAAAAATCATATCATAATTCTCAGAATCAAGCAAAGTAGCAGTGTCAAGTCCACCTCTCATACTGCCATCAGCTGCATTAAGAATAAACCAAATACAATACAACAAATAATTAACACATGCACTGCAATTACTTAGGCAGAGGATATAGATGAATTCATTTTGTGCATGGCCAATCTAGCCAAAATAGCTATGCATGTCCTTCATTGATCTATCCAAAACAGGAATGCCATAAAAACCAATGAAACCATAGAGGATTAGAAAGGTGTTGGACACATTTTAACATATATGGCTATATAAACTACTCACTTTGTCAAAATATTAGAGGAATAAATGTTTCTGGATAATTCCATTTTTGTATATTTTGGTTTATGCTTTCAAATTATAAGTATGGCTAGTGTATAAAATTATACAGCTACAATCATATTTCAAAGTGCTTTCACACTGAACTCGTTTTATAGATATAGACATTATACTATAAGAAAACAATGGCCAAAGTATAATTTTAATCCTGGTAAAAAAGGTTTAGTTTTGAAGAGCGTGTTAAAATAAAATACACCCTCTACACTTGGATGGAGGGAATATTTACTTGTATACTTCACAACCAATAAGGAGAGGTATCAAGATAAAATGGCAGGTAGCAATCAACACAAAAGCTAATTCACTTCTACCAAACAGATTCTGTTTCAGAATACATGCAAGAAAAATTAAAAAACTTGACCACTAAATACATATAAGCATAAAAATTGTCACATAAAATAACAGTAGATTTGCCATGTTCGGTGATTTCAAGCAATTATATTTTTTGATAATTTTACTGGCATATTAAATAAAGAATGGGATGAAGTACTACATCCATTCTTAAATATATGTCATTTAGGACAGGCTATTTAGTTCAAAAATGAACTAATTTGCTTGTTCTAAACGTCATATATTCGAGAACGAAGGTATACTAAGAACCCTGTGGCAACAAGATTACATTAGGTATTTGGATTCCTTTGATAGCATGCATATGATTGACTAATTAATCGTTGACCTTCAATTAAACTAGCATGCTTTTCATTTGAACTTCACTGAAAAGTTTGACCAGATAGGCACATTCATACCTGTACTGCCACAATCGTCATCATCAATTAAGAGGCCATCAGTTTCAGCTCCCTTATTTTGTTTATCTGCAAAATATTGAATGATCCATATTGTTAACAACTAAACCTGGTGCAAAATCAACATGGCGATGAATAAATAGATGTCCTATCCCTACAAAAGGTAGACATAATTGGGTATCAGACCATGATAGTATGACAATATCTGGTGCTTGTTGATGTACATGGACGTATCCACATTTTCTTCATGTCTCTTCCTCTTTCTCCTCTTCATGACACTGTTCACATGGCATTTGTGAATCTGTATCGATTCCGAGATAGAACCATTTGCTTTGCTTACTCCTTGTTGTAGTTCCTTTTCCTCTAACTCTTTTTCTGTTTTTTTTTTGACCTTTTGGGTTTCACCTCTAGCCTAAG